>VZRU01001962.1:70239-86038 GCA_013398155.1 Pedionomus torquatus
TTGTCAGGAAGTGTAGTGATAGGACAAGGGGTAATGGTTTTAAACTGGAAGAGGGGAGATTTACATGAGATATTGGGAAGAAGTTCTTTCCCATGAGGGTGGCGAGGCACTGGAACAGGTTGCCCAGAGAAGTTGTGGCTGCCTCATCCCTGGAAATATTCAAGGCCAGACTGGATGGGGCTTTGAGCAACCTGGTCTAGTGGGAGGTGTCCCTGCCCATGGCAGGGGGGCTGGAACTCAATAATCTTTAAGGTCCCTTCCAACCCAAACCATTTTATGATTCTGTGATCCAGATTACTGTTTTTTTAAATTATAATTGTTTCATTTTTAGGTCTGGCAGGGTGAGTGGCAGAACACCAGGGCAAAGGCAATTTGGGGCTGGGGAGACAGCGCCCCACACTGCCTGCCAGGCCCAGCAGGAGCCCCAGGCCCCAGTTACTTCAGGGTGGTCTGCAGCAGCCTGGCCTCCGACCCCAGGGGGATCCAACCCATTTGCTGTGCATCCTTTATGTTGTTATTTGTTAAAGCTGCCACTGGTGTGTATGCAGCATTCAGAGTTATATAGGAGCCAGGAGGCTGGGCAGGCTGGTTGTCTCCTTTCTGCTGACCACCTGAGAAGGACACTAGGAAGGTTGCAGCTGCTTTCTTTCCCCTTGAGCTTGATGTGTCCTGAAGGCATCTGCTTTTCTGTCATGCCTGCCTGGGAAGATGACTATTTCCTTCCTAAAGCTGCCCTGGAAGAGAAACAGAAGTTGGGTAGGTTTGTGTCCTTCAGCCAGCTACATTTAGTCAGGCAGTTTCCTGTCCCAACCAGCAGCTTTTCTGAATTTACTTCTGTTGTAAAGCAGTAACCACCATTGTCCCACTCTTTGTCCTGATTGCCTCTGCAGGGTTTTATTTGTTTGCAAAAGGTAGCTCAGTGGCAGAAATTAATTAAGCCTTACCTTCTTAACATCATTAAAGTACATATACCTGAAAAATAAAGTTAATAGTAGGTGGCTTAACAAAATCTTGGTTTTGTTCGGGGGAAAATGCCAAGAATATATTATATGTTTCTAAATGGAACTGCTTTTGCTTCTAACACGGTAAAACAAAGGATTATAATTTCATTAACTGAATAATTGTACCAACTGTTTGTGTTTGTTTATACTGTGACAGAACATTAAATGCATTGACTTCAAATGACCCAGCTGAATAAATTGCCCTAGTGGGTACAGCAGAGCACTGTAAAAATGTAAGTGAAGAAAATGGTGAAAAAAGAGGAAAGGAGAAAGTTTGAAGAAACAGAGCTGCAGATGTTATTACAAGAACTCTGTTTGGAGAAAGTAAGTACTAAGCAGATTTCTTAACCTTGGGGGGATTTTTGTAGAATTCTCACAAATCAGTTATTTGATTATGTTGTGTGGATAGCAAAACCTTTGTCTTTCTGATTTCTTTCATAATCCTGTGTCTATGTAAGTTTATTATATTAAATAAGCATCTTAGCTAAAATTATAAATAATTCATAGTAATATTTGACTATCGTAAATCATAATTGTAAAAACAAATAGTACATAGCTGTATTAATATTATATACATATTATTAAATATAAATATACTTAAAATTATCACTAGATAATAAATTATAACGTATAATTAATATGTAATGTGATAATTATTTAAAGATTAGGAAATGGTGGCATTAAGGTTGTTAGCACAAGTTTTCTTTCAGCCCCTTTGCAAGTGCTTTTTAGTGCCACTATCACTGACCTTTTTTCTCTCAGGATGCTTGCTTCACGCAGAGGACAGAGTGGTAGTGCTAAAAGTATTATAGGCAGAGCCAGAGGTAGTGTTATGGTTGTTCATAGGGTGTAAGATATAGGTGAATTGGGGTTCAGTAAAATAAGGGTACGCTTAAGGGTGTATCAGGCCTTTGTAACTACAGGATGGGGAGAGCTCAGGGGAGGAGAGGGTAGAAACTGTCCTGTGTTACATGCTGTGAAAGGAAAAGGGATAGAATGATTTAACAGCTGGGGTGAAGGGCAGGGAGAAGATATTTATCCTGGATATACTTCTATCACCTCCAGCTGTGCTGGCTGTAGTTTATTTTGGAGCAAAATCCAGTATAATACAATGGCAGATTTCCAGTCCTCTTATAGAACAGACAACATTGCAGTAAAAGGACTTCAGTCGTTTTTGCTATTGAAATGTTTTAAGAGGTGTGTTCCTGTATGGAGCTGTATTTGCTTCATCTTAACTATGCTATTGCTGAGAACCTTTCATCAGAGATCACTGTCTTTTGTTCTATTTCACATTTTGTTAGCCCAGGGTTTTTTTTAAAGTAATGAATGTCTAAATCTCAGCTTGGCAAAGGTGGTACATACACTTGGTTGATGAATAGAAAAAAATATACAGAATTTCAAACTAACTTAATGAAAGAAATGGAACAGCTGAATTTGAGTCTGATTAATCAGTATGAAATGTTTTGAGATGCATAAACTAGTTTTTTGGTTTAAATGTGAGAGATGTACTAAAGAAACCTCAATCAGTGGCATCAATGACCTAAGCTAAAATCAAAAGTGATTTTAACTAATCGGCAATGCTTGTTGGGACTGCTTGCCCAAATTGTTTCCTAGGTTGGTGACATCAGGTGTCCGTTATGTATGTCATGCTAAGTATTGGGGGTTTTGAGAATACAGCTTGTAGAACTCCACAAGGATAAAATTTTAGTCTGAGGAGGCCTACAGCACTAGGCCTTTTATTGCATCTTGCTTAAAGTTTGTCCTATGTTCAAACACACAGCAAGAGTATAAAGATATGAAGAAGAAAGAATTTCCAGGACTGTATCTTCAAAGGTAGGATATGCAAGCCTTTGTGTGTATCTTTGGACAACTTTGGCTATAATTTAGTTAGGATCTTACCAAATCTATTCTAATGGCCTACCTATTTTATTGTGTTTATGTCTATCAATAATTTTTAATTAAGAAAATCAAAACAGTAATTTCAGAGAAATTTTGCAACAAAAGAGACAGTGTGGTCTGGTAGTCGGAAGCTGGTTGAGAGGGGACGGTCAGTTTCCACTATAGAGCTCAATAAAAATGAGTTGCACAAGAAAAATTCAGTCTTCAAAATATTTTTATTGAGACACACTAAATGTATATTATTTTAATTTGCAGACTTTGTAAAAATAAAGTTATTTTCATTAAGGAAAAAAAAAAAAAGAAAACAGGAAGCTAGCTATTTGGACAGTATATCCGCTTTACAAAAGCCTGGTGCTCCTATATCAGAAGTGAATTTAATGTTACAAGAAATAATGTCTATTTTGGGGAAAAAAAAATATTTTCATTGAAAAGTAAAGCAACTACATCTCCTGTGCTTTCTATTGAAAACACAGTGACTGACAGATACAGAGACCATGGAAAATTCTCAGCCTTTTAAAATTTACTGTAAAATACAGAGATTAATGAAAATATACCAATGTCTTTTATTAAATTTTGTGGTAGATACATGTGTATGGAAAGCAGATAAAAATCCTGAAAACTCAGGAATAACAAATTCCATCATTTCAGGTGAATTCCACAGGGAGCTGGGGTTGTTTAGTCTGGAAAAAAAACGATGCTGCAGGGAGACCTTTCACTCTCTACAACTGCCTGGAAGGAGGTTGTAGCAAGGTGGAACTTGATCTCTTCTCCCAAGTACCAAGTGATAGGACAAGAGGAAATGGCCTCAAGTTGCACCAGGGGAGATTTAGGTTGGATATTAGAAAAAAAAAAATTCACTAAAAGGTCTATTGAGCATTGGAACAGGCTGCCCAGGGAAGTGACTGAGTCCCCATCGCTGAAAGTATTTAGAAGATGTGTAGATGTGGCACCTGGGGACGTGTTTTCATGGTGAACTGGCAGTGCTGTGTTATCGATTCCACTCCATGACCTTAAAGGTCTTTTCCATTCTATGACCTGTTAGTACATTTAGTAAAAAGGTGTATTTCTTTAGATTTGATGTAGGAGATCAAGCCGCAGCTTCAATCAGCCCCTTTACTCCAAGTGTCTTCCATGGCAGGGGCCAGTGGAGGGTGCTATTGTTATTTTTCTGTACTGGAGTATGGTGGAAAAAACCTGAGAGTAACGTTGTAGTGGGAGAAGTACAGTGTGCCAGCGTGGGGTCCTGCAGTTCCCTTCCCAGCGTAGCAAACTCCCACCCACCACAGCCTCGAAAATCTACAAAGTAGCTAATAATGGGTCATAGTGGGCATCGTCTCCAGCCTGAGAGACAGGGTGTGTTAGCCACAGCGTGTGGGGGAGAGGTGGGAGAGCAGGAAGGGAACATCTTCCATTGAGAAGGAGCCTTCAGAAGAGTGCTGAAAAAAGCTGTGTGGTGGGAGTCACTTTCAGTTTGTAAGGCTTGACACATGGGTGGGCAAGAGGTTCTCATCTGTCACTGGACTCAGTCTGCCACACTGGGTGTTTGAGTTTGATCGATTTCAAAAGAAAAACAGAGCTCAGACAATCAGTGGAGCTGTACAACAGGTTTACCTCCTTTAGCATAAGCTTATCTGCATAAGTACATCCTTTGTGGTGAGGTTTTTTCCTTGTGATATTGTAACTTAGCTGTTTTCAAGCAATGCTGATGCCATCTTTGAAAAGTCACCTTTTAGAGGTTGCAGGGTATGCATTAAAAGTATCACATATTGTAGCCCATGCGTGTTGAGTTGCATATGCTTTGATCCTTTGCTCGTTGACTTCACAGGTATGGGCCCTCTGATAGGGGAAAACCTGCATGGACCCTTAGTTTCTGCTTCATTATATTTTCAGATACCCTAAAGAGAAAGTCTGCAACACCAAGAATTCTTTAACACTCACTGAATGGAGTCTGAAGAAATAAATGCATTGCACATAGGAAGCAGGAGTCAATCACAGCAAGAAATAACTTCTAAATAGAGAGTTTAAGATTTTTGGTGCCTTTTGTGTGCTGCTCTTTTTGGTTAGCACTAACTTCACCCAGTTTTTGGCTTTTGGACCAGTACCAGTGCCTTTCATGTGTCTAGTGTGTCAGGTGTGCCTATTCCTTTACTTTCTGTAAAAATCCTTTCTTGTTACTGAGTGGCAGCATTTCTCCTTTGTTCAAAGGCAGCAGGGACTTGTTTAGAGAACTCATTCATCTCAGCTGAGAATTACTGAAGATGAGCGAGACCTTCAGTCAGAGAAGAGATCCATTTTTTCTTGCAGCGTGCCAAGTCCAGCAGTATCAGCAGATACTGGGACTGGGAGTGCACACATGGTTAGGCAGCAGTCCATCTCTAGCTTCTTTGCTGCAGAATTGGACAGCTCAAGTTGTTCCCTTCTGGCTGCTGTTACTATGTGATCAAACCCCTTAAAGTGAATGGGACAATTTGTATGCACAAGTGTCAGCAATGTCAGGGCTTAGATTTGTATCTTCTGACTTAAGACAGAGGGTCTCTTTCCGAAACAGCCTTCACTCATCTGACTCCTTTTTAAAATCCATTTTCCCCCTCCCTGGTTTCTTCCTTTTCAATCAAAAAAAAAAGACATCCTCGAAGTAGGGAGTAGGGTTACTGAAGCCAGTGGAAGTTCAGCAGTTTTCAGTTCTGGGACTGGCTCCACCACAGCCAGAAACAGCTGAAAGTGGCTGGTTCAGATGCTGGGACAGTAGCTGAATTGTTGCTCTGCTGAAGCAATGCATGCAACAAATGTTTATATCTGATACCAAGAGGGATAAAGCATGTTTGGTGATGATGGGCTCTTTGAGGATGACAAAGACCTAGTCCTTAGCAAGGCTGAGCAATCTGGAGGGATTTCTGTTTAAGTCATTCTGAAAAGCCTGGGAAAACATTAGTGCACTGTAGGGAATATTCAGAAATCACAGAAACTAGAAAAATTATGACAGTTAGTGGCAGTGAAACAATAAGGGTACTGTACTTATAAGTTCTTCTGTATGTATAATATATAATGATACTAAATATAAGTCCTGGGGTTGCAAATACTCAGGCAGGAATGTTCCCAACTTTTTGAGAAGACTTATATGTATGAAATATGCAGGGCATGCTGCTGAATAAGTGAAAATGGGCATCAGCAAAGAAGAAAATTAAGTTAGCCTTGGTTATAGTTTGCCGTGTAAAATGGACATGATGCTGTGGAAACTTTAAAGGTAAGGTGTTATTCAGATGAGAGTCATTCCAGGCAGAAGTTCCTCTCTAATTCTCCTATCTTTGTACTTTGCTGCCTTTGGATGGAGAGTTATTTGAAAAATACTGCACAGTCAGGGGTGATTTGCTGCTGCTGTTGTGTTAAATCAGCCTGTTTGTTTTTCTTTACTCTGAAGCATACATCCTGTTTTCAAAGTGATGGCACAATTTATGGAGATCAGAAACAGCCTGCAGATATTTAAGACCCATCTTTTAATTCCTCCACCACACAGAATGGAAGTGGTTGCAAAAATTTTGTATCTTTCTCAGTTTGCTGAATTGTAATTTATGAGTCCTGAGCCCCCCAATAAAGCTGAATTTGGCAGCCAGCAACAGAACTTTGTTACATATACCTTATATTATATATATAAGGTATATATATAATAAGGTATACACACACACATATATATGTAACCTTTGTTAGATATACCTTAAAAAAATTACTCTAAGTTTTCCTTTTGATTTTTCATTAATTTCTGCCCTGGGGTAGCCCTCTGAATATCCGAAGTTTTTGAGCTTTCCTGAGGCTAGTGAACATTAAAAACACAGCTTAGTGAACACAGCTTCACACTCTGGATACACATGGAGACAATTATTACTTGCAACTGGCATTTGCCTTTGGAAGAAACATGATCTGGTCCACTTCAGAAAACTAATTCTGGTTGTCAGGAAATCTGTATGTCTTCTGATTTGCCAGGTGGACAAGCTGTACTTCTTTGGTCCCTTAATTTTTCTGTTTGTAAAGTGGAATAATAATAAATGTTTCTTAAGTCAACAGGACAGGTTTTGAGATTTGACAGAGTAGTTGTGGAAAGAAAAACTGCTTTTGAGACTACTATACTGTAAATTGCTGGATGAAAATCTATTTTATGCTTTAGTACTGCTGCAGGGAATAAGCTGCAAAAAATAATTGCATTTGGGATGACGCAAAGTCCTGTGCTGAGTACTTAAACAACTGAATTGTATTTAGTACTATCGAAGAAGCAGAGGGCAATAGATTTCCTCAGGAAGTACACAGTGCTCTCATTTGTTCAAATGCTGTGGCTCATTCTTCAGGAGGTAGATTCTGTCCTCAGATGATAAACATGTAAATATCTGTACATCCACAAAACCCAGTAATTTTGCTTAAAACTTAGGTCCAATGTAATACACATTTTCCCCCATTGTTCGTTGTCAACAATTGTATATCCAGCACGTGGTAAATAGGAGTCTCTAAATGGCAATTTCGTACTGTATTTAATGTCTCTAAAGCTGTGTGGGATTGCTGGATTGGATCATTGCTTTAAGGGGCATTAAATGCATTAATTACATAAAATGCATAAATATAAATTGTTATATTTCAAGAAAAAAAACAGACCATTAAGGACTGGTTTTGGATGATCTTATTTTGGATTATACTTTTTCTTTCTTCAGAAATTGCCTCAAGTTTAGTGTCCTTACTTGTAAATAAGAATAACCCATGCTGGCAGGACTGTGCTTTGAAAGATCTGTGCTGCTGGAAAACATTCAAATGTTTTTCATGCAGGAAGTTTGAGAGAATCACAGAAGATTTGCAATTAAAGGAAAACAGACGTGAGTTTCTCTGAGAAAGAACTCAAGGAATGAGAACTGGTTAATGAGCCATAAAGTGGGTCAGGCCTAAGATCCCAAAAGGTTAATAAAAAGCCTCTTCTGGAAAAAGACAAGGAAGGAAACTAGGAAGAATGTAACCGGTACAGAGTTAAAGGCCCTTGTGGGCAAAAGGTAAAGGAGAAGGATGTTAACAGTCGGTTCAGAGAGCTCAAGGGTGAGAAGACATGACAAGAAGGATCATTTAGGTAGAAGTCCAAGAGTGACTGCAAACCAAGAACAAATAATTGCTTGAAAAGGGTTTTAGTAACCTTTAATTTGCAAGTGCAACTTTTTTAATTGCAGCAATCTTGCTCTCTCTCCCCCCTGAAAACTTACAAATACACCTCTGACTACAGGTATACAGGTACATCTGCATTGTGAAATAAGAGAGTGCCAGAGGTCTCTTTCATGCAGTGAATCCCTGAATATTCAAACTGCTTAAGAGTTAGTTGATTTCCCGGCTGCTCTGAATGGCTCTTTCCAAGACAAAGCACAGGAGCTGTCTGGGGATAGTTTGCTCCAAGAACCATGCTCTAAAGGCAGTCACAAGCCAGGACCAGACTTTGGCCAAACTTAGGCCAAAGGCTTTGCAACTTCAAATACCTGCACGTACCCTTGTGCAGCGTGTGATGCATACCCTTAGTCTTGAGATGTAACTAAACCACTGCTAGACTGCTTAACAGTTCACTTTATTCCAGATGCTGTGAACTAGGGACGGAAAAAGCCAATGCATTTGTGTCCTAGGACTACAGTAACCCAGCGGACACCATGGGCTAAATGCTATGTAGTGTGGTACACTGATATCTAGGGCTTAGTAGTTTGGACACAATCCACTCCTTGCTACTTGGCCGCAGGGATCACACCCTGTGCCTCTTTCAGTTGGGAGTGTAGACTACATACAGAGTTTGTTCTCAGCAGCCTCTTGTAGAAAAAAAGAGTTCCTGCTTTTTTTGTTCCTACCCTGTCACTTCTCCACTGAATAAGTTATTTCATCAATCTTAGTGTTTGCAAATAATGCCTCTTTTTCCCAGGGGCAACATGACTCTTTCTGTGCAGAGTTGCTTTAGTACAGGTCTTCATGTATTATTGTTGCTCTGTGACAAAACCGCAGTGTTACCTCCTAGACTAAAACACTAAACTGTGATTGGGAAGAAACGAGTGGGCCACTGTTTACATTAGTCTGCAGATTCCAAGTGAAGAGAACAGCAATATAAGTCCTTGGGTCAAGAAGAATAAATAGCTGTAATTCATTGAATTACTCCTGGCTTCTTGAATCTGGACTATTTCAGGCCAGGAGAAAGTTCACAGTCTTTACACAATTTTTTAAAAAAGAGAAAAATCTTTCAGCATTACAGTTGTGTAGTATGTTACAGCCAACGATATGCACTATTTCCAACCAATTTTAAACACAGTTTTTCTCCAAGCACGTAAATTAGGCCTTTAAATTAAAAATGTACAGTAGGTTCTTGAAGTTATTCATGTCTAATCTAAGAATAAATTATTATGTTTGTAGCACTTTATAGCTACAGTTTCAACTCAAGGTACTAGAAATCTTAAGAAGGAAAAAAAAGAAAAAGAAAGAAAAAACCCCGGTGAAAATACTGAATTGTTACTTATCAGTTTTTACTAGCATTTTGTGTGGAATCATCATCAGAATTGTCACTCTGAAGTTTTACCTGTTGACAGCATTTTTGAAGTCTAAGTTTATGATTCAGGCAAGCTTTTGAGAAGAAACATTTAAGCTTTGAGCATGCACTTGCATCCACCCCCCCCCCTCCCCCCTCAGCAAATTACCTTAAACTCACAAATAAAATTCAGTAACTTGTGGGAAACTTCGGTGGGTGCTTAGTGGATTCCTAATGGCTGAAAGCTTTCGGCATAGCTGACTTTGAACAGGTGACCAGGAGAGGTGAGCAAACATATCTTTTTTTTGGATGGAGGAATTTTCTTTCTTAGTAGAACTTGTCAAACAAAGAAAACATTTACAAGCAACCTCATTAAAGGAGGTTTTAATACCTAGTGTTCAATCTGGCCAAGCATGGACTTATACAGGCAACTTTGTTCTTCCTCTATGCAGGGCTCTCACAATTATCTGTACATGTAAAGATAAATGACAATCTAAATTTGAGGCCATACAGTTAATAAGAAGAAGTGTCATCTTTATTCAGTATTTCTTCCTTTATCCAGTCCTTACAATAGGACAAGAGGACTGGACAACCACTAATTAAAGCTGTTGGCCTTTGCTGCACCACAGCAGCAGCATCTGTTCTGAATGAAAATTGGTTTTACTTACAGCTGCTCAAAGTAATGATATATTCTCCTGAGTACATTTCACTAGCTTAGGCAACGGATTCCACTTCAGATAATCATTTTCAGAAATAAGCTTTTTTTCCTTGTGAAAGAGATCATCCAGTCATGATGGGGGAAAATGACTTAAATGTCTTTTCAAAGCTTTCATGAATATTTAGACTTGTCGGAGAAATCATGTACTCTTTTTCTAAATGACAACTGTTACAAGTTGGCAAGTCCAGGCTCCATGAGGCTGGGTGATCTATAGGCACAAGGAGAAGTTGTGAGATAGTAGCTTGGCTGTCACAGGAGAGCCTGGGCCAATGTTTCAGACTTCGTTAGTCTGCATGTTTGTAGAAAAGTTGAGGCCGAACTTTTCCTGTTACTGAATTCTTAGCCACCACTAGCAGTGGTGTCATCTAGAAGTTTTGTCACTGGGAGTCAATGCAACATCTTTTCTGTGTGTTTAATGTACAACTGAAATTCACAGTCATTGCAGCCAAAGTCTGGGTCCCAAGTAAAACAGAATACAAAATTTAGCAATGCTTTTGGCTTGGGTGTACATTCAGTCTGAAGTGACTGCAGGAAGATGTGTTTTCCCTGTGTCTATTATCTTTGTTCTGAAAGCTGACACAGTGAGGTATCAGTGGGTCAGGGTAGTTATTTCTTTAGTCTTGGAGTGGATAGGAGGTAAAGGATACCTTTACAATATCTGTCTTCCTGTCCCATTCAAATTGCTTTTCCACATGCCACTCCCATTGTTTAAAAAACAATGTTTCCTCATATTGTAATTGTTTTTTGCATATACAAGAAACTGGTCATACGTTCCTGTCTCCTATGTGTTTTTTAAAAGTCTGAAGTCAGTTATTATTGTCTGTTTGGAGTCTTTTGTTCCAGAAAGCTAAAACTTGTAGATAATAACAAGACTTAGAGTAGGTGTAGTAGCTGACTGGAAGTAGGTAGCGTAGTTAGTGCTATGCTGAATATTTAAATAGAAGACTAATTATATATATTCTTGCCCTACTACAACTCTCTTACTACAGAAAAGTCCTAGTATTCTTACTGGATTAAAACCTCTGTTCTTGGAAGAAAACAAGCATTAGGATTTAGAAAGGATATTTTGATAAAATCTTAAAAAAAAAAAAAAAAGATAAAAAGCATCATACTTCTCATATGGCTGCATGGCAGATGGAAGGATTGTAAGGCTGGTTTATTTATCTAGCCAGTTTCTGTGATGCAGATATTTTTTTGTTGCATTTTCCATTGCATTTTTTCTAAGTTATAAACCAAGATGAAGAAAAATGGTCATGCTTCTGAAAAGCAAACTTTACTGTGTAACTTCCTCTGTGGTATTTTTTTTCTGTCCCTTATTAATATAGTTATCAATTCTAATAATGAGACATAGAAGTAGATGAAAGTAACCCTAGAAATGTAAACAGTCCATCCTAGCACCAGACCTAAGAAGGGCCTGAGAGATATGGTCTCTCCCATGCTTCTTGCCCTGCTCCAAGCAGTTACTCTCCTGATACTGCTCTGTACCGTTGTATCACAGCAGTGTATCTCTTCTGTACTGACCAGGTCGTTGCACAAGTGTTAACACATCCCCATTCTTGCCCAGCTGTTCTCCCAAACAGGATATGAGTTCCTAAGGAGCTTGTCCTTTTGTTGCCCCCTAAGAACTCTACATGAGAGAAAAAGAAGGGATTCTACAGTCCTCTGTACCCTGCACTAAATGCAGAGTGCAACATACAGTATTACCATTCATGTGCATCTCTTCTCAAGAGCATCTAAGAGCACTTTAAAATTAGTCTGTTTCTATAGAGTTCAGCTGCAAAATATACTTTTCTTTGAAGTTGTTCCTTAATCTTTTGACCCCCAGTACTGATACATGTAGAGTTACAGAGGGAATCTCATCATGTTTCACTCTAATGAACAATGAACGTTAAGTTCCAAGACAGAATGATTTAAATTTATGATGCTCTCTCCATGATCTTCCTGCAAGCCTTGCTTTTGCTTGTGACCCTTTGATTCCCATGACCTTGTGTCTCTAAAAAATGTTCCTTCTCAGCAGACCTCAGTCCTATTCTTTCCTGCCATTACCCCAAATGCTCAATTCTTTCCAGTTTATTACCACGTGGTTACTCTGTTCTTTGATGATCCATCCACTAGAATGCTTTGTCAACCAGCAGATCATCATGAGGGGCTCAGGGCATTACTTTCTTCTCTCCAGTCATGCCAGTAAAGGGGACATTAACTCTCTTTTCTCTGCTAATAAAACCTGGGGAGGAGCTTGAGAAGGTCTGGAGAGCCATAGTATCTGCAGTCCCCTTTCCAAATCTCCTCACATGTAGGCACTAGAAGTTTTCAAATATATGTGCATGTATACCTGTGTGCTATTTTAGCACCATATGAACGTAGAAACTCAGGCCAAAATCTGTTGGGCTGTCTCATCCTATGATCAAATACAGAATTATTCCTTAAGGTCTGTTATTGGGTAATCTGACCAACCTAGTGTTGGACTACTCAAAGCTGCCTGTCATTCTGTTTCCACTATGTCTAATCTACGTTTCTCTGAAAATAGACCCCATGGTAAGGAATTATTTTCTGATACTTGGTTTCATGGGGTTTTTTGGTTACTTTGATCTCCTACTTACCTGTACTGTTCAAGCTCACCCATATAATTCCTCTGTTTGGGCACACTCTTCAGATACTTGAATTGAAGGAACTTTGATGGAAGATGTTAATCAAACTTCCCCCCCATTATCGTTTAGCCAAGTACACATGTTCAGTTATTTAACAAGTCGTTGTACATCAGTCCCTCTAGTCCTCTGATTTTTTTTTTATTGTTTCACTCTGAATTCTCTGCAGTGGTGAATTTCCTGCAAGATCTCCAATTCCACAAGCAATTTCTGGAAAAGTGATGTCATTGTATCTCTTCAGAAAATGTCACTACCTCCTTGTAACACCATAAAACCTGCTCATGTATTGTACTGTATCTCAGTGGCTGCTCTGGGGATGCTGTTGCTTTGTAAACTGCTGTCGTATCTGATTTATGATCCATTGAAAATGTGATGTTCTTCTTGGCATTTACTAGCTATGTTCTGAAAGATGGTGTGCTAGCTGGTAATATTCCAGATCACATCTGAATGCATTTCTTCCCTTCCTAAATCTTGCTGACATGTTTTGTTGGTGTGAGCAGTTAATATCTCCGTATTAATTACATCACATGTAAGCATGCTTTTCCATTTCTTTTCAAGTCATTACTGAAGATGCTAGAAAGGACAACTAGAGATTTTTTTTTAGTCTTAGAACTGACAATACTCCTCAAAATAGGAGCTGCACAAGTAAGATAAACTTACTCAACTACAACAGAAACACTGCAATCCTCTTAAGGTAAAATAGACTAAACAATCACAATATACTGACTAATGGACAAAAAATGTACCATAGCACAGGTGTTTGTGTTCTAAACAAGCAGATGTAGATATTTAACTCTTTAGCCTTATTCTCAGCCTGGAAAATAGAAGGCTCCGGGGAAGACCTTATAGCAGCCTTACCAGTATCTGAAGGGAGCCTACAGGAGAGCAGGAGAGGGACTCTTTGTCAGGAAGTGTAGCGATAGGACAAGGGGTAATGGTTTTAAACTGGAAGAGGGGAGATTTAGATTGGATATTAGGAAAAAATTCTTTACTGTGAGTGTGGTGAGGCAGTGGAACAGGCTGACCATGGAGGTTGTGGATGCCTGGAAGTATTTAAGGCCAGTCTTGATAGGGCTTTGAGCAACCTGGTCTCATGGGAGGCGTCCCTGCCCATGGCAGGAGGGTTGGAACATGATGATCTTCAAGGTCCTTTCCAACTCTAACCATTCTATGATTCTATGAAATCAATTTCAAATTTACTTCAATGAGTTTCTGGCTTCCCAGTGGTCCTCATCCTCCAAGTGCTGGACATAATATAGGAAATCATGTGGATCTGACAGGAAAACAATATCCTTTCAGAGTTTTCTTCTTGTTGTGCTTCCATCTTCCTCTCGTTGACGCTGACTTTTGTGTTGAGGAAAAATCTGGCTATGGAAAACTTTAAGCCTAAGAGAAATGACATTTTTGTGTTGTAAATATGTATACATGGTTCTGGAGGTGTTATGAGGTTTAGTTTTGGCTTTCTCTTTTCTATAGAGCTACAATGCACAAGCATATGTTGCCTTTAGGTTCTGTGAGTTTGGAAATAGGCTTATGCTGGAAAAGGGACGTTATAAATGAGAGGATGATTTTGTGGTTGGTAGTATTCTAGTGTACACACTTAATGTGGGTAAGAAGTTGCAGTTTGCTTAACTGCTTGTAGTTTAAGTAGCCATTTGTCAAACAAGGAGAAAGATACCTCAGCTGGGTATCTTGAGGTATCTTGACTGTGCTCAGAGATGGTCACAGTCCAGCCAAGAGACTACTTTTGTAGCAGTGGTTAGTTAGACATACCTGAATACACCACTTACTGTTTTATGGCTTTGGAAAATTTGGAGGGAAGTCACAGGTAAAAATATGATGAGATCTGAATTGTGTGGAGAGACCTGTCTTCCTCCCAAATCACCATACTACTCATCTCAGTGGCTGTTTTCACTGAAATATAGAAGTAAATTGTAAATAGTTGCTAGTGATAATAATGGTGACTAGGTATAAAGATACATGTTTTCTGTAGGCGTGGTTATAGCTCTACCCTGGAATGTCTTGTGCTCTTGCAATTCACCAAATGCAAAACTATTTTTTCTTACCAAAAAAAAGTGAGCAGGCATTTAAAGAAAAGTAAAAAACATACAGGTAGTGCTTCAGCCACCTTCCCTTGGGTGATTTGCTGCTATTAACATTCTGTGGAAGTACCACAGCATACACTTTACAGGACAAGGAAAACCATAAGAAAGATATCCATTCTTCAGTTGCTTCCAAGTGGTTCCTGGGAGCAGGACTAGGCTATGAAACAAGAAGACAGTCAGAAAGAATATTTTCTATACGTTCTGTGGCCAGCTGGTTGAGGGAGGTTATTCTTCCCATCTGTTCTGCCCTGGTGAGGCCACAGCTGGAGTACTGTGTCCAGTTCTGAGCTCCTCAGTTCAAGAAGGACAGAGAACTGCTGGAGAGGGTACAGCAAAAGGGTACAAAGATGATTAGGGGTCTAGAACATCTCTCTTATGAGGAAAGGCTGAAGGACTTGGACGCGTANCGCCGCGCAGAGTTGCTCTCGCTGGGCGCTGCTGGCCCTGGCTCTGCCCCTGGCTCTGCCCGCCGAGCGGCTGTCGCTGCTGCCCCACGGAGAGGAGAGCGGCGACGCCGCGCTGGAGGCCGGGGACGATGAGCACTCGGCGGAGCTGGAGCTGGGCACGCCGCTGCGCTTCTACGGCCACGCCGTCGGCTCCCTCTACGTGAGTGCGGGGAGCCGGGGAGGGCGCCGAGCCCCGCTCCGCACTGCCGGAGGGTCGGAAAGGCCGGTCGGGGCTTGTAGCCTCTCGCCGTGCTGCTGGGTTGGTGCGCCTTGGCGCCTGTTGGGTTCCCTGTGGGTTGTGGGAGCGCCGTGGCTCGGGGTCGGTCCAAAGAGCAGAATTGTCCTAGTTGTGTTCTGTCAGATATCAGGCCGTGTTAATTACCTTCTCACACTGTGACTGTTGCTGCTGCTTTTCGATGCACAAAGCCTGTCGAGGCGGTACAACAGAGAGCAGAAGGGTGAAGAGAA
>VZRU01001962.1:86718-161736 GCA_013398155.1 Pedionomus torquatus
GATGAGCACTCGGCGGAGCTGGAGCTGGGCACGCCGCTGCGCTTCTACGGCCACGCCGTCGGCTCCCTCTACGTGAGTGCGGGGAGCCGGGGAGGGCGCCGAGCCCCGCTCCGCACTGCCGGAGGGTCGGAAAGGCCGTTCGGGGCTTGTAGCCTCTCGCCGTGCTGCTGGGTTGGTGCGCCTTGGCGCCTGTTGGGTTCCCTGTGGGTTGTGGGAGCGCCGTGGCTCGGGGTCGGTCCAAAGAGCAGAATTGTCCTAGTTGTGTTCTGTCAGATATCAGGCCGTGTTAATTACCTTCTCACACTGTGACTGTTGCTGCTGCTTTTCGATGCACAAAGCCTGTCGAGGCGGTACAACAGAGAGCAGAAGGGTGAAGAGAACGTAACCGCTTATCCAGAGTGAACACCATTCCCAGGCGTTTTCTGTGTATGTCCGGCTAAGAAACATCATCTTCGTGGTCGGTCTGTGTTTTGTGTGCTTCAGTATGCCCAAGTCACAAAACTGAAGCTATGAGAGTCTAGCCAGCAGCTTGACTTGTCCAAGACTTGTATCTCTTAGCACTGAGTGGGCTGTTCTGTCCCTTAATATCTTGGGCGTTCTCAGGTGTTCATTGCTCAAAGGTCTCTTTTGCGGGGGAAATCAGCCTCCAGAGCAATTGCAGGCTTTGAGCTCCAGGCAGACCTCGGCCGTGTGTGCAAGCCTTCTAACAGAATCTGCATCCTGAGGTTGTGTGTGCATGTTTATAACTAGTGGAGGACATTCGGTATATGAAGGTGGGATTGAAAACAGATTGTCTGGAGCAGAACTGCTTAAAAGTAGCCAGGAAAAAAAAAAAAAATGTTTAAAATGGCAGCATGTCTGTTTTATCATTGCCTCTTTCCAATGAAACCACATCTAGGCTGGTAATTGAAGCTGCTAACTAGAATATTTAGAAAGATCTTGGTAGGGAAGATTTGGTGTACTCAGTGCATTAATATGACCAAGTTAAAACCCAGCTTCATGTCTAAATAAACCAACATGCACCATGGGTCTAAGAGGCAAATCTGGGGACTCATCGACGTGGAGCCACTTGTGAAACTAGACCCCATGTGGCTGCAGCTCCCATGTACTTGAGTCTATTTTATGGTTATTAACTGAAGATTTAACATGCTTGTATCACACAGAATTATGTTAGTACTGTCGCTTATGTAGTGCGCTTTCTTATTGTCCACACTGTCCATACCAAGACAAATTCTGAGATCCCATCTGAAATCCAAAGTTTTGAGGGATTCTGGTTTTGCCTGGGTGTTGTTAACTTAAGCTGGCAGTAAAGATGAAATAATTCACAAGTATTAAGTGAAGTCCACACTTCAGTTTGACCCCTAAATCATTGTTTTGTCTTCTGTACTCTAAATTTGGTCACTGATTAACCAACCCTAGTAAAAAACACACTTTTGAAGCACAGACCTATTCTTGAAAGATAGTTGGCTGTGTATCCAGTCACTGAAAAGCAAAGATAACAAGTAATGTGTCAGATAAGTGACAGAAAGGGGACAGAGTTTTCAAAGAGCAGTGAACTGGTTAACAACAGTAGGTTTCTTTAATTTATTGATCTTGTTACTTGCCCATGCCATAAAACAGGAGTACTTATTTTTTGTCTGGAAGAATACCCATATAGAGGCTATTCCAGAATTATTTTTTAGAGCTGTTGCAGTGTGATTACTCAGTACTAAGGATTGGTGATAGTGAAATGCTATTCATTATCAGACTTCACCTATATTATTATCAGTCTATATAATATGCAGAGGCTTTTAACTTGCATTTAATCTGTCACAAGTACTGTAAAACAGAAGAACAGCACAAACTGTATGAAAGTAGGGAAAAGAGAAGTATACTTGTTAAGGGAAGGTATTGAGCAGCCTCAACTGCACCTTCAGAATACACTGTATTATTGTATATTGGCAGCGAGTTCTTATTAAGCCCTATGATGTTGTTCAGGAAGCAGAATTTATCAGAGCACTGCTAGTTGATAGTAAATATTATCAAGGTAATACAATTAACATGTGGCATCAGTGGCAATACACTGTAATACTTAAAGGAATTGTTGGATCAGGCTTTGAGTTGTGATGAAATACACCTTTCTGTATGATTCACCAGGATAATGTGATAAACTTACCTTAATTGTTGAGTGTTGACTTTTGCAAATTCTGCCTTTGGTCATTTGAAAACTTATGTGGGTTCTCTGTTTTCCAACCCTTGAGAAACTGAGTTGTGTGAGTTAGCTCTACATATGAATAAAAGGGCAAGGAGTTCTGAAGAATGACTGTTTAGTAACAACTTGTGATAAAATCCCTTGCAACAGGACTTTTTTACTTTTCACAGATAGAGAATTTTTATTTACTATAAGTGGAAACAGACTTTCACATACCGAAATCTTCAATATGGTGTTTTCCTAATGCAAGTTTTATAACACTGAATCCTGTCACTGCTCCATTACTGGACTATTTGTTTTAATAGTACATTTTTATTAAAGCATTTTGAGTGTGTGCTAGTGCTCACTGGTGTGGAAAAGCTGAAGGATTAGGGGTTACTTCCTTTTAGGGAAGAAGAGGAGTCCTTTAAGACAAGCTTGGATCAATTTGTTAATTGTTGCTTTTTTTAACTCCCTAAATTAGTGGGTGATCACATTTATATTGGAAAATTTTGCTGCTTTAAGTCAACTGGCACTTCATTATACAAATGAATTCAATTTTTGTAAACTCTTTTACTCAGAAATATTCACGTCCTCAAAATGCCTACTAACTTAACAGGGAAAAATCTCATTTGTTGGAAGCTTTAATTTTTGCAGTACACATACAGATACACTTTTTCTTTCAATAGAAGTACTTTGTTACTTAGTACTTCCTTCTCCTCCCTTAGTTTTTCAGGGTGTAATAGAGTATGTGTAATTTGTTCTGCTTCAAACCAGGAATGTATGTTAACTATGTGTGTAATCCAGAAGTTTAACATGCTAAAAATACATTTGTGTTAGTTCCTGTCAAGTTAAATACTGTTATACCCTAAAAGGAAAGATGTACAGTACAGCTGGTCTCTAGACAACGCCCACCTGAAGCCTTTTTTCTTTTCCCCCTCTTTCCCTTCTGACAGGAGTGATACTTAAAGGAAACTCAGTATTCACTCTGAATTACTTCTCTTTGTTTTGGACTTCACACTTTAGCTTATGTGTGTGACTTTAAAAGGAACATGGTAAAGTTAAATTATACTCTTTACTATCTTTGTCAATATAAATGTATACTTAAATCTGAAAACTAAAAACATTTTTTCCATGATAAATGTTCTTTCTCAACACAAAAAATCTCTTTGCAAAGTGAGCAGTTTGTGTATTTACTTTCATTTTAATGGCTTGCAAATATTTTCTGGGTGATATAGTACTTGCACTCAAACATTCCATCAACATTTAAAGCTGAACTGTCTCATTTATGAACTACAAACAAATGAAAATGGGGTTGACTTTTTGTATCTCCTTAATAAATTACTTGGTGCATTTAAGTTTTTAGCAAGATAGGAAGCCCCTAATAGGTGAAAAGAGGAAGGACAAATATTAGGTCTTTTATTCTGGAGTCTACTTTGTTCTGTAGTTTAAGAGAATATACAATCAGGACTAGTTAAATGTTACTTTAGTCTCTGCCATAAATGGTGGACCATGCAGCTGCAAAGTCTGTACACACCAAATCTGATGAAGAGCATGGAATTTGTTTAAAATACTTTAAACACCAGTCATCTCTCACAAGAGGATTTAGAGTGGGAATAGGGGTGCTTGTATACAAAAAGTATAAGCAAGGAGAAGGGAGGGAAAATTTCTTAATTTACTCTGAATTTATTACTTTAAAGGTGGAGTATGTCTCCTTGCTAAAATGTCTTAATACCCACCATCTTCCTTCCTTAGTAATCTAGTGGTATGGTATTATTGGTGGCTTTTAATTTTTAGGTAGGTTTTAGCTTTGCTTTATGAGGATATGAGGCATTTTCTAGTGTACAAATGTTATAGAAGTTCTGGGGATCTTTCTGGGTAAGATCTCTGTTGCATGTCAGTCTGCAATTGCTGCACTGGGCTAACCCATGCTGTCTTGTTAGTTCTGTATTCCTAAAATACATAGTTCACCTTAAGATCTGTAGCCACTGTTAAGTCACAAATGATGAGAGGAAAAACAATCACAATATTCTGCCTCTTGCCCCCCTTTCTCACATGACTTGGATTCCCATCATGCTTGTGTAGATTATATACTGCTTATATATCCTAGATATATGTTCGTGCATGAAGCCAACTTCCCATTTTTTTCACATGATCTTAACCTTTTTAGTATTTTTTGCTGTAGCAGCTAATGAAATTATATATATGCAGGCAATACAGTGAGCATATGCCAAGCCATCCTTGAAGTAAATTCTGATATACCATGTGAAATATTTGCTAAGATTAGTAAATGTTTTTTGCTAACCATTATCCAGTCATATATCAAGCTGATTGCCCACTGGCCTGTAGCAGGGGCCATGCTCTGACCCCTAGGGTAGCCACAGCTGGGTTCAAGGTATAGGTGTGTGCTGTATATGAAGGAGTGATTTGTAATATGAGTTCCCATACTGCACTTCTGATTTGCTAAACATAATGGTAGGAATGGTGTTCCAGATTTTAAAAGATGTTGCCAAGTTGTGTAGCCAACATCCCTGACAGGCTTGCACAGCCCACAATTTCTCTGTGTCTTGAAGAATATATTTAGTCCTGGCCCCCTTGTTTCCAAATGTATGTAGTAGAAAAGGGGAAGGAAAATTTGGAGACAATGAAAATGATCAGAGACAGAGAACAGCTCTTCTACAGGGAGCGCATGAACAGGCTGGGTGTCTTCATTCTGGAGAAGAAATTTTGTAGAGGGAGAGACTGGGTAGGATTTGACTGTACATCTCAGTAAAAAAAAAAATAGGGACCATCAAAGGAAGCTGGGAGCCTGACTGAAAACAAACAAAAGTAGGAGAGACTTCAGAATATGAGTCACAGATCTGTGGATTTCCTTTTTAAGGGATTTTGTCAATGCATGAAGTTTATGTGTTGAAAGGAAGACTTAACAAATATGTGAAGGAGGTCCACTCAGGATGAATAAATGGTCAAACCACAGGGAATCCCTTGAGTTGAATGTGGTTGAAGGCTGATTGGAGGATTACATACATATCCTTCTCTTGATCTGCTGAATCAGTAAGCTACCAGGTATGGTTGGGGACAGGCAACTGGGCTAGATGGCCTTGTGATCTGAGTTGCTGTGGCCATTCAGACCCTCTTCCAAGTGTTCACGAAGATTGTGTAACATTGTGAACATCCTGACCATGTGAAAAGATCCAGCACCAGTTTGTTCTTCTTGGACTTGCAAGAATCCCTGTGAGTGTGAAAAGTCTGTGAGAAACTGTAGTTTTAGTTTTGTAGCTTGTGGTGCTGTTTTGGGGTTTTGGGGACCTCTGTCCCTTTCCCAGTCATCTGCCTGTGTGGCAGCAGCTCTAGAGTGGTGATTGCCTGGTTGTCTGCAGGTAGTCACGTGTGTTTTGTTACCGGGTAGTCAAACACTTGGAAATACACTTGTACGTGTCTGAATCGAACTGTGACATGCACATCTGGAAGAAGGGCTCAGGACAAAAAGCTGTGTGTGAATGTTTTATGCACAGCCTCTAGGCCTGACACCTGTGAGTCTTGCTTGCTGCCTCTGTGTGCACGAGTCAGCTCTGCTTTGCCAAGGGAGCTTGGCTCTCGCACTTGGACATCTACCTGTATGTATGCAGTTACATCATTTTTAGTCAGAGGTTGTTGGCTGCAAGTCATCATCTCACTCACCTGTCAAATGTCACTAACCCAGTACATATGCATTTTCAGACCAAGAGTTTCACTTATATATGTAAATGCTTTCTCTCTCTNATGTGCTCACAGCATATCTCAAGAGTGAGCAGCAGCTTGTTGCAATCAACCTGGCACAGCAGCAGAGAAGTTCCTAGGAGGATGGTTGTAATGAAGAGAAAATTAGAGCAGTCCTGGACAGGCAGAGAGAAATCTGTATCCAATATTTAAGCATGGATTAGTTTTCTGTGTGGGTGCCTACATGTAGATTAGATCTTTGCTCAGAAGTTCTATCAGCTTCTGAGGCAGCACTGTAGTAGCAAGGAAAGCTCAACTGATTCACTTGTGTTCTGACTCTCTAACCAGGTTTTCCTGGAAATGACATAGCCTATTTTGTTATGACTTGTGTATGTCTGTGACAAAAGACAGAACTGTTCAGTTCCCCCTGACACTGCTTCCACCCCCCACCCCGCTTTTGTTTGTTTGTTTGTTCGTTTTGTTTTTGTTTTCCATCAACAGCAAGCTTTGTTAGGAATGGGCAGCTTTCTAAACTGTCCAGATTAAGCATCCTCCTCTCCCTTCATAGCACATTCCAAGGGATGTGNCTGAAGTAATAGAGCCAGTTTTCCATAGGATTGCATCAGGGCACTCAGCTGCAAGGGAATTTACAAGGTGGCTGGTATCTACCATAGAAATTCTGTCTCCTAGCCTCTATAGCCTCTGCTACAGGAGATGTGCTCACAGCATATCTCAAGAGTGAGCAGCAGCTTGTTGCAATCAACCTGGCACAGCAGCAGAGAAGTTCCTAGGAGGATGGTTGTAATGAAGAGAAAATTAGAGCAGTCCTGGACAGGCAGAGAGAAATCTGTATCCAATATTTAAGCATGGATTAGTTTTCTGTGTGGGTGCCTACATGTAGATTAGATCTTTGCTCAGAAGTTCTATCAGCTTCTGAGGCAGCACTGTAGTAGCAAGGAAAGCTCAACTGATTCACTTGTGTTCTGACTCTCTAACCAGGTTTTCCTGGAAATGACATAGCCTATTTTGTTATGACTTGTGTATGTCTGTGACAAAAGACAGAACTGTTCAGTTCCCCCTGACACTGCTTCCACCCCCCACCCCGCTTTTGTTTGTTTGTTTGTTCGTTTTGTTTTTGTTTTCCATCAACAGCAAGCTTTGTTAGGAATGGGCAGCTTTCTAAACTGTCCAGATTAAGCATCCTCCTCTCCCTTCATAGCACATTCCAAGGGATGTGCTATGACTTCGATACAGCTTCTCTGTAGGCCACTCTGCTTTACACCAGGTAAGAATCTAGCTCACCTGTTAACTGAAAAAGTAATGATTGCAAATACTTCTTTCATCCTTACTATCCTCAGTCGTGCTGTTTTAAAACTGGTCTTCAGGAGAGTAACAGGTGAAAGAAAGAAGGGCTTTTTGATTATCTGGAGAATCTATACACAATTCTTGACAGACCACAGAGGGGTTGTGCTGGGTCTTGGTCTAAGAAAGACTTGGAAACCTGTGAAATGTGTATCTTTGTTAGAAAGGGCACCAAGTGTCTTAAAATTAAATAGCTAAAATCTTTATCCAGGGGAAAAAAGGGTGATCTATATATAACATAGACCTCTAGTTTTGGGCAACTGCGGACACCTGACATTGGATACATTTCCAGGACACCTGACATTGGATACAAAACAAAAACTTGAAAAAATTCAGTTACTTTACAAATACAAGGCTGACTTTTGATCAATTTCTTTTGGAAACACGATGAAAATATTGTGATGTAGAGCACATAGGTGTAGGAGACAGCCATATGCAGTACCTAACCTACAATTTCTATTTTTTTATTAGGTTGTCACTAATGGGATTATTGCAGTAAATGAGCCTTCAAGTGAAGAAAAATATCTTGGTCAATTCCCAGTCAGTTTTGGAGCTATTGCACCTTTTATGGCTGACCTGGACACAACTGGTGGACGTGGAAATGTGTATTACAGAGAAGGTTCATCCTCAGATGTCTTGCAACTTGCATCAGATTATATCAAAAGAGGTTTTCCTGAGACTACTTTTGATCCCACCAGTGTTGTCATTGTTACCTGGAAGCTTGTGGCTCCTTATCAGGCACCGGGAGAAGATGATGCTTTGGAAGAAAAGGCGAGTGTTAATCAGAGCTTTAAGACATATTGGGTACACATTCAGCTGAAGTGTAACACCTGAACCTGTTGTTTTGAAGGCTTGAATTCCTTTGTGTTTAAATGAGTCCTGTACAGTTAAGAACATATCTTGTTGAAAAGGCTGTAGTGAAGTAAAAGTTTTCAGGATTTTTACTTGATTTTGATTTTACAGTATTTTATTCATTCAAAAGAAAATGCTTTAATCCACATAGCTGATACCTTTGTATTCCCTGAATGTTGTGTGATTTGGCAATAACTGAAATAGTAGTTTATCTTGCCTTCTGTGCAATATAATCCAGTTGGATTGCATTTTTCAACAGACTCTTAAGTCATTTTGACATTAAACTACCTGAAATCTGGTAGGCTTATGGACTAATGGGAACTTTGGACTATGAATCCCTTTTGGACAAATGGCTTTGCATTCGTCAAAAGCTCATGCTTTGTAGCTAGTATTAAATGAAGAACCAGTTAGAGAGTTGTTTTGTTGGTGTTTTTTTTTTTTTTTTTTATTACCTACTGCAAATTGTTTCCCTTTTTAAACCATGATCAAAACTATCCCACAAAGATATGTAATTTTATGCACTGTAATTATCCCAGCTGATGAGCCTACTCAGAATATATAAAACCGAGAACATTATCGCAACTTAGCAAGTCTTATTTTGTTGAATATTAATTTCTTATGCCTAACCTGACAACCATTGTGTTCACAGTTATGATTCTGCACCCTGGTAGCAATGAATAGCTGATGTCTCAATGGTTTCTACAGTATGTAGGAGCATCGTTATAGGCAAAGACATTTGCAGCAACATGAAACTTGAACTATTCTTTAAATATTCTGTTTACAGAATATTTCTATGTGGTCTAGCACATCGCTTTTTATTTTAAGGAGATGATATAGCATCCTATGCATCTTATAGAACTCAGAATTCTTATGTTTCTGGCTATTTTCTAATAGACTAATTACTGTTGATAATGCTTTCTTTTTAGTGCTTATGCATGGTAAAGTTAAAACTGCCTTAGCAAAACATAAGCTTGAGTAATATTGATTTCTTCTAGGAAGAATGCATTATGTGTGATGGGAATTCTGATTTTGACTTTGTGTTTAAAAAAAAGTCATTTGGTTGTCTATCTTATTTTTCCATGAGTAAATGGATGTTAAACTTTTTCCACAGAGGAACACATTCCAGGCTGTTTTAGCCTCTTCTGACTCCAGTTCCTATGCAATTTTCCTTTATCCAGAAGATAGTTTGCAGTTCTATAGTACATTTTCCAAGAATGATGATGGAAGGATTCCTGCTATGGTCGGCTTTAGTCAAGCCTCTACAAACTACTACTTTTGGGAAAAGCCAGGATCCTACAATGTCATTGCTAATGACGAAGAAAGCATTAGAAACCTGTACAGGTACGCTTTTTAGTTTGTATAAACTCCTCAAGAAAACATCAAGGAGTTCCATGTTTTTCTTAATTGTAGCATGAATCAATGAGAAAAGATTAGATCCCCCTTGGCCGTTGCATGAGAAATGGCAAAGTCTGCCACTGATAAATGTCTGCCCTCTCAAGGAATATAAGAACCTAGGTCTAATTTGTCAAAAGTCTGTAGTTCCATTGTCACTAGTATGAGATGCTGTATGCTTACTCCTTCTAAAAATAGGACTGCTTAAGGCTTTAACTCTCTTTATTTTGAAAGAAGTGGAAAAAAAAAAGGAAAGGAAATGAATTAGAAGGTTCTAGTAAGCATTAACAAGATCTTTGTAGCTCAAATATCTCCTACTCCCATCCATTTAGAGACAAGAAGGCTAGAAAGCCTCAAGAAAAGAGCTCTGGGAGTGGAGAAACAATGCTACCCAAACTGTCAGGGGTGGTTTATAGCTGAATAATTTGTGCCTGTAGATAAGTATGTAGATAAGATAATTTGGCAGTTTTATCCTGATATTTTTCAGTGAAGGATAACATTTTATGAGGGGTAGAAATACCACACAACTTGTGTTTGATCATTTTGATTTAGCATATGCTTCTCTTTGGTAGAAGCAGCAATGCTGGGAAACAAGGTGTCTGGGTGTTCGAGATTGGTAGCTCATCCAACAGTATCGTGCCTGCCAAGATCAGCAATGTTTTGGAGAGTCTAGAGTCCAATGAACAAGACCAGGAGATGACTTCAAGACCATTTATGTCAGACTATGGCTCCACTGAAATAAGACAGCAGTATGTCACCAGTAGTATGGACAGCACAGAAGAGGATCAGCACCACGTTACATATAGTGTTCCTCAGCTAGCTGCAGAAGACTTTCTGACTTCATACCAAGATGTAACAGGAACACCTTTGACTGAGTCTTTTTATAGTCATCAAGATTTCCCAACAGCAAAAGCTCCACCTCGTGAGTTCCAGGTCCAGCAATTCCCCCCACAGCAACCCCAAGTCATAGATGTGGAAGAATTTGATGAAACTGGTATAGGTAAGGTGCTTTGTACAGCTTGGATGCTTCTAAAGTAGACAGGCTGCAAAAAAAAACAGAGGTGTGCAAGAAATGAAACTACTAAAAGAAGAATCTGTTTCTTTCTCACTACCTTCATGCCTGAAAATCTGGACATATTTAGTAAGTCTTTGTTATTTGTCAAGGTAGTTAACTTGGATGTCATCTCAGATTCAGATCTCACCAGTAAACTAGTGCTCCAGTCAAGTTCACAGGAGAACACATTTACATTGTGTCTGTGGAACCTGAATCTCTCCTAAGGAGAGCTTCTCATATGGAGAATCGCATTCCTAAAGTGGATGCATTCTTAGTGTCTGCTGAATTACCCTTCTGTTTTGCCCAGGACTGTTGGCAAAGGTATGGTCTTAAAATTAATAGCTGCATTAGGTGGCTATTCCCAGTAAAGATTTTATGATCAGTTCTACTGAAACCTATCTGATTTTCATAGATATATTACTGAACACAGGTGATTTAACAAAGGTTGGGAATAGCAACTGTTCTAAAAATTATTGGCTAAATGTCCTGGTTTGAGGTAAAACGAACCAGCGACCTAAAGATCTAACTAGAGTTTCGTGACCTGAAGTTTTACAAGGGTGGGATTGGTGATTCTAACTTCTGAGGAAGTGTTTGTAGAAAATTCAAAACAATGGGACTGACTGTCGAGTTGTTAATTGTTTCTTGAAGCTGATGTGAAATTTGCTATCTCCACGACATACAGGGTAAACCAACTAGGATGACAGGGTGCATCGATTGGTGCATGGGCCTGGGTACTGTATTGAGGTGTTTTGTTCTGAGACTGGGAAGGCTTCTTTTTGTTTTGATTTGGAAACAAGGACAGGTTACAGTTATTGTGTATTTAGTTTCACTGAGACAGGTTTACCAATCTGTATTAATACTGATCTGCTGAAATCGATAGAATTGAACTGTTTTCTAACATCTGAAGCTCTGATGTTTTCTGCAAAATAGTAGACTGTTACTTGCATGTTGCAAGGTTAGTAAAAATCAATTGCAATTGTCCATTTTCCTTGAAGGGAAAATGGAAAAAAAACCTAATTTAGTTTGTCTAGACCTATTTTTAAACCAAACCAGGATTATGTGAATAGTACAGTAGTTACATGAAGTGTAAGCATCTGATCTTATTTTCTGCAGTGTTTCGCTACCACACAGATGTCCAAGAGACTTGTGCTAACAACCGCCACCAGTGCTCTGTTCATGCTATTTGCAAAGATTACCCCAACGGCTTTTGTTGCAGTTGTATTGCTGGTTACAAAGGAAATGGCAGACAATGTGTAGCAGAAGGTAATTTTTTCAAAAATTAGGTACACTGCAGCAATTACTCATTTTAGAATGAAGCAACATGGTTAAATACTTCTTACAAGACTTACCTTTCAACACGTCTCAGTGCTATTTTAAATAATGAACTATAATTTCTGAAAGGGTGTGGGTTTTTTTGAATGAAGTAAATTATTTTTGGTGGTCAATTATATGCATTATACGTTTTAACATTTTAACCTGTCTTTCTAGAAAAAAATAAGCTCTTACTTAACTGACATAATTTAATAGATAGCATGACATCCTGTGTTTATTGCTAGAATTAGTTGTGAAGTTCCAACATGTTACTATCTGACTGGGTCCCCGTTCTAGAAATGGACATTTCAAAGGGGATGGACAAATTAACTATGATCATCAAACTAAAGAGCGTGGCTCCTCTTTGTCTGACTCTTAAGCTTCTTTACTATAGGGCTAATCTGCCAGATTTTTGTTAGATACCCATTTAAACTTTGTTCCTGTGTAAAATCCAAAAAGGAATTTCTTATGTATACACTTGTAATCCTCGTAGTGACTTGACTCAGGAGTATAGATGCATTTCAACAACTACAATAGCTGACTCTGTGCTTTAATGTGACAGGAAAGCAAAATTTACTAGCTTTCAGTTCATAAAATTGAATTTTCCAGAGAAAGAAAATAAGTATCTGATGATAATGGAAGTTGAATTTGCACATACAAAATCATATACAGAAGAAAACTAGCAATCCAAAGTAGCCACTTCTGTAAAATATGGACAGTCTTAAAACAGTCAATTGTTTTGAGTCAAGAAATAAAATAAGTTACAATAATAGGTCAATTATTTTAACACCTAATGGTGTTAGCCTTCTAATAAGGAAGGAACAAATTTGCACTCAGTAGATTTTGATAAGATGTGTGACCTTCAAGAGGAGTTTGTGAGCCACTTCCCACCACATAGACTGTAGCAGTTTAATCTGTTTACACAGTTATCCTTACAGACCAAATTGTTAATTAGGATAAAGGGCATCTCTCCAGGCAATTTTGGCTAGTGAGTCATCTGTATAATGACAACACACACACACACATTAAAGCACATATGTATGTACGTAAGCAGACTAACACTGTTTGTGGGCAGTTTCCTGTCTGTTGAATTCTGTGGGTGTTTGTTTGCCATTTATTTCAACACTAATATCTTTGAACATAGTGAACACTCTGAACACATCCCTTGGACAGTCTGTGAGAACTGTCATTTTGTTCTGATGCATTGTGCTGATTTGCCAGGTTCTCCTCAGAGAGTCAACGGGAAGGTCAAAGGAAGAATCTTTGTAGGAAATAACCCTGTTCCAGTTACGTTCGAAAACACTGATCTCCACTCCTATGTTGTGATGAACCAGGGGCGCGCCTACACTGCTATCAGCACAATCCCAGAGACTTTGGGATATTCTTTGCTTCCTCTTGCCTCTATTGGAGGAATCATAGGATGGATGTTTGCTGTGGAACAGCAAGGATATAAAAATGGATTCAGCATTACTGGTAACTTTTAAAATAAAATAACATTTTTTAAAATTGTGCTATGCTTTTCTCTCTCTTGAGGGGGAAGAAATGTGTATTTAGAAGCAATAGAGGTTGAAAACATGCTGATTTTGAGTTGCAAATTGGTTCTCTGCAGTCAAACTTTTCAATGTTTTTCTTGTTTACAATGTAAAGATATCAGGCTTTTTAATTTAATGTTGTTGCACAAGCAGGTAAATTTGTTAAAAGATTGGCTCAGCCAGTTCCTGTGCAAGAAAGATCTTTATTTTTGTTTTTTATAAAAATAATCTGTTTTTTTGGTACTAGAGTGTACCGTCCTACTGAATAAAAGCTGCCCCCACATCTAGAAGAGGTCTAACATGTTAATTGCCTGATTGTACCAACAGTGCAACAGAGAAATTAAAATCTCATGAAAGTCTGACATTGTTAACAGAAGCAGTTCCTGCATGAGATGCAAATGATTCTGTTAACTTATTTGAGTGAAACTCCAGTTCACAATTACAGCTTTTCATGGGTATGAGGCCAAACCTGGCTGGTTGTGCACATGAATTCAAGTGTAGAGCCAAACTGTTCCAGGAGAACATGTGTTTCATTTTAAAATTTTATCCTTTACAACCCAGTACTATGAATTTAGTTGAACATAACTTTTTGTTTTGAGGTTTTCTTGGATTTGATGTGTTTGAAGTTTTTTCTGGAATTTACAACATATGTTTCACTTGGTTTCGATTTGGAAACACGTGTACTTTTTTTTTCTTGTATTCTTAACTCACTGTATTTCTAATTGAGGTTATCTGTAAAATGTACATCTCCTTTGCCATTTTAATACGTAGGGTAAACCCTTCTATTATTTTGTTAGAACTCTTTTTAATTAAAAAAACCCTGCTTCTTCAGACTTACTTGCAGTTTAGTGCATTCAGTGCTTAATAAAAGATTTTCCTTGCAGTATCCAAAAATATTATCAGCATATGTCTGAAAGTTATTTTTGTAGAAATCTGAAACAGTAACAATTATGCTACATCAAAGCTTGCAGAAAAAAATAATTTATATTTTGTCTGCTAGAAGCAATACTTGAAATAGGAGGGTTCAGAAAACACTGTTAAGGGGTTTAACTAACACTGTTTCTTTAGGTGGAGAGTTTACACGGCAAACTGAAGTAACTTTTCTTGGCAACAATGAGAAGCTAGTTATAAAGCAGAAGTTCAGTGGAATTGATGAGCATGGTCACCTTACCATCAGCACAGAAATGGAAGGCAGAATACCTGAGATTCCATCTGGTGCATCGGTCCACATAGAGCCATACACTGAACTCTATCACACTTCTAGTTCTGGTAAGGTTCCCTTAGAATTAAAATATAAGCAAGTATTCATTCCTCAGTAAGAGAATCTGAAAAATGCTATTTTATTCCCGTCTTAGTCGTGTACTCAAGACCCTTTGATTTATAGGAAGTGGGGTTTTGCCTCTAAAGAACAGGTCCTGAAAGAAGCTGGATTTTGAGTGGAACAATGCAAATATTTCTGATCTTTTTATTGAAAAATGTGTCAGTTTAACTTTCTCTGAACTGTTGTTTGCAAAAGACTCTTCATTTCCATTTCTTCTGGCCATTTTTATGCTGCTGATGGCAGTCATACCAGCCTCTTCAATAGGAGCTGTACTGCTGTATACATACCTTTTTGTGATGTCATTAAGTGGGCTTTAGTCTTGTTAGATGAGGCTGTGCAAACCAGTTATTTACTAGTGTGTCTGTCATGTAAGCTGCATTGCAGTGATTGTGTCTTATTTTAGTAATAAGCATTTGTCAGTATTATTCGAGCCGAATTTGAACAACTGACCAAAACATTAAGAGCCTTTTAATCCACTTACCAGTTTCTCCATTGTCTCTTTGATACTTCTCTCTCGCTCTCTTATCTCAGATGCTGAGATATGGTGGAGAGCCATTCTTCATTTCATTATTCAGAGGGGAATCTTCCATCTTTTGCTTCTGGGTGTTTCAACACAGCCAAAACAAAGTGAAGTCAGAGTGTTGCTGCCAGCCAGTCAGCCCAGCTGTCAAAGAGCAATAAAGAGGAAGCAGCCTGTGGTGCACCCAGGTGCACATGAGTATTGGAGAGAGTACACTTTTCTTCAAGGGTGCACTTTGATTGCTTAAGATAGCTGAAAATGGTGTAGTTGCATCATTACTAACTTATATCTGCTTAGGTCTGGCTTTAGTAGCAAGTGATGAGCACTTCTTGCTGCTTTGCCTGTTGTTATGCACTAGGAGGAGGAGGAGCTGGAGGCAGCAGGAAACTTCCACTTTTGTTCTGAACAGTTTCAGCATTTTGGAGGAGTTGTTTGGGCAGTATGTGCTCTGTGGAACATCTGCCTTCTTGGCAGAAATGCTGTCCCCATGGAGGAAGTCAGGGGCTGGAAGGAGGCATCTTTCAGGCTGGATTTGATTTACCAGTACTCAGTTATTCTTCTATGGCATACATGATACACCATTACTTAGAAGAAATCCAGCTTTTGTCAGGTGTTGCAAGTGGATTGATACAGGTTTTTTGGTGTCCATATGAAGAATAGTGGAGCTCTGAGGAGCTTTGTGTTGGTGGGAGGATCTGCAAGCCCAGATCTGCTCCGAAGAGTTTCAGTCACTATTTATCACAATATAGAAAACTATTGTGAAGCATACAAGAGCTCTCAGACACATGTCTCCTTGAGGATCCTGTCAAAATCCAAGGCCAATAAGCTACAATTACCTAAAAGTTGGTGTAGTTTGGTGCTGGTGCTTTTGTCCTTCTTAGCTTATAGACCCGTTATCTAAATTCATCTAAAGAAACCTCTGAGTTTCCCGGGTTAAATTTTCCTTTCTTCACCTGGTAACCCACAAAGTAAAGCTAAATTTTTAAAATACGTCAAGGTAGATTATGCGACTCATTCCTCGGGGCTGCAATATCTGAGAACAGAGTAAGTCAAGTGCCTGGAAATGCATCTACTTTCATAGAAATTCCAAAGGCAAGATGGTGTTTGTGCTACTCAGGCTGTATCCCAAGCGGAGTATTTTTGCTCTCTGTTCTGATTGGCATATTTGTTGCCATATTGCAGTGATCACTTCATCATCCACCAGGGAGTACACAGTGACAGAGCCAGAAAGAGATGGGGTTGCTTCCACATACACGGGCACCTATCAGTGGCGCCAGACCATCTCATTTGATGAATGCATTCACGAAGACTCTCAACACACTTCTTCTGCTACTCAGCAACTCTCAGTGGACAGTGTGTTTGTCCTGTATAACCGAGATGAGCAGATTCTGCGATATGCTATGAGTAATTCCATTGGCCCCATCAGTGGTATGTATGAATTAGAAATTGTTCTTTTTCTCTTTTTTTGAGTAATTTAGAGCAGGCTTCTATATTCTCTTAGCCTGCTGTAGATGGCTTAAATTAATGAGTTACATTAATTTGTTGCATTAGCTGGTAAAAGTCCAGGTCCATCAATTAAGATGAGAATTGGAACTGTTGAAAAATTGTTTTTTCACTTGAATAAGAGTATTTAAGTGATTATATCCTCTTGAAATTCAGTGAAGCCTGTGTCTAATTCCTTGAAATACTCTCCATACCATCTTGAATCTACTGCTGCTCAGATACATGGAGTGTATCATTTATCTTTACCTACTTTGTAGTACCTCTATTGATGAATTTTTAATATTGTCAGAGCAAAGGGCAAAAGAATCAAATAAGACTTTTTTTCTGTAATTTATCTTGAAACACGACATTTTAGGTTTGGAAGGCAGGCAGCCTGTAAAGAGTGTATTTTGGATGAGCTGTCCAAGAAAAAGGGGCAAAGGATCAATTTGAAAATACATGAATACAAGAAAAGCCTGCACTCACTTTTGTTTATTACAGAGTTAAAGTTCTATTAATGAAATTTAACTAACTAAGCTGTTAAGGATTGCATTTTAAGCCTACTGACAGTGGCTGGAAGCTACATTATCTTTCTCAGTCTTGCTCTTTAGAGAGTTTTTTGTGACTTCACTATTTTTTTAGCTCAGAGTCCTTCACACAAGTAACAAGGAATACAGGTGCTATTGCCATGTCTGAGACTCTTGTCCTCTGTGTCACCTGCAAGTCCCTTTCTTGTGCAAAAAGTGTTCTCTTTCTTTGTTTCATGTGCACCACAAGCAATCTCCTTCTGGGCCTTAGCTGAGTGTCATTATTTGGATAGGGTCATCATGGCTAAGTATGGTCTCTCTTGCCAGATGGTTCTGCTGATATCAACCGGAATCCTTGCTACATTGGTACCCACAACTGTGACACCAATGCGATATGTCGTCCAGGAACTGGAAATCGCTTCTTGTGTGAATGTTCGATTGGCTTCCGTGGAGATGGAAACATTTGTTATGGTATCAGAAAACTTTCATTAAAAAAAGTGTTGCTTGGATGTTTTGCTTAAAATGTATTGACGCTCAGGAATGGCCATGCCAGCAAAATGAATTGTCTGGAGGGGTTGATTTTGGGAAAGGTAGGTTAGAGGGATGCTGGGGTGGCTCTGATCTCAATAATCAAAGTACACAAGTTTGACTGTCTTGAAGAGTCAAACTTGGATATGCTTTGCTAACTTACAAAACATCTTTCCTACCCAGTTCACCTTTTCGTTAAGCCAGTGGGCACTTAGCTGAAATTTACTGTCATGCAAGTTCTGGTTAAAATGGGTCAACTAGATTGAGGGAGATGAGGAATGACATAAGCACATGCATACAGAGCACAGATATGATTTCAAGATCTGCTTTGAAAGTCTCTTCTGTTCAAGGAGACTTTTATTTCCCAGCTCTGTTTTCTTAATGTATTTGGGCACAAATATTTGTTTTCAAGAGGTAAAGATGCATATAAATGAAATATGCATCATTCCTATTAGTTAACTGACTTGTTTTTGAATGAAAACTTAATTTCAGGGTGCTATGGTCTATCAAAGATGTGGTTTTAATATACAAGCCTGCTATTATTCAACAACTGCACAGTTTCTGATTTTTCTGACATCAGTATTAAATGCATCTTTCTAATAACTGGAATCCTTATAATATTCTAGATATTGATGAATGTTCAGAGCAGCCAGCTTTATGCGGCAGCAATGCAGTCTGCAATAACCAGCCAGGAACCTACCGCTGTGAGTGTGTTGAAGGATACCAGTTTGCAGCAGATGGGCAGACTTGTGTTGGTGAGTTTCACATTTCTTAAAAGCACTGCCCACCAGCTTTCAGTCTGTGATTCATTTCAAAGACAGAAAACAGCTTCTAGGATCTGCACTGAGGTCTAATGTGAGTTAAATTTAGGAGTTCATGCTGCTATTTGTTACAATCCATTATGTAACTGAAAAAGGTGCCTGAAGTACTTTCTTTTCATCTCGTAAAAGCTCCCCATTCGGAATGTTTCCAAATACAAAGTGGAAATAATTATTGAATGATTCTGTCCTTTCTGTACCATTATTTAGCTGTAGATTTCACATGGAAGTAAAATTAAAATTAGTAAAAAAAGAAAAGTTAAAGTGAGCAGATATTCATTTGTTTTTGTTTCACGACATCTCACTTTCAAGACGAGGTAGGACTTTTTCTGCATTTTCTGTAGTTTTGCACTTTGTTTTGGGGGGTTTTTGGGTTTTGTTTCTTTATTATATTTCATCCAGAATTAGATTTGATAGATTGTATTTTAGTTACAGATTCATCGGTGAAAAAGGCAGTGTACAAGTCTAAAATAGTATGCCATAACTATTGCAGGCTTATACTTAAGTAATAGTTAATCATGCTCAAAAAGAATTATGAATATTAATCATTTCACTGATAAGATCTTTGACATTTGGAGGAAATCTATCTGGTTTGTTAAATGACTGCTACAACTTCAAATTCAGTAGTTGTCATTGAACTAGTTATTTTTATTTAACATCTTTTTTTCTGCAAGAAACCTGCCTTAATCTCAACTTAATGTACTAAGGTTGCCCTACTCAGGGTTATTTTTTCCTGCTGGTTCTGTTTTTCACTGTAGAAATTGTACTTGGTAGCTGGCAGAACTGATTTTATGGGATGTGTATTGAAAGAAAATTTTCCATATAGAAAGGAAAAACATAAGTTTTAACTTTGACAAAATTAAGCTGATTCTTTAGGCATCAGTTATATTGTAAATACCAAAAGCTAAATAAAAAGATCTACAAATGGCAGATAAACAAGTGATAATGACTCTACTGCTATAGCTGCAACTGCAGGATAAGCTATAGATTATTTATATATATATATTAATTTTTTTAGTGCTGATACTGTGATACACTGTGGCAGTTCTCATCTGTAGACTGTGATGAAAGGAGCTTTGTAGAGTTTAGTCTTGGTCCCCTGTCAACTCCTTGTAAGAGCTGCATAAAAAAGTCTCAGTGGACTCTGTTACAGCAGCTGGAAGTCTGTTCCTAGTTGTACATACTCCAAACTCATCTATTTCCAGGCCCAAATTTTTTGTAATATTTTGCCCCTTCCTATTTTAAATACCTTTCTTCTTCTCTGACACAACAGGTAAGCATAGGCAGGGGTCTAGCAACCGCCTGAAATAATTTGTGCGTAAACCAGTCACTGCTGTCAACAATGAGAAAGTTATGAAAAGGTGCAGGAGTCATCCCAGCTTCCACAGTTGGTCAAAACTTTCTCCAATAGTTGACAAATGTGTTTATCTTCTGTTGAGTGAGTCACAGCTCCTCTCTGTTGCCAATTGATGACAGCCCTGCGTCAGTGCTAGGCTAGAGTAGTGGGATATCTAATAATTCCCAGTGCAGTGAACTGGCCACTTTGCTAACACGTGAGATACCTCTGTGAGATGCCTTACACTTCCTCATCCAGAACTCCTTTTTATAAACAAAACAGTCCTGGCTATTTGGATCTGTCACAATGGTAGCCTTTCTGACCTATTCTGTATTAACAAACATTTATGAGGTGCTGAGGAGAGCGTAAAGCATTAGTAAGAAGATATAACACCAGTGAAAGGGGAGATCTTGGCAAGCAAATCCCCAGCCACTAAAACAAAACAAAACAAAAAAAAACCAGTTTCCTCGTTTCCTTTCTCTTCTATACCCTTTCATGGCTGTCCTTCTCTACCTATAAACTTACTGTGAGTTTCAGACTTTGTGGACTTTTCATCACCTCTCTTGTACATCTGACCTGCAGCTGTTGAATACGTCGTAAACCATTGCCAGGCAGGCACACACAACTGTGATATTCCTCAGCGTGCTCAGTGTGTGTACACAGGAGGGTCTGCCTACATCTGCACATGCCTCCCTGGCTTCTCTGGAGATGGACGTGCCTGTGAAGGTGGGTAACACCACTTGTGGTGTTTTTAATACTCTTTACTGTACAACTTGGCTGGCCATTGTAATGTCCTATGGTTACTTGTGCTTTAAAGTAGGAAATGTCATAGTTTAAGTCCCTCATGCAGACACTGCATTAAGCTTTTGTCCATTCCTTCCCTTGCTTTTAAGTTCACTTCTCAATATTTGAGCTACAGAAGGTCCAAGATGAGGTAAATGCAAAAATCACAGTAATTGAAGTTATCAGACCAGATGTCCATCTGCTGGAACTGTTTGCACTGTATTGGTTTATATTACTAAGGTGGTGCCACATGATGCTCAGGCTGCATAAAAAAAGTTATATTGTGTTTTAAGTCAATTGCAGTGCAGTGAGGGAGCAGCTTTATACCTAACTACATGTTGGAAACCTTGCTGGCCAAATCCTACTTCCTTTGTAAGTCTTTTGCTTGAGAAATATAGGCATATATTTATAAAATACTGTGTGAGGTAATAATGCCAGTAACCCATTGGAATATCAGAGTGCAGGCATTTGCTGAGAGCCAGAACTTAAAATACACTCATGGGGTTTTTTTTCTCCTTTGTAGTTCTGTATAGGTGTTCTTCCAAAAGTCTGTAATTCTAATTGGATATCCTAAAATAGGTGCCCAAAAGTAATATGGCAGATTTGCATTTTAATTCATCACTGTGACTTGTATATCAGGTGGAACAATTATTTGAGACTGATCTTTTCTCTTACAGATGTAGATGAATGTCAACAGGGCCACTGTCATCCAGATGCTTTCTGCTACAACACTCCTGGGTCCTTCAGCTGCCAGTGTAAGGCAGGTTATCGTGGGGATGGTTTCCGGTGTGTGTTAGGAGGTAAAATTTTATAGTTCTTGAAAGCTGGACCAGAAATATAATTTGAGAATTGGAGAATATATGTTATTTTGGTTCCTCTTTGTAACAGATTGTGTATTGTCTTATTGGGGTGTTTATTCTTTCTCAGGTCTTTCAAGTTTTGAACCTCACCAAGCTTATATCAAAATCTGATCTTGACTGTTACCCCTTTTCCATTATATCCTCTTCAATGTTCTGGTTTGCTTTGTTTGTTTTGTTCTCAGCAGTTTTCAGCCTCAAACTAATACTATCTTTTGAAGTTACTTTACATAAAAGTTTGACCATAGATTGATTTGGTTTGCGTAAATAGTAGTTACTTATCATAAAACATCTGGAACTGATGGCCATGTAAATGGAATGCAACAATTACAGGAGAAAAGTGAAGGATGAGACTAAAGTACCTGCACTGTTGTCTTCAGTGGGATCTGCACACCTCTGTGCCCCAAATAGCAACTGTCCAGAAAGATTAATTCCAGTTTCTGACTAGCACTTGTTTCTGTTTTTACCCAGCTTGTTCTCTATTTATTTAAAGTTCTGTACCCTCTCGTACTTCTGTTCTTTCATTGTAGTTTGGTCCTTGAAGTATAAAACTCCTGATCTTAAAGGTATGCAGATATGCTTAAAAAAAAAGGAAGTCATACTTGAAGCACCACTACAGTTACTTTAATTCAAAAGCATGGCAAACCAAAGGAAAGCCTTCAGTTTTTGCAGAATGGTGAACGCTTTCATCCAGGAAATAAAGCCCAACTTCTGAGTGTGTTGAAACCCACTTCTGTTTCTAAGATTCTTGCTGTTGAGCAAAAGACCCTGCACCTCTCAACAGGCTAAAACTGTGCAGCCAAGAGTAAGAAAGTAGGGCCAAAGGAAAAGAAAGCAAAAGGCAATATGACTGAGGAAGGAGGCTGTTTTTATAATTCAGCTTCTGCACTGTGGTCTTAATGATGTTCGAATTATTTGATTCAAAATTTAGGTGTTTGGAGTTTTTTTAATAGTGAATGCACTGGCTTAAAAGAGCTAGTGTGCATGATGCAGTGATACTACTTGATGTGTTGCTGAAACGTACTATTTTTCTTTTGCCATTATATTCCCTAATTCTGAAGTTCTTCCTTCTTTTTGTTTTTTTTTCCCCACAATTGCACACATTTGTCTTAAAACAAAAGGGCAAGGGATTTTTGTAGGAAAAGCATAAAGAAATTGCGAGGTAGTTTCTGGTTTTAGATCATATTTACATGACTGTTTGTCATGTGCTCAACAACATGTGTTATGTTAGATCACCTGGTGTTTGTAGAATTTTTCTCTCATGGGTAAATTGTAGGGGATTTGCAGTGTTTAATTCTGAAGCTCTGGCTTTTGCTGCTTTGTCAGTCTTTCGATGCTATTTTACTGTTTTTTTTATTTTTTTTTCCCCATACACAAATGCCCCTGTATATTTTCATTTCAATGCCAGATTGAGTGAAGAACTACCTATGTTTTTGATCTGTGTCAAAATATTTAGCTAACATACCAGCTGATAAAACCAGCCTCCAAGAGGAGAAAGTTGATGTGAATAACTTGAAAAATCAATCCTTAAACTTTCCAGTTCTTCAGGAATAGTTGTAGAGGCAGAAATATTGCTATCAAGTATGGCACATCCCTCTTGTAGCTGAAACAGGTGGTTTGGTAGACTGATACTTGAATTTAACCAATTAACTTCATTACCAGGACACAATTAATTTCTTTTTAGTATATGTGATAGCATATTTAATTCAGTTGGTTGGGTTTTGGTTTTGTTTGTTTTTTTTTGGCTTTTTTTGTTGTGTGTTTTTTGGTTTTTTTTCTGAGAACAAAACCTTTTCACATTGTCATGGTTTAACCCCAGCTGACAACTAAGTACATGCAGCCACTCACTTACTGCCCTCTAGGTGGGATAGGGGAGAGGATCAGAAGAGTAAAACTGAAAAAAGTCATAGATTGAGATAAAGACCATTTACTGGATAAAGCAAAAGCTGTACACACAAGCAAAGCAAAACAAGGAATTCATTCACCACTTCCCATGGGCCAGCAGATGTTCAGCCATCTCCAGGGAAGCCGGGCTCCATCATTGCTTAGTTAGTTGGGAAGACAAATGCCATAACTCTGAATGTCCCCTCCCATCTTCCATCTTCCTTGAGCTTTATATGCTGAACGTGATGTCATCTGGTATGTAATACCCTTTCAGTCAGTTTGGGTCAGCTGTCCCAGTTGAGTCCTCTCCCAGTGCATGCCAGTCTGCTCCCTGATGGGGTGGTGTGAGAAGCAGGAAAGCCTTGACTCTATGTAACCACTGCTCAGCAATAATGAGAACATCCCTGTGTTATCAATACTGTTTGCAGCACAAATCCAAAACATAGCCTCGTACAGGCTAGTATGAAAAAAATTAACTCTATCCCAGCCACAACCAGTGCACAGATGCGTGTCTACTAAACTGCTAAGCACAGTGTGCTATTATGTTGTAGCTCTGTTATTTTTTGCTGCTTATCTTATATACTTCCTGACAATTGTATCTTGAATGAGGATTTTTCCATGCCACAGTTTGAATGGCAGTAACAAAATATTTTGGAGAGATTTACTGTATCTGCTGTTTTAGTGGGTGCGGATCTGCTAGGTTTTGTTAGTCTTCATATATGCGCCTCTGATTTTTATTTTTTTAATGCTGTTTTATACTACCAATAGAAAGACATGCTTTAGAAGCACTTGTATCAACTGGTGCTGCTCATGGAGTGCTCTGAGCAGAAGAATTCTGTGTAGGTAAAGCCTGACTTCTCCTGAATCCTGACTGAAGTACAGAGTATCTGTAATGCTCTGCTAGTCTGCAGCCATGGCAGCATTTATAACAAACTTAGCTACTCCTCCCTTCTTAGAGAGTTAATGGAACAATAGCTGCCCTTGGGCTGTCATCTCTTGCTAAAGCTTTAGTGCTTTTAAAAATGGGTATATCCAACAGTTAATCATTGCCAGGAGATAGAATCAAAATGCGCTTTCTGAAGACTAGCAAAAAGCGGCTTGGTTTACTTTAGCACCCAATTTGTAAAGTAAGTTGCTTTGGAATGGAGATTCCAGATGAGGCTGTATTGTATTCAGCTGTAATTAGAGAACATTTCTTCTCTTTTTTACCCACTGAGGTTTTGATCTAATTAGCCTCAGTCAAATCACTGAAGTCTTTCCTGGTTGTAAATAGCATGGAAAGATTCATTCATCCGAATACTCCGTTCCTTTTGCTGTACCCTTTTGTGATCCATGTGTACAACTGCTTGTTTGTTTCATGTATTTATTATTATATGAAACCTACTGTTGTATCTTACCATGCTGAATGTCAACTTTTGAAAAAAGTGGACTAACAAGGATGATAGATTTGAGTTACTCACGAGAGACTGTCCGCAGGAGTGAACCAGCAGGCTAATGAAAGAGTTAATGATGCTGGAATGTCCCACTGCTCACAGCTATTAAGAAAGTCTGTACTTCATTATTTCCTCACGCTTCATTTTTCCATTTCAAAAAACCAGATGTCTGAGTGTTTCTACCTCAGCAGACCCCAGATAATGTTTACTAAACAGAAACATCTAGATTCTTGGAACTAGGGGGTCTGACTGTTAAGAGCCCTTCTCTGGTCCTCTGTATACAATCTGTTTCACATGAGAAATGCATTTAACAGGGCAACGCTGTAAGTGAAGGATTACAAAGGGAAGTGTTATTTTGTTTGGGGGTTTTTTCCTCTTATTTTTTGTCAAAGTCTGAGAAGAGCAATTAAAAATGTCAGTATAACTCTGTGTGATACATGGGGAATAAAGTGATCCTCACAGGGAATTAAAAAGTACTCTGTGATTATATACTGAATGGGGACACAGTTTTAAATCTCTTCTGACTTTAGCCTGTGAATGAAAACATGGTTGAGTAGATCTTTAAAAATTTGTGAATGCTGTTGCAGAACTGAATTTGGTTTAGTGTGTCACACTGTAGTCCTGTTTTTCTCAGCCTCCATTTACTTTTTTTTTAAGTTCATCAATTATTTTCTGCCGTGCTGCTGTAAGAACTTTCCTTTATGACCCAAAAGACTTTGAATGTTTGTAAACGGCTTTAGGTTGTTTTTTTACCATGTGTATGTGTATTTTTTTCACCTGGCCCACTTTCCATATCTATCCTACTTCCATTTCATTTTTTTTAAGTTCTGTGATGTATTTCAGAGCTTTTTAAATTCCAGATTGGTACTGGTAGTTTATGAAACCACTGAAAAAATATATTTAAAACATTAAATACAAGTTTTTCTGAGGAAATTTATATATTTAGCTTAAGTTCAGGATGTACCATTTTATGTATCTAGTCTGACTTGTGTGTACTGTGGTCCATGGAACATCTTCATTAGACCTTTGATCTCTGCTCTGCACTACACCTTCTCTCTTAGGAGGTCTGTTCAATTTTCCACTATCTTTTTGAACTGTGGTTACCAGAGGTGGACCCAGTACTCCTTGAATAATCTCCCCAGTGCCTTCTCTGCTGAATTCTTATTTATACACCNTTTTTTAATGATTCTATCTTTAGAAGCTGGTCTACACAGTGTATTCCAAGAAGTATAACTTTCCATTTGACTGTATGAATCTACTTGTTGACTTTAATGAGCTCAGTTTACTTCGTGATGAGGTCTTGTCTTTCTCGTGTTCTGTGGCCTGTTTCTCTTCCACAAATGATGGAACCTACAGTTGTATGTTTTCCTCTGGAATCCTAATGAAGGAATTCAATTTCTTAATAAGGAAATCTAAACTCAAGTAATACAGGAACTTAATACAAGTACTACTACTTCATGATCTTTGCCCACTGACTCATGTAATTTTTCAGGTTTTAATCACTTACCAAATTAAGGTAGCCTGGATTATGGTGCTTTGTTTTAAAAATAATACTGTCCTGTTGGCACAAGTGGAGAGTCACAGGGAAACATGAAGTTCTTAGCTCAGTGTGTTACCTTCATCAGCCAAACATCAACTGCATCAAAACACACTGAAAATGATTTATTTTATTTTTTTTACTCAATTTCATAACAAATGCTAATCAATAACATTTAACATAGATACTGAAAACCACTGAAAATTGATCCTGCTGTTATTAAAACACTGTTGCCACTCCCACTTTCCTATACCACTGAAGTTACCCACGTCTTGCTCTCACTGTTTGTTTCACCTCTGACAGTATGAACTAACCCTAGAGCATGTCATTTTTCTCATTATTGACATGATCATTTGGCTTGAATTTCAAATATGAGTTTCAAGAATGGTAAGAACCTCTGAAAACCAGAGCTGGTAATCCCTGGATATAGAGCCATGAAATAGGCAAGACTTATTTTCCATTTGCTAAGATCAAATACAGTAGTAGGTGTAACAGCACTGTTACACCAGGCAAGCATTATTTACTCTCAGCTCCACCTGTTGTACTTAATAGCTGTCAAGAGATCAGAGAACACTCCTAATGTTAATTGTTCTGTATCTTTGAAGATGTTTGACTGAATGAAATATTACTGTATTTATATTAAAGGAAGAACACTAAGAAACCTCTTAAGCTGCTGTACTGGAGGAAAGGAAAGTTACAAGTCAAAATTTGTGTCTTGGAAGCTGATTTACAAAGTAGCCCCTTTAGTATCTAAACTATGTGCTAATTTTGCTATATATTTTATATAGCTTAGTGATATTAGCTCATGAAAAGGCAGGGAATATGCTTTATTTATCATGTTGCACACTCTGTCCTACCTAGCCTCATTTCAGACAATTAATTAATGCAATTCAAAACTTGCAAAATCAGATCATCTTCTCTTAAGCACACTGAGTAAAATGTATGACTGTATAAGCAGACTGTTTATCCTGACCAGATTCCAACTCTGTATAAGATTATTGTGCTTCTGTTGCTGCATAGGCTACAATGCTGGACTGGGATTCAGCTTGCTTTTCTTTAGGCTCTCTAAAGTGTAAGCATAGTAATCCTGCTCATGATTCAGAGATAAGGAGAGTAAAAACAGAGTATGGATTTGAAGTGTTTGGTTTGGACTCTTGTAACTAGTTTAGGGGCTTGTTTTTGTTTATAAATGTTAATATTGGATGAATTCATGTTACTGAGTCTAAAAGAGTTTACCATTGAAAGGCCGGTTAAAATGGTTGAGTCAGCACAGATGGACATGGTAACACTGGTTTTATTTCTTTACAGAATGTTTCTTTAACATAGATTATTTATCACGCTTCAGACTGTTTTATTTTGTCACAAGTATGAGACTTTCAGGAGCACAGAAGCAGTGAAATACATAATTTTTCCCAGAAGTGAGTAGCAATAGTGTATTTGACATCTTTTTATAAAACTGAAAATTCAGTGTTGATAGAACTTTTTAGAAAGAACATATATTCTCTGCCTTCTAGAAACTGAGTACTAATTTTGAAAATTAATTTGTCTCTTGACTTTAGGGAGGCTAATTGTATTAGTAGGCTGTTTGTGCGATTGGTCTGGATCATTGCAATATAAGTACTTTTCAAAAATTCCGTCAGTACTTCTGTGTAAAGTCTGCAGCTATAAATAGGAACATTGTTTTGAAATTAGAACTAGAAATTGGTCTTTCAAGTTACCCATAATACTAAATTATTTTATGTATAACAGCTGGGTCCTATCTGGGAGCGTATACACACTCCTTTGTATAACTCATATTTGCTAATTCATTTTCATAAAGTTGGTCTAGTCTGATTTTAAAAAAATTGTATGATGTTGGATATTCTCTAATTCTGGGAGTTGTAGATGGGAAGGAAAAAACAATCAGTTTCTACATTTGTTTTTATATCCCACTGAGGAAGAGCTAATGTCTCTCAAGGATGACATGAACTATACTATATATATATATATATATAACTATACAGTAACTGGAATCAACATTTCTTTTACCTGTATACTGTGCAGTGCATTGAATATACACAAACAGAGGCTTTCCTTCAGGGTCTGCTTTTGTAGGTCGATTTAAGGCTCTCCACCACCCACAGTAGAGCTAATGCCAAATATTTCAGTTGTTTAGAGTGAGCTGTTCTCCAGACATTTGTATTTCTCTAATTGTGTCCAGGTGCATGAAACTTGTCCAAAGCTTTTTCTTGCATAACTAGTTTAAGTAATAAAACAACTACCCTTCTTTTTCGTATTTGTGTGATTTACACCACAGTAGTCTGTGGCCGTGTGGGATTAGTTTTTTTGCTTAGCCGGGCTGAATCTACTCTGAGCCACACAAAGCTCATGCTGTTCACCAGGCAATGCAAAAAAACAAGGAAGAAATAAAAGGCAGTGTAATGTTAAAGCCTCTTTAGCAGGCATTTTGTGATATTTCTGTCTGTAGAAATCATTGACAGGAAAAAGATACTCCCACATAAGTAGACCTCTTTCTCTCCCAATCCACAGAAAGTTTCAGGAATCTCAAGTGTAAAGTAAATCTAAGCCAGATTTCTTTGTCTAGAGAAGGAAAAAAATATTTTTATTGCATTCTTTAATTTTATTATGTTGTTTGGCATCTAGAAGGATATATTGATCCAGATAGCATTCCCTGTTGCATGACAGATAATACCATAAGAAAAGGTTTATTTTAGTCCAGATTATTTTGTAAAATTGAAATCAAAAGAACCAAATCCTTGGATCTCCTCATAATCTGGAAAGTTAGTGCTTCCTTTGTAATCTGTACAGTAATACACATGCATGTGGTGTAGCCATTGTACATTTTATGTTTTTCTGCATACGTAGTAGTATTCCTGTTTTCTGTTTAGCCTTACTTATGCACTTTACCAGGGACCAGGCAATCCGTCCCTGCAATTCCTTTCTTAGGCCTGAAAGTATCAAATGAGTGCTCAAGTTCAATAACTGAACTCTAAAAACCTCATATGCATCAAAGCAATTAGTTGTTTCACTTCCTAGGTGCTATAGGGAACATCTGCATCATGTTGTGGTTTTCTCTGGTGGCTCTGAAGGGCAGCTCGACTTTTAGCATTACAAAAAAACCTTTATTCACAGTATGGCTTGGCTAATTAGTCACATTTTAAGGACCATGGGTAATTGCTAAATGAATAGACACATTGGGTTCACAAGTCGAACAGAATGTTCTTGCTAATGTGCCTCAAGGAGAAAACAGTGTTTTCCAGTTCCTATTTAGGACACTTCAGTGTAGAAAGCTGTAGCAGGGCAGTTTGTTCTGTTTTAAACTAGATAGCAAAAGATAGAATTAAATTAGTTTAAGGCAAATGTATCATATTTACACATAAGGGAGACTGTTCCTGAAGATGCTCTGAAGGCATATATCTTCAAGGTAACAGCACCATGTGCCATTCTTCTAGTGGTAAAAATTCTTGCATTGTGTACATGTTCAGCATACACAAGTTGTAATGGAACATAGGAATTAGTTAAAACAGAAATATTCACTGGTCTGTATGGTTGTGGGTTTTTTTTCACAGAAGTGGGAAAGACCAAATGCCAGCGTGAACGAGAAGTAGCTCTTGGAAGTGGAAGCACTTTCTTCCCAAGAGAGATAAGAGTTAGTCACTTCATTCCCCAGTGTGATGAGCATGGGAATTACCTACCCACTCAGTGCCATTCTGGCAGTGGATATTGTTGGTGTGTGGATCGGGATGGAAACGAGATTGATGGAACCAGAAGTGGACCAGGTGTTCGACCACCATGTAAGTGGCTGAAGCTCTTATTTCTTCTGGGTCTCTCCACCCAAGTGCACTGTTTCCCTAAGTGTGCTTAGTTGTGCCCCTGAGATACAGCACTGACTTGGAGCAATGCAGATCTTTCCTCTCCCAGTGATGATATACCTTATGCTGCAGCCCTTTGGGAATGCCAGCATACACTTTTTTTGTTTGGCCAGGGCACCTGGACAGCTGTGGTGAGCCTCTGAGTAAGAAGATGGTTTTCTAACTTCTTACTGCCTTGAAACTATAAGGGGCCCCTATAGTTTCTGCCCTCTGGGAGCTGCAGCAAATCTGTGTGGTAACTGACTTGCCTCAGGAAATGAAGGATGTTCCTTGCTATATCTTCCTCACTTTGGCTGCAAAATAAGATAGATTGTTCTAAATATTTGAAGGAAAGAGCAATTATATAGCTGAACTTGAAAAGACCTATTATGTCAATTGCTCCTTCTCTGTCAGCCAAGGGGAAAAATTCAGGAGCTTTCTGTATCTGATTATAATTATTATTGTTGACTTACAGAGCTGTTTCCTTCTGAGAAGTCTAACTCTAATTGTACCTCTGCAAATAATTAGGAGCCTTGTTATGCAGTACAAGCTAATTTTTTCTCTATCTGTTTCCTTCTCTATTAACAAGGTCTGAGCACAGCTGCTCCTCCTGTTGTTATTGGGCCCTCTGTTCGACCAGATACAGTACCTCTGCCGCCAGGAACGCACTTGCTTTTTGCCCAAAGTGGTAAAATTGAACATGTTCCACTAGAGGGAAACAATATGAAGAAACATAGTGCAAAGGCATTATTGCATATTCCAGTAAGTAACTTGCGATACTAAATCCATGTGTTTTAGAAGACTTGTGACAAAGCTGAAAGTGAGAGTGTTTGTAATTTGGTAATTTAAGTTCTAAACTCAATTTTTACTCTTGGTTAAAATTTCAGTATCCCATTACTTCATCACAGAAAATTCCTCATCTGGCTAGTCAAAAAGCCTAAAATTGAGCTATTGAAAAAGTTATTTGCCTTTAAAGGCTAACTCATAAGACAAAAATCTAGTATTTGTGATCTCACATGCCCCCAACAGTTAATTATATAAACTTTCCTGCACTCACACTTCCATTGGCTTTCTGAATGATATAAAAGTCAAGAAAACCTAGAGAGACCTTTTTTTTCCCTCTCTTGTAACCTCAAAGTTTTTTCCTAAGTCTTGATCTCTTCCTGTTTTTCAGTCAATTTTCTGTACTTTTCAGCTACAGAAATATACAGATTTTTTTTTTTTATTTTTTTTTTCCTTCTCCATGTGCAGGCCCAGTGGGTGGTAAATCTTTTTCCCACGCTTCTTGTACTGTCTTGAGAATTTTTTGCCTTGAAAATGAATCCCTGATGCTGAGAAGCTATCTGTTCCATCACCTGTGACACACACCAACTCGTCTTACTTTCAATTTCATCACATTCATTTGTTTTGCCCTAAGTTTGGGACTTGTGTTTCCATTACAGTGTTACCATGTTTACAAAAGATAGCAATATCTATTATAAGGAGGCAGCATGCTGGCCTCCTTTTTACATTACTGTGAATATTTAGAAGATCAGATACTGACTAAATTACACAGATTCAGTTCAGGAAATGATGCCACAAACTGTGCTGTGATGCAAGGGCAAAATCAAGCTTTTGTCTCTTTTTTTAAAGTGCTGCTGCAATAATGTAAACATAAAGTAAAATACAAGGTGCAAAATGGGGTAGTTAGGCCAATACAGAGATATGTCTCTGAGTTGTTGTGAACTAGTCTCATTATTTACTTGATCTAGTTTAAATTAGAAGTATCTTCAGGAAAGAGCTTCCAAGACGTAAGATGCAACTCTTCATTAAAACTTCCAGTTACAATGGAACTTTCAGCTTCTGTGAAGTGTCATCTCTGTGTTGCTTATTTGCAAGGTGACAGTGTTTAGCACTATAGAGATGTTCAGATTGTTTTGTAACCTATAGCATTAATGTTTGTTGATGAATAAGTACATCTGTTTTAATGCATGGCTTTGGACCACCTTTCTAAGAAGTTGCAAGTTACAAAACCAGAAAGGCAATAGATCCGGGAATCCATGTGAAATTACCATTTTAAGCAGAAAGGCTTTTTCATTTGCCCAAAAGACCATTTCAACGCTAAGCTCAAACTCTAGTTTTGTCTTTTTCTGCCTGGAAAATTATATATATACATTGCTTGTCCCTGAGCATATTTTTTCGAGCAGACTGATTTCTAGAGTATTTGTTTAAGCTATTTTTTATTTTAAAAACTTTGCTAGAAGTTTTTGAGTCAAATGATGCTATGTAGTTATCACTGCTGAAATGCAGTGATCATGCACAGATTGATGAATGTGCAGAACACAAACCAGATTTGATTACAAGTCATTATTCCTTGAAGGGAAAGAATGAGAGAGAAAAGCACAGGAGGAATAACACTGTAAAACAACAGCATGAGCTTTCCTTAAAGGGATATGCAGGTGAAGTTGCAAAAGTGAGACAAACTGTTCAGTAGTAATATCTACAGTGCTTTGAAATAAAATAATTGCAACGGGTGTCTGCTAGTTAAAAGGGAGGATTGTAATTGAACGTTTTTGGGTTTTTTTAAGCCATTCTGCAGTGACTCCCAGAAAATGACATCCAGTCATTTTCTCTGCCTGTCTTACCCACCTCCCACCTTCAAGAATTTTGTTTTTCCAGACTTGTCACTTAGATCCATAAGCTAGTGGTGCTGGCAAATAATTGTTGTTTCACATAAGCTGAAGTAACTTGCTTGTTGACCAACAGGACAAAGTTGTTATTGGAGTTGCTTACGATTGCACTGACAAGATGGTCTATTGGACAGACATCAGTGGCCCTTCGATCAGCAGGGCTAGCCTGCATGGAGGGGAGCCAACAACCATCATCAAAACAGGTAATAGCAAAAAAATTATTCTTTTTGCTAGTCCCTAGGAATGACATAAGAGACTTGAATTTAGTAATGTATACTTCCCAGGTGTTGCCTGAGCTTTAGTATTATGAGTTGGTGTTATTTGGTGTCCTGGGTTGAGAGGCCCAGGACTAACTTTCCTTCCGATGCTGGGAAAATTGCACTTTTGGAGGACTCTAGTGTCTGAGTTCATGAAAATATTTACTTTATGGCCAGCCAGGCTCTGTGAGATTCAAGGTCTTAGTGTTTTCGAGCCTTGCCAGGTGCAGGGATGAGGAGCAAGGCCTGGGCATTTGACCCAAGCTGGCCAACAGATTATTTCATACCATGAACGTCACATTCAATATAAATTAGAAAAGTTTGCTGCATAGGGGGCTCTCCCTTGATAACGGTGATCCAGACAAGTCCTTGCCCTGGTGCTGGACCCCCTGAGGCTTCCCTTTCTTCCTGAAGCCCTTGCACTCACAGTGCCTGACACTTACTGTCCACTGCTGGGAGTGCACAGCTTCTGCTGATAGAACTGGCTGAGTATACTTCTTGTAAATCTCATATCAGTGTCAGGATTAATACTGGTTCTTTAGTATTATTGTTAATTATTTAATCTTATTCTATTAAATCTATTTACATTTCAACCCTCGTGTTTCTTTGCGTTCCCCGATTCCCCTTTCCTGGGTGGGGAGGTGTCACTGGGTGACAGGATAGTTGTCTACATGACAATAAATTGTTATGGGTTTTCTCAAACCATAACATTTGGATAAACAGTAACCAAAAAGACTTAAGAACATAAGACTATCCAAAAATAAGAATATCTCAAGAATATCTGAAAAAAAGACCTGTTCCCTAAGCAGTGGAAGGACAGTGAAGAACTATTGCAAAGACAGGCAAAACCAAGTTCTCTTGAAATAAGCTAAGTTTAATGTCAGATGTGGGAGCAGCATGTCAGTGAGATACTTCTTTCCTTATTTGCAGTTGCAGGATACTGTATCTGTCTAACCATTGAATGTCTTGTGAACGTTGCTGGGGACACTTCAATTGAAGACTGAGGGATGTGAAAGTTGAATCTACTGTGGTTCTTTTAAAGCATAGCCCAAGGCACTGATGGGTGCAAGGCTCAGAGCCTCACAGTCGGGGCTACATGTCTCAGCTCCTCACAGAAATGTTTAGACAATTTGTGTACCAAATTACAGCCCTAGGCTGTGCCTTTATTCTTGCTGTGTTTAACAAAGCAAAATAAACCCTTCTTTGGATGCTTTGTCACTTCCAGAGGAGGATGCTTTGTCACTTCTGGGGAAGAATCTTGAGGTAAGCTTGAGACCTTTACTACTCTATTTCTTTCTCCCCGTGGTGGCATCCTTAGGACTGTTACTATAGTGGGGCAGCACTAATACTGTCAGGGCAAATTCCTAGGTCATGACATCCCTGATTTCTAAAGTGAACTCAAAACCTCACTTTCCTGTGTTGAGGATTGGCTGTGACACATTTTGCCCAGCTTGGCAGCCTTTGTGTAGCCCATCTGTTTTAGAGTCATGTCTTGCCTATCATACTGATCAGAAAGGGTGGTTCAGCATCCTTCCTGAAAAGGTCTCACATCCCTGACCATGAGGAATGGAACAGATAAGTAGGCTAAGATCAGATCACAGTGAATGTTATTCATGCTTACAGTGATGCAATGGCTATGAGATGTTAATATGTGAAGAAGGAAGGTTATCTTTATAACCTAGGTCATATGCTGGGGTTGACTCACTGTTGTTCAATGTATTTATGGTCTGAAAAGGGGATGATGGATTGTCAGTTTGATGTTGAATGGGTATGGAACACAACCACAACTAAAGCTGACGAAAGAGTTGCATTTATGTGTTCAGGTGGAATATCGTCTGTGAGTGTCACTCTTTGATATTTGTTTGTTTTGTTTTGTTTTGTTCTGGTAAGCAAGGTAGGTAATCCACTGGCTAGCTGAGATTTGGTTATGTGTCATCCTTTTCTCTCCTGTTCTCTGCCTGTCAGCTGCCTGCTCTGCTGAGAAAGGACTGGTGAGCAGGGAGGTTGAAGAGGAGAACCCCTCCTCTCTGTTCCTGGGCTTGGGGATCAAATAGCTGAAAAGTGGTTAGAAACTGTTTCAGCTGTGACTTTCCGTGCCTCCCACTCAGGTTGTAAAATAAAAGCGAATAATGCTGCCCTGTTCTATTTTTGCCCTTGGAGTTGCTCAAGGATTCAAGATTTGGACTAGAGGGTACTGTGGGGTTAGTGCTTTTACAGTTTATGTCCTGTTCTTGTACTCTTTTCCCCAAGACTCTGCTTATATGGATATGAATTAATCTGTCTAATGAGAGTGTGTGTGCATGCATTAAAAGTCCTGTAGTATATAAAATATTTTAGAAGTATTTGTGAAGGCTTTCAACTAAGTATGATTATTTTAGGCAATTCAAGATACTTCAATACCTCATGGAAACCTCACGGTTTTTATCTGCTACAAAAAAACATTGTATGTTTAAAGGCATCTCGTGATTTCTGTTGTCCTGTTGTTTGTATAGGAAGTGAATGCCATTCCTAAAGAGATTCTGAGTATGCTACACTTTACTTTCTATATATTAACTGGCCCTTCAGTAAGGAGTCAGAACAAAATAAGGTTGAATACTCAGGATTTGAATGGTTGTCTTCTATGCCATCTGAAACGGAAACTTTATGATTTTAGAGAACAGCAATACACCTCCCTCTCAGAAGACTCATGCAAATTCTTTGTTCTGTTTTGATCTTTGCCTTTTTCCTCCTGTGAGCTGCAGCTGCTTTCTTCAGTTCCCATGTATTCTTTTTTTTTGTGTGTGTGTGGAATGCACTACTTTTTTTGTTTGTCAAAGCTCTTGTGATCCAAGTAGCATTGCTTAGCAGAAACATGCTATGTTGTGGATAGATAGTTCTCATCTATCCCTGCAGCTGTATAGCCTGTGGAGGCTTTCTGAGCTCTGCAGCTGTGGAGGCAGGTTGGGAAGGAGAGCTTTCCTGTTTGCTGTAGATACTTAAGTCATATCAGCTGTTCATGTCTGTACGAGCCTGTCCCCAGGGACAAAGCTGACTTTCTGATGACAATATAGCAGGGACACACTTGTGCCTTTGGAAAGACTGGTGATACATGAAGCCTATATGTTCCCTTACCCCTTCATGGGGGTTAGTTTTTTCTGGCTCACTGTCAATCAGACAGGAAAGAAACTTATTTTAGACTTCTTTAAATCTCCTGGCATACAACTGAAGCAAGGAAACTAGTCAGGGAACACAGGCTCCTGGTAGTCAGTGGCAGCAGGTCAATTGCCTGCTACCTTCTTCCGTTTCCTGAAAGAGGCTGTGAGCTCCTCCACCCCCATTTAGTTGGTGACTTTTCTGATCCTAGAGACTGGTGCTTGTCATTGCCACCACTTCAAAATGAGGCCGGTCTCAGCAGCCGCTGCTGTTAACAAGAAAAGAAGTAGGAACATTTGAGGATCTGTGGTAAATGAGAGGCAGTTTCCTGCAGATGACAGATATAGCTCCACAGAGGCACTTGGAGAAATATAAGTAGTAATGTGAAGTTAGTGTAGTGTAACTAAGTTATAAAGTATGCCCAAATGCCTTTTGGGAGGAGTAAAGAGATAACTGACTCATTTACTTTCTTGGACATCCCCTGTGTATGAACTGTGAGGCAGAAGCAGAGACCTACATCTTATTTGTTCTTTCCTGCCTCTTCATTAATGAATATACATCCACACTTAGTCTGGACACGAGACATTTTGGTAAGTGTAATCCACTTATGTAAGAGAGTTGAGGCTGCTTAGGCTATTGTGCAACTATTGCTCATAATCACAGTAGCAAATTTTAGGTGGCTCTACCCGGTTTTCTGGACCAAATGCCTTTTTTTCCAGAAAGGCTGTTTGTGTCACATACTGTTTAAGGCCTGTCAGTAAATAAACTTGAGAATTAATAGAAAGACTGCATCCTGTCATTCTTGGATGATTGCGTGATATGTGGATCTGCATTTCAAAGGTACTTTTTTCAACAGCTGGTTGATATGAAGGGTCACTTCACCTCTTTTTGGGAGTGATCACAAACAATTATTTCTTTTTCTTTTGGAACTTAAATTGGACTGAAATTGATTTGTACCTCTTTTTGGCTTCTTTACGTCCCCTGTAGCCTGCCTGCTCTTTTTCAACGGGTGTATGAACTTTGAGAAGTATAGGGCAGTTCTTTTTGTAGTGGCTGAATTAAACCTTGGACTGCTATATATTTATTTTTCACCCTTCATCTGAGTTAGAAATTACTAAAGCAGTAAGGTCATTATCTGCTATTTCCTGTTGCTTTTGGAACAACTGACTATCCAAGAAAAACTGTGCACATACAGTACTAAAATGTGTTCCAAAAAGGATTGCTATGCAAAAACAAAGAACTGGATTTAAATTCCATCACTTAGCTAATATTGCTATCTCTAGTGCTTTGGAGCTTGATTATCTTTAAGTATTACATTGGCTAAACATGGCATAAATCCAGTTTTCAGAGGGGTGCCACACATCAGTACCAATAAAGGGGAAATATTAAGGATTATAAAATCCATTCTAGATCTTGGCCTGCTAAACAGTAAAATAAGATTCTGATAATTTCTGCTGTTTATTTCTCTGCTATCAACTCTTGTTCTGTGTCTGTTGCCCAAGGAAAGCTTACATTCATGATGTCTTGTTTCCTCCTAGAATTTGTCATTCTATGTATTAATGAAAATTCTGCGCGTTTAAATTTCACAAAGCAAAATGAGTATTCCTTTCCCAACTGACATGAAGTAGCTTTTGTTAGATCCCAGCCAGAAAACTGAGAAAAATATATCTCAGTGAAGGGTTATGCTTATGAGGCTAACATTATGTATTGGGAATAAATATAATGCTTAGGCATGTTTTTCTCTCTTCTACAGACTTGGGAAGCCCTGAAGGGATAGCTGTAGATCATCTAGGTCGCAACATCTTCTGGACTGACTCCCAACTGGATAGAATAGAAGTAGCCAGGTTGGATGGACGCCAGCGTCGCATCCTTTTTGACACTGGCCTGGTGAACCCCAGAGCAATTGTTGTGGATCCTACGAGAGGGTATGGACAGCTTGTCAAGAGATGTGCAAAGGCCGTTTGCCATTGGTCATTGTACTAAATGGCCATTAATAATAAAGCATCAGGGAATTAATGACCCTCTCTGGGGTTCTCCCCTGACCATAAACTACTCTGGTTCCATTGTGCGTTGCTTACTTGGTGCACTGAAAAGAAAAATACAGCTTTGAATGAATTTCACTGATGTGTGCCAAATGCTCCTGCTGCTTAGCCTGAGCAGACTCGATGGGTGGTGAGGAGGAGAACTGTAGATGTAAGCTTTGAATGGTCCTCAGAAATGTTGAAATAGATTTCTTTTTGCCTGGGATCTTGCCCATAACCTAAACAAGGTAGAGAAAGCATTTATTGTGTGTAGTTATTCTTTCTGTTTTTAATGCAAGTGCAACACTTGCTGCATCTTTACTACGCCCTTGTCATTTCTGTATCAGTGTGATGTGGTCCTTCTTATTTAAGTAGTTTAGGGTATGGACATGTTACTTTTATGTCCTTGGCATTTTCCTTAATTACAACAGTCTTCTGAGATCAGTCACTCTCTTAATTCTTGCATTTTATTTCCTCTTAAGGAACTTGTACTGGACTGACTGGAACAGAGAAGCTCCTAAAATTGAAACCTCATACATGGATGGCACAAACAGAAGAATTCTTGTTAAAGATGATCTTGGGTTACCAAATGGGCTGACGTTTGATCCTTATTCCTCGATGCTCTGCTGGGTAGATGCTGGTAAGGAGGTGCTAAAATATTTCTTCGTAATAGTAGTAGAATAACTATGTCTAATTTTGAAATTATGCACACCGAATTAATGTTTATAGCTCTTCGGACTGCATTTGGGACTTCATGCCTTTCTTTTTGGCTTTAATAATCTCTTAATTTATTTGTCAATACTACTACTGTAGCATTCACATGAGACTGCAAGCTGAGAGGTTTAGATTTTGATCACAAAAGTTGGAGTCTAGCAGGTTTAAAACTGTGTACCTTGTATGTGGTTACCTCTTTAGGTAGTGCTTAGGCCCTTGAAGAAGAAGTTGTGAGTTTAAGACCAGGAAAAAAACACTGATCCTTCTAATCTGTCTCTAAAGAATGTCATCCTGGCACAATTGTTCTAAGTTCTGTACCCTTAGGCAAAGTCTGGTTTACATGTGACTGAAAGAAGTCTTGAAAAAGCAATTTACACTAGATTTAAAGATCAAGAGATGAAGGCTCTGACACCAACCCATTGTTAGTTTTGTGCCAGTGTCTTATCAGTAAAAAAAAAATAAATGTGCTTTTAATTACCATTTGATTGTTTGTTTGTTTTTATATTGCTGTCTTTCTCACTGCAGGCTCCGACAGCAGAGACCTCTTCTGGAGGCATTTTTACACTTCAAGTCACCTTTTGAATTCTTGATAAACTAAAAAGATTGAGCTTTCTTTTTCACTATAAGAAGTTTTTTGCAGCCTTGAGATGTATCTCCTTGTTATTTCTTTTCTTTTTCTCTGTTCCTCTCTTGTTCTCACATTTGTCTTTTTCTTTTTCCCTAATTTTAAAACCTGCTACTCAAGAGAAACCTACAGGTGTTTGTATGCGCTAGGCGTGTTCCCAATGTGTGTAGTAACTTTACAGCTAGAACCTTTTACACCCTATTTGCAGCCACAAGTTAGATGATGTTCTTCCTACAGTCTTGTTTTCATGGGCCAACCCAGTAAGCATTTTGGGAACGTGCTCATTCAATTAACTTTGCCTTCCAGAAAAGGTGGAACTGGTTAGTGGTTGAATATGCCTCCAGAAATATTCAGCTTCCACACCAGCCTGAGGATGTTTATATCTGTAGCAGCAGTTTCAGCTTGTGAGCAATGGCCATGGCTGCACTAGATATTTGTGCTCTTGTAAGTTAGGTGATGTGCTGATTAGCATTATCCCCAAAGTACTTTTCCATCCAATCTTCAACACATGCAGAAATGTGGCATATGGAGCACTCTGGCTAAACAGTGTACTGAAAGACTTCCAGGAAGTTTTATTCTGTTCATACTTGCATGCTTACACTTGTCCTTCATCCCTCATGGGAACACTTTTGCTGTGGTTCAAAGACTTAACTGTTTCACTACATCCAGGTACCAAGAGGCTGGAATGCATGAACCCTAATCAGCTTGGTCGACGAAAGATTGTTGAAGGAATTCAGTATCCTTTTAGTGTTACAAGTTATGGGAAGAATTTATATTACACAGATTGGAGAAGGTATGTTATCTGCTAAAGAAATTATGGAGTGCGTTAGTCTGTAATTCTCCCTGATAGAAACTGAACTATGTACTGCATTTCTCATGTCTGACCTATCACACAATCCTGGTTTTTTTTTGCTTTCCTGGCAATAGCTGATGCAGGGTGGAGTGGATCTGTAAAGCTGACCTGTTGATGTTGCCAGTTAACTGAGTTTTCATTTTCAGCATAGTGATTTGTCCTCTAAGAAAAGCTTTTAGCACTGAATGTTTTTGGGAAAGGAATGGGAGCTAACATGTTTCCCTTATGGCTCTACTTGCTGCATTGTAGAGGGCAGAAATTAGTCACTCATGGCTTTCTATGCCCTACATTATCTGTTTATTCAACCAGAAATAAGGAGAAAAAAAAAAAAAAAACAAGTTTTACTGTTTTGTAACAAAGAAAGTGTCATCAAAAGATCTAAAACACTGACAGATGACCTAGCCTTTAGGATTTACTATATTTTTCTGAAAAAAAATCTAGTCTGTGCTGTTTTCAATAACCATTTATATGAAGGAAAAAATAATTGTGGGCTCTATCTGCAAACATTTACTCATGTAAGTACATCAATTGCAGCAGGAAGAGAGATTAATGTGTGTAAAGATTGCCAAGGTAGAACCTCACAGCTGGGAAATGCTATTCTAGAATGGGAAACAATGTGCTACAGGTCTGTCAGTTGGCTGTCCTTTTATTTTTAGGAAGAAAAGACTGCTTATGACTAGCTGTGTTCCTTCAGGCTCTACCTGAAATACAACATTGTCCATAATCATTATGCATAATAGCTGCAATATCTGCTATACCACAGAAAATGTCAGAGAAGCAGAATATGGAGAATGTGTCAAAACTACTAACTGACGTGTTCCTGTAAAGGAGCATTGCCCTGTGTTGGAAGTATCTTAAAAATTAGTAAGGTGGCTCCCTATTAAATTTCTTCTCTGCCTAAAATGAAGTTTATGACACCTTTTTTGAGCTGCAGAGGAAAGACGAGATCTCGAGGATTTTGTTTCTGGCATTGCTTCCAAACTGGAAAAAAAGAGGCTTCAGATTTCTTCCCTTTTTTGTTTTGTTTTGTTTTCCCTTCAATTTCCACATTCATCTCCTTCTGTATATTCTCTTTTGCATATGACAGGGATGCTGTTGTAGCAGTGGATCGGACGATTTCACTAGAAAATGATAATTTCCAGCCTCACAAGCGCTCCCGTCTCTATGGAATCACTACAGCCTTTGCTCAGTGCCCAGGAGGTAATCCAGATGATTCTCAAGTTTTTACAGCTGTGCAGCACCTTAGTGTATAAATAAACTTAGTAGCAGCTCCCATTGGCAGGCTGGCAACTGACCTAAGTAGCTAGTGAACAACAGGTTAGTACTTAGATTTTTGTTTACTAAGAAATTTGAAAGCCATCTATGTTTGGCTTTTTTTTTCCCATAACAGCAGTTGTAGTTGTCATATGAAATCAGAATAGGGAGGGAAGGGGCCTGTTCTGTCCTTTATGAAAGGACAAGTGTATAATCAAGATGAGAATCTGCCATGGCAAAAGCTGCTTTGTTGTCATCTTCCAAAATGAATGCTATACTTATGGCTAGGGCCTAATTTCCTTATTTTTAAATTTAAACTACAGAAATGTCATGGTCTTCCAGGTGACTTTAATGAGATCCAGTGGTTTTTTTTAAATGGAATGTTCAGAAGACACCAGGTGGTAGAGCAGCTGGGCTGCTTTTTCTGCTCTGTTGAATGTTAAGTTTTTCAGATACGTTATTGAAAAGCCCCTTGTGATGCTTAGACAAAAGGAAGGTGATACCCTTGAAACAACAATTTGTTCTTTGAGAACTGCTGTTATGACTCAGTTATGTTGATCTTAGCAAATCACAGTTAGAAGGAGAGTTAACTTTTTATTGTTATAACATGGCTGGAATTACAAGAGTTGTGGTGGGTTTACTTCAGGCCTAAAAGTACGTTAAAGTAGTTTCTCTTGAAAGTATTCAATATATGCAGAAAAAAAACCCCATAATTTAATTTAATCGAAAGCTTGGTTTAGAGCTTAAAAATTCATATAAATTCATAATTAAGAAATCAGTTATGTTATTACTAGTTAATTCACTGTTCCATTTTGGTATGCAGTGTCAAATAACATTGTGTGCTCTGAGTAAATGCTTATGTTTATAATACTCAGAACCTTAGTATCGTTTCTTTCTCATCCTATGCTGACTTCAAGTGTTTTTCGTTTTCTGGGTCTGATGCCTTTCCCCTCTAATCTACTGCTTCTGGCACCATATTCTCTTTCATTTTACCCTTCAACATTAATGTCCTTCTCACTCACTCAATCTTTTTGTTTTCATGGGTCATTCCTTCATGTTTTCACAGTGGGTGGTATCCAGGGATGATGTTCTGTAGTATTCTCAACTTTGTACCACATGTTGTACTTCCTGTACTTCCTCGATTACTGTGTCCTCATCCTGCTGTCAGTGACTGCTCAGCTGATTTATGAAGGGCATTTTGGGAACAGTCCATTTTTTTCATGTTGCCTCTCTGTCTTGATCTTTCTTTGAGGTGAACATCAGAAACTGACACAAGGGATATGATGACTCTCATCTTCCCAGAGCATAGTTTTGTTTCACTCTCATTGTATCTTGTTTCTCTAGTGTAGACATGAAATCCACACTTCCTTTGTAGCATGTGTTTTGGATTTTATTGTGGTTTTGCTTTTGTTTTTCTTTAACATTTTACAACTCTGTTCTTTTCTAGGACATAACTACTGTACAGTGAATAATGGTGGTTGTACTCACCTCTGCTTGGCTACCCCAGGAGGCCGTTCTTGCCGCTGCCCTGACAACACAGTTGGAGTGGATTGTATAGAAAGAAACTGAGCATTAAAATTAGCTTTAGAGCAACAGACACCTTTTGAAAAAGGTGCTGTAAACGATTCACTTCTATCAACACAATCAGGCCCTAAAGATAAGTGCTCTATGCTGCTGACTGCAAGCCACCACGCGCATATACAGACACACATACACAGAGGCAAGGATTGTTTTGTAAAATTTAGGCAAGCCAGAGCTGCCCATATTGTGTCCAACTGCATCTTGTTCCCTCTTGTTCCTCTTTGCTTTTAATGGTAGATGTGCAGGCTTTAGTTGCTCCTGTGCTGGGCTAGGAGGAAGTCTCTCTTTGCAAAATTAAAGCAGCAAATACTGAAGAGAGTAAAGAGGGTGGCATGACTCAGATTCTGAGACTGGGTTGTACCTTGGAGCATACAGAAGTTCTCTCCATAGTGGCACTCTTAGACAATCATATATACAGCTAAGCCATATCTCTAACTGAGAAGCAACTAGGAGGTCCCAAGGATGAGTAGGTGTGAGTGGGAACACACAGTAATATCATGGATTTAATGTCTAACTGTATTCCTTTCCACTACCAGTCCTTCCCCTTCCAGAACTTGAATCTCAAATTTTGACTCTCGTATTACGGAAATACTCTGTAATACTCTGGAAATGTGCTGTGAGGGTAGTTCTCACCCTGGCTCATGTTATCCTCTCCCACAGCATGTGATCTTTTATTAGATAATCAGCACCACTTAGTGGATGTATTTGAAGTTTTTGTGGGATTTTAAAACCATTTATTTTTCATGTCTGAGGTGGATTCCTGAGTAGTTTCCTAAAATCCACTAAACAAACTTTATACGTAGACCTCAATTACTTACAGTTCATCAAAGAATGGATGTTGATTAATTTGCAGGTGTTTGTTAAGGAGACACACGGGCACATCTGTTTCCTGAGAACTTTTAAAATAACATTTCTATGCTTAATTCTGTAAGCCTGAAAGTGCTCTTTGAATTCTATCTTAGCTATCTTCCTTCCTTAGCAAACTTCTTTCTAAGCCTTTTCTTAGACTATAAGAAACCATGGCAGTTGAAATTCTGATTTCCAGGAAGGTCACCTGTGTCTTGGTGCTTAAAAGAAACAAGCCGGTGGTGCCCTGTTTGTGTGCCAGTGTTCAGTAACAACAAAAAGGTGTGCTGAAAGTCAAAGCAGTAAGTTTAGAGCAGAGAGGGAAAATAAAATTGCATATTATGTCAAATTAGCAGTACAAATTCAGAAGTGAAGTTTGGCTTCCACACTGTGTGTTGGGAAGGAAGCTTACCCACAGGCCAATCTGCAGCAGCAGAACAAAACAGGGGCTTGTAAGCCTTCTGCCAGAACACAATTTCACAATGTCATGATCAGAGCACTAAGCTAACATCCCCCTTTCCTCACTCTTTCAGACACTGCAGTAACAGTTTTAAACAGAGCCAATTCTGAGTCTTAACTGTGTGACATCTTCCTCTTTAATTGTATATTTATCATAAAATAACAAACCATATAAACATTTAAAAGATTTTTAATAACTTTTAATGACTTTTAATTCATTTTATTAATACATTTTATCAGGTATGTCTTACTGTAAATACCAAATGTGTTGAAATGAAGGTGCTTGATAACTCTTTCTCCAGAATTATTCATGTATCTGGTGAAATATTAAAGTTTACACTCTGTACAGGTATCTACAGTACAGTCAATAAAATTTTTTGGGTTTTATTTTCTATAAAAAAAAAATTCATGCCTGCAGAATGAAGTGATATATGGTGTCTCAAGTCTCTCTTCCTGTTGAGTTCTGGGCTTTTGCTGTCGTATTCAGTGATGATATTTCTCTTCTAAGATGCAACACTATAGGAGAAGAACTGCTGTTATGACTTACGTATTCTGAAACCAGTAGGATACTTCTATTCAAAACAAATATGTGAAAGGTCTTAAAGAACGTACAGCTTCCTCTCTTTTGATACAGACTATTTACTGCTTGTTAGCTCTTGTTTAACTTTGTCAAGTAAGCACAATTCAATTATACTTCAGGCTTCTATGTTAGCAGAAATGTAGGTCAAGGATTGTATTACGTTGGGGACAGAAATTATTCCTCTGCTTTAAGATGCTCTGGTGATGAGTTCCTAGGTGACAGTGTTCTTTGCTGCCTGGTGCCACTTCATGCAGGCTCTGTGTGGCTGCAGGCTAGGCAAAATGTGGCCTGTTGAAGGTGGTGATGCTGAAATTTAAACTAAACCTCTAGGGCTACAGCATGTCAGTGCCACAGGGAGTATGGCACGAAGCTCTGTATTGCTGTGTAGATGGACAGCCAGAGAACAGGTGCCTGTCAAGTGAACCACTGGAAAGGTGGATGGTGAGGCAGCAGGGAGAGCTACTGAGATCTAAAGGGTGGTGTGTGAAATGACAGGGGGAGATTGGTGTTGATCCATGCTGGGGACTGCACATGGAATTGAAAGGAATTTGGCCTTTAGTTTTTTCTTTACTGTATGCTTTGATTTTTTTTCCTTTTTTTTTTTCTTTTTTTTCTTTTTATTATTTTTCTTTTTTTTTTCCCTTTTTTTAAAAATTTTTTATTCTGACCCTTTAAAATTCATCATGGTCTGCTTTGCATTTGGACCAACACAGTATTCTTCTTTGTGCATTAGGACAATTGCTAATTTACCAGACCCCAGTCAGCTAATTCTGTGTTATGCAGTGTTGAGGAAAATCCACCTCAGCAGAACTTCTGCTGTTAATGTGTGAGCTCCTATATAGTCTGTAGGGCAAAGAGAGAAACAATATTACTCTGGACTGAGTTTTCAGACTGAGTGACTTCGTTACTTCTGGTATCCCATCTGGCATTGTAGCTAGCACGAGATTAGGGGAAGCTTCAGCAGTTCTATGCCAGCAGTGTAGATGTGGCAGCCTGCACAACTTTGAAGCAACCTTCAGCATTCCAGTCTCTAAAAATTAGGACAATGAGCTCAAATGTGAAGTTTGTTTCTTGGGAAATAATTGTTGCTAGCTTCAGCTGCTGTAGCTCTGTCAGAGTGCAGCAGCGGCAAAGCTGTTTCCTCCGGGAAAAGAGTCCAGAAGAAGCTATAGCTTCACCAGCTGGGGACCAGCCCCACCATACCCCAAGTGAGGCAGACAGTGCCAACAGTGACAGGGTAAGTGTCATGGCACTGCTCAGATAAGGACCTTGAACAGCCAGCCAGCTAAGCTGCTGGCGGTAGGAATATGCTTCAGGTCCTGACACTCTGGAGAGTTCTTTATTCCTATGTGTGTTTCCTTTCTCATTGAATCTTACTGAATCTTTGGCTTCTAAAAATGATCTGTGGTGCTGTGTCTGGGCAGGAATCTCATCCTTTGATGGATTTGGCATTAGCCATTCCAGGATATCTGTCCTGTGCCTATCATATTTTTCAGTTCAACATTCTCAAGTATTTTGAATGATAAAATGTAAATTTTCTGTTTCATATCAATAGCATCTTTTTATAAGACAGGGTTTTCTCATGCTGATCTGGGTTTAAATCATCGACCCAATCCTTTGTAGTAGCTGTTTGTTAATACCTGACTATTTTAGTCTTGCTCGGCAACAAGTAAATTTCAAATATTAATTTTTTACACTATGGTTTGGGTTAAAAAGTTAATGGAAAAATGCATGTGTTTAATTTCATTATTAAAATTATTTTTTATTATTATAATAGGCCAGGACTGGTAATCATGTCAGTCTCTGGTAAAGAAAATATTCACTTTTTTTGCTGCTAGAAATAGTAGATTCCTAGGTTTTCCAGGAAAGGAGAACAATTTCTTCAATGGTTTAAAGAAAAGGCTTTTTGGATTTATTCCAGAGGTAATTTAAATGTTTTCTTAAATGTTTGCATTCCAGTCTTCCAGCACACACAAAAATATTTAAAGATAAAACCATTAGTGATGTTTATCAGTGATGTAAGAAACTGCCAAAAAGTGAAATCTACTGAAGTAGTACTGGCTTCCTGATGACCTTTCAGTCTGAAGGGAACACCCTTCTGAAACCCCAACTTCACGCATTCTTTAAACCTGTCAAGATCTCTGTCCTCATAGTGGAAATCCAATGTGGCTTTCTGAAACTCAGTGTCCTGTCCAGTGTTGTTCCAAGCTGGCAAACTGCTTACTCTGCAGTTCTCCAATTGCAGTTTTGTCACAACATGTTAGATTTTTAACTTTCAGGCACATAATTAAGAATGACAGATGATTACTATAGGATAATGGCCCCCCAACAGCAGTGTCACAATGCATCAGTTTAACCTATAGTTAAATGCAAACTAATTTTTGTGAGTATTAAATAGTGTATTGCTCTGAGATCTTGCTGGGGAGAAAAAAAAAAGTGGAATGTGAAACACATGTGGCTCTAGAGAATAAAGTTGTGAGAAGCGCCCCGCTTGGCCTGAACTAAATATTACCTCCAGAACCTGAGTCCCCAGCTGGGGATCTGGCAGCAGTTTGTTCATTAAGTGATTGAGTCACTTCTTTTGTTTAAATTCTACTCCACTTGAAATCTGTCCTTTATCTTATAAATAAGTTTAGGACAGCATGTCAATGAAATAGGTGGAAGGTCAGTACATTGCATCCTACAGATACGCATATTGATGACTCTGTAGCTTTTCCTGATGAACAAAAGGCTCAGTGGCCACTGGAATGCAGCGAGTGGGCTTCCCTGCTGCTCTGTGGCAAGGCAGATGGGGCTGCAGCAACTTAATAGTCTTTTTCCAGAAGGATTTTGGAGCTGGTGAATGGGGACAGGCTGCTATTCCCACAAGGAACCAGGATGGTGTATTCCAGCCTTTGGTTTCTTTCTTTTAATTATTTGCCAGAGTTCATTCGGTTTGCGGTGGTGTTGCTCCCTCTGGGCAGGCGGTGTTCCCTGCCCGATGGGGTGTCCAGAACACACAGGAAGCACAGAGAGGAGCTGTGCAGTGCAGGGTCTCCACCATGAGGAAAATGGCCTGCTATACAGATGTTGGTGGGCCATGCCAAGTGGCAGCTGTGGCTCTGACCCGGTAACTTGAACAGCAGCATTGAGGATGACAGTGGAAACCTTCCCAGCAGCCTACTGTAGGGTTATGGAGAAAGAGGAATTGTAGTGGAAGGCAACTGAAGAGGAAGAGGATGGCAGCAAATGCAGAGGTGTGCAAAGTTGGAGAGGTGGTGGGGGCAGTTGGTGCGATGGTCTCTGAGTTCAGCAGTATGCTGCTGGGGATAGGGTGAGGGAGACTGAGATGCAGAGTTGCTGAGTTGTGGTAGATTTTGGAAACCTATCCAGTCCCTTCCTTTCCCACTAGAATCAGAATATCCAATAGACTGCAGCACTTTCTTCAGGCACCATGGGCTAAATGGTGGGATCCTAGATCCAATTCTGTTTGAGGACAAAATCCTAGAGTATGAGGTTTTGTTCTTCCCACCCCTCTTCCTTGCATTATGCCGATAAGAAACCTAAGCAGATAAAGCCAAAAGAATCAGTAGATTCCATCCAATTTCCTACCAGAGGAAGAACATACTGCCAAGTGTAAATTTCCTCATTCCTGAAACAGCCTCAGATATCCTGGTGAGCCACTGCTGGCATTTCATGGTGCAGACGCTCTCCCAAGTCGGTACTCCCCAGACAGCTTCTAATCCCCCCCATACCACCTTTTCCAGGATTAGCTGCTCTTGCTCTGACTTGCTGTCTACATTAACTGTGCTCCAAGTATGCCGCAGAACTCTGTAATAATGAGCAGCGACAAAGCACTAGTCTGCAAACAAGCTGCTAAACCTATCCAGCAGCTTGAATCCAAAGGTCCCTGGTGACACATTTGTAAGCATGAGCTTTTTTTTGCCTTTTTTTTTTTTTTTTTTTTAAATCCTTGCATTGTATTACAGGCTGTGTTACTGGTTATTAACCTTTAGCAGATGTATCTGGTGTATTTTTAAATGATTGCACTGTAATTAATCATTTATCTCAGTGGCTTGTTGTCCCTTCAAACATGTACATATGTGGAAATGGCAAACCACACAGCTAATTTCATTCTCTTCCAGGCAGAATATCCTTCTAGGCTCTTGGCTCCCAAGTGACAGTGCAACCATGGCGCTGAGTTCTTCAAAGCACTAAAAGACTGATGTGCTGTAACCAGTTTCTGTGCTTGTATGCTTTGTAGTTCAACTGTCATACTGACATTTTTAGCTGACCTTAACCCACAGAACCAATGACTTTTGCTTTACAGTTGTTTCAGCTTAAACCCTAGCATGTCTGCTATGTCCTATACTCTGTTACATTCAAGTAATATCAGAGCCTTGGAGTCAGCCTCTGTATCAATTAAATAAAATGTATTTGGTCCTGAGCCAAAAAAAAAATTTGGCATGATATATCTTCTCCAGATAGACACGCCATGCTCTGTCATGGCAGGAGCAATTTCAGCAATGACAGATGGCTGTGGTCTTTATGTGCATTACCCTGGTTTTCTGTGACTTAGACTCCTCTGTCTGTTAGATATTACTGACTGAGTTTATGAACTTGAGAATCTGGACTTCACCAGTAAAGATGTTTTTAATGTTAGCCATTGATTAAGACAGAAAGCAGGAAATTTTTTCTCTCAGGGGAGGTGCTGCCACAGATTTATGTGCTCCCTGAGAAAGCTCAGTCTTCAATGGGTGTTCCCTGGAATCCAAACTTTCCAAATACAAATTGGCAGTATTCATATTCGTTTAAATGTTTCTTAGCTTGTCTGCTAGATTGGCTGGCTGTATGAAATGCCATTAGGTTCTGAAAAACTCTGTAAATGTATGATGTAAATCATACATTTGTTCTGATGCAGTATTTTGTTACTAGTGGAGCAAGAAAAATTAGCATTAGCTTCGTTTTTGTTTTCCAGTGCTGTGACAAATTTATGTTCCTGCAATTAAGAAATTATAATTTTTTTCATTTTCATCTTGATTTTTACTTGAATGAAGAATCACAAAGGAGGATGAGAGTGTTATTATACAAAAAAAAAACTCCTTAAGACATTGTTTTAATGAACAACAAATGTACAGCAGCTAAGCAACACACACTGAGTTTGTTCACAGATTTTTATCAAGAATGTTTTCTCCTAAAGCCTGAGCTCTTATACATGACCACCAATACTGCTGACTACAAAAGGCAACTAAAAAGGCCAATGTGTGATATCTTTTCCCAAATTTATGTTAACTGTATGCCTTCTTAGAAAAATCATACAGAAATTTAGATTGGAAGGAACCTCTGGAGTGTGTCAAGTGTAATGCCCTGCCCAAAGCTGGGACAACTTCCACATAAGAGCAAATTGCTCAGGACCTTGTCAACTTCTGAAATCTCCAAAGATGGAGATCTACAGCATCTATGGAGAATCCCTCAGTACTGAACCACTTTCTCAAGTTCAATTGGAATTTCCTTTGATGCAGCTAATGACTATTGCTTTTTGAACCTTCCCTATGCACCTATGTGAGGTGTTTAGCTCTGAGTCCTTTCTCCAGGTAGCAGAAGACAGCAGTTACTTCATCCTTTCCTCAAATGCCATTTACTCCAACCCTCCAAATGTCTTAGTCAACTTCAGTGGACCTTCTCCAGTCTGTGAATATCTTTTTTTTTTTCTCAGAATATCTTTCACAATTGTGCCCAGTCACAATGCAGCTGAAAGGTTTTTGGATACAAAAGGGCAGGAGGGCTTGGAGGGAGCTTCATTAGGAAAGGTGGTGTGAGGTTTTTAATCCCATCTGTGATGAGCAAGACCCCTCCTGGATCTGCTCCTCATTCCTTTCATGTAATTCACCCAACAATGATGGCTTCTGGTGTCCTTCAGTGTCAAGGGATGCTCTGTGCCAAACTACTGTCTGCTTATAAATATTTGGCATAAAGTGATATCAGCAGCTCCAAACTCACTAGTGGAATGTGAAAATTTGCAAATTTTGGGTGGTTAAAAGTTAGATTATTAACATAAGTATCAGGTGAGCAGCTCTGCTACCTGTCAGGCTGTAGTCTTAAAGTATTTTCTCAAAAGATCAATGGGCAAGAGGGACCTGGATCTAACTGATTTATATTATATTCAAGTGAAATCAGGATCCACACTGTCACAGGAAAGGGAGCCTTATGAAACACATTTAAATAAAAGATTCTGTCACTTCAGTTACTAATGAGGCAGAAATAAATAATTATTCTAATATAACATTCTGAAACATAATAATGGGTTTGGAGGCTGTGGAATGATTCATGCGTCACAGAAGGCTATGTCGGAGATGAGAGCTCTTATTTTCTTTATGTATCTGTCTCAGATTCTGCATTTGTTCCACTCTGAGTTGCCATTGGTCTCATGACTTCATGAGATGTTTAAAAGACAGCCAGTCCAGTCACAAGACATCAAAACTTTCAGCAGCAAGATACAGCTGAGCGCAACATGCCTTCAGGCAAGTCAGAATTTAATCCTTGATGTCAAGTTGTATCACCAAATTGCATTAATACAAATAATGTTTTAAAATGTAAGTACTGTATTAGGGTCATTAGTTAAATAGCCACATATCTACACAGTTTACCATCTTCAAATTGGCCAGTGTTGTATATGGACCAGGTATCATTTTCTTAATGCAAAATTGCCCAATATCACTTCAGTTGTAGTGATTTCTGATTCAGTGTTTCAGGTGAGTAGGTAAATTACTAAGTCCAAAGGGAGAGCCTCCAAGTACAATTTCCTTAGGCACTTGTCTATTTTCATAGTTTCAGAGGCCCCGCAGAGTTGTGCAAACGAACAATCTTTTGTTCTTTGTATCTTGGACTGGTGTGCTGCCTAGAGCTTCAAGATGCATCCAGCTGCAGCTGCCTGAAATGGAAAATAGATTGGGCATAAGAGAAGTCTGGTTTTTGTTTGGATTTTTTTAAGGCTGCTTCCAATTTTCTGGATCCCACAGCCCTGTTACTTTGCTGTGCAGACTCCTTACAGCAGCTCAAATGGCTGCAGTTCTACAGTTTGATATAAAATGGGGGGGGGGAGTAAAATGAACATAATTGCAGCAAATGGGAGTTACTTTGAATTAATCTGATTGTCAGGCAGCTGTTGAATGGTTTAGAGTATGTTCCCAGTCACAAGCCGCAGGACTGTAGGAGGAAGACTACATGTAACCTGTGAAGTCTACCTGTGGTGGGTGCACCAATTTGTAATGCACTTCCAGAAGAGCCTAATTTGTGTTTGTACATGCAGGTATTACTGAGAGAATTCTTTTAAATTACAGCTAAACAGCCCTGAAGACACCAGTTTCATCACTGGCTTGGCTCCTTTCATAAGCAGCATGAGTAGCTTTAAACACCTCTCATTACCTATTACTAGAGCTGATCAAAAGGTCTTGAACGAATACTGTTTTTTATTATTATTATTCAGTTTTAAATCACTCCACCCCCCACTATGACACTGGTAACTAAGGCGGTTTTGTTGTTTTCCACCATGAAACCATGCTTGCAGAGACTTGCCATGCAAACAGTAAAACTGAGTTTGAGTCACATTTTCTAGTTATTGTACTGCAAATTTCTGCACAGGTAAGCTTTAATGCTCCTTTTCTATGGCTTCTTACTCTTTTGCCTTGCAGGCATTGTTTTTACTTTTGCTAAATGAAGACTTTGAAGTGTATTAATTCAGCAAGTGAAGAGTTAAAGTGCCCTGCTTTTCTTGCTAGTGAAGGACTGAGGCCCCCTGGTGCCTTATTTATTAGCAGAGCTGGGAACAGAGTGAAGCTCTGCAGTAACTTGAGTTTTACGTTTGTCCTTGTGTTTAATTATAAGGGTAAAAGAGGAGTGAAGGCGAAAGAGAAAATGTTCTTTTCCGTTAACGCATTCGTGTCTGGATCCCACATTTCTGCAGTGCTCTCACACCCTTTTTTTTCTTGCAGTTTCACTCACAGCAATGTGGCTCTACAGTAGCTCTCAGAGGAGAGGTAAAAGACCACATACCAACCTCCACAACTAGCTCTCAGAGGAGAGGTAAAAGACCACATACCAACCTCCACAACACGCAGGGAGGGTTTCATTTTTTTCAGAGTGTTTTTTGTAATCCTTGTTGCTTGCTCGGTTGAGCAGTGATGGTGGCATTTGCTTTCTGGGTTCCCCTTTGTGTTTCTCCTTTCCGTTTCCCCCTTACTCTTAGAAAGGATATTTTGCATTACTTCAAGCCTGGCTCACATTCCCTTGATTGCAGTTAGGTGCTCTGTAGTTTGTTGCTTCTATTTATGCAAGAATCCACATCAAAGGCTTCATCGTTCCCCGTTTAAAAGATCATACAGAGATCAAAAGCAAGACTTGAAAAGCCAAATCTCCCTGGAAAATAGCTTACCCAAAATACCGGCAAAAGCTGTAAGAGCCAGCATTCAGCAATTCTGAATGTTTTTTTTTTTATTAATGCAGGTGTGGTTACAGCTCATGTAACTGGACACCATCTAGTCACAGAAGGTCAAAAATAATCATATTACAGTCACGTGTTGGTCCATCCTCTGGGGTTTATTCAAATACAGTGGACAATACATTGAATCTTCTTGCTGAAGATCCTTCCATGATCACAGATCAAAAATCTATTTGTTACAGTGATTCACAAACCCTGGAAATTAAGTCAAATTTCCTTGCCAGGTCATCTGGCAAGGAAAAGGTTTGCAACTATCACCAGTGTATTTATAATTTGAAATTATTTTCCAACAAGTATCACAACCAGTACGCTAGTTAAGAATGTCCTGATGTATAGAATTAAGTAATGTGTTTGAAACCAGCTGGTTCCTAGTTGTGTGGGGGGTTTTTGTTTGAGTTGTGAGTTGGGGTTTGGATTTTTTTTCCTCTGATTTAAAGAGGAACACAAATTTGAAGTGCAGTACTTTAAAACAACTTTGCAAGGAAAATGTTTCTTGGGATTTGCAACATGTTTTGTCTAGTATTTGCTTAAAACTTCGTGCATTCAGCTGTTCTGAGATTATTGAAGAGGACAGTGTCAAAAAAACCCACAGAAAACAATTCAGTGTTGTTTTTGGATGTTGTTTATAAAAACAAACATCTGTTAAGGCTTTAGTGCCATTTACCCATTTTTTATAAATAAGGGTGGGTTTAGGTTTTTTTTCTTTTTTTTTTTTTTCCTTTCTTGTGCACTGCAAACAGGATGTTGAGTAACTTGTGCTGTCCAGTACAGCGTGATGGATGAGTTGTGGATGCTCTCATGTGACAGTATGGATATAGATTCCTTGTAGTGCTCTCTTCTTAGCAGAATAAAGCCAAATTTAAAACTAAAGACAAAAATCTCAGCCTTAATTATACAGAGTTGTTATATTTTAGTAGGTACTAAAACTTAGAAGAGTACTAGATACTCTCTTTTGCTGAAGTCTGCAAGGCCTGTTGGTCAGGAATGAATATTTGTCAAAAGGTAAAACTGAGGGACAGTAAATTTGATATTTGTCCCTTTATCTAAAATACATCTTTCTTTCAAGCACAGGAAGCTGATCCAGAATTTACATCTTGCTCACTGGAGCTATCTTCCAACTCAAATAGATGTCATCTGTTAGCAATGTATTTCAATTCTTCTCCATCATATGACAGTCATTGACTCTTCAGTAGCTAAGTGAAAGTCAAGGTCACTGTTTTGAAGTCCAAAGGTCTTAAATTGATAGCTAATATCAGAACTGCTGAGAACAAAAAAGCTCTGTCCAAAAAAAACCGACTAGCTGTTAATTTATAGCATCCAAATAGGAAAGCTGAGTTTAGGTACTGTGAACTCCCATCCAAACTCCAAGTTTGGAGAGGGGCTGTAATTCAAAACTTCACAGCTGGGTCTCATTCTCTTATGAAAAGACCCTTATATGCTTTACCAGAGCTTTAGGCTTCGCACAGAAAACCTGAAACATGAACCGCTGTCTTGAAGGAAATGTGTTGAAACAGGCAGACTGTATGCATAAAAGCAGAAGCACCAGCAGTCATATAATGAGAAAACCCAGTAGATATAGTCCTGCTTTATCCAGCATCTCTAATGAACCACGTGAAGCGTTGAGAACCACATAGCCAGGGGAGTAAATTTAAAACCTTTACCTAGTATAGCTCAAGCATCCCTTTCCTAAAGAACAGTTTAGAAATACAGCTGCTACATTTCTTGATATGGGAAACATAAATAGTTTACCTTAAATCCTGCTATTAATCAGCTCCATTACCACCAGAAAACAAAACATCTGAAGCATCAAGTATCAGAGTCCAATGCTGATACCATGCTCCCTTACTTTTTCCTAGGAGACACCCACAAAAACCCACCCTCGGCCAGTCCTTGTGGGACCAGCCAACAGGTACTTCAGCACTGCACCCAAGTTTGCTGCCAGCACTTTGAATTATCTTTTCTGCATTATTTGGAAATGAGCATCGATATGCAGCCCCAGCAGCTGCAGGTTTTCACCCACCCAGCAATCATCAGTTCTCTCTCCCTGGTCCCATACCAGGAAGCTTGCCCCAGCCCGCCCTTTCCTTCATACTCTCGCTGGCAGCTTGCCTGGTTTTGAGCAGCTCTAGCAAGTTGTCTTCGATGCTGCCTTCGGCTAAGGAACTCAAACAAACTGATCTGATACAAAAATGAAATCACTGGTGTCCCTGTTGTTTGAAAGTAGTCAGATTAGTGGGAAGCTGTGATTTATTAGAGCAAACAGCTGGGGGGAAATAGTTTTAAGGCACAGGTGTGAAATGGAAGTAACATATTTCAACTAGGGATTAGAAGCAGTTAATTTAAAAGAATATTTGGCACCTTCTGAGTTGTCAGAGAGGAGGATTGTGAGAGGTTTGGCAGGTTAGTGCCTGTTAGAGTGAGATGTCAGGGGATCACCTTGGTTCAAGTTTTGTAGCATTTACTGGGGACTGGCATAGGGGGCCTGTCTGACTTCTCTGCTTTTCTCTGTGGTCTTCTGTAGGTGCGTGTTCTGCTTGGGTCGAATTGCAAACTGTGCATGGTAAAACTCTTACAGGCCTGAGAAGAGATAGTTGGCCATTTCAGATGTATTGTGTTTCTTGATTCTTACATAAGTCGTGTGGAAGAGAACACTGAGCATCCTATGTTCAAACCTTTTCTGATGGCAGTTTTGTGACAGAAAGGCAAAATTACTTGCTCAGTTATTTTACTTTAAAATTGGGGGGACAATAGCTTGTAACTTCATGGTTTTGCTTCCTGGATCAACTTTAGATCAGAAGTATGAGGAAGTTTACAGAACTGCTGTTTGTGGGAGCCAGGGCAGACACAGCCTTGGTCTAATGTAGGTTAAGGCCAGATGAAAGAGGGATAGATGATGGAAGTGTTGACCCTTTTGTATTTTTAAGCAAGAAGAACTCTTCACAACCCTTCTCTAAAGTAAAGATTGGAAAAATACTTTGCCAAATGCTTTGCTACCTATTAAAAAGGTTATCAAACTTAAGGCAATGAGGAGCTGCTTCTCATTTGGTTTGATCTAAATTCCACCCTGTGGAATTTATACACGCCCAGTGTATATATACATGTGAGAGAAAACAAACACATCAGAAAAATGGCAGGCCCATCCATGGAGGTTTACAGGCTGAAACCTGATGTGTGATAAGCAGCTGAACCCAAAGAGCAGGCTGGACCTGGGGCAAATGAACAGAAACAGCCGGGTAAACATTGAGCCCATAGGCTGCACTGCTCACCTCTGTTATTGGGTCGGAATACCAGGGTGTGTTAGCAAAGGGCATGCTTCTGAAGAGGAACTTAGTTGTGGGTTCATTGATTTGCAAGAGGAAGGTTTTTTCTGGGGTAACATGCAAGGTAGTGTTAAAGCAAAGGAAGAGAAGTAGAAAATCAGTTTTTGCTAGTGTAGAACTTCACTGTGAATGTTTTTAGATGTGACAGTAGGGAAAGGTTAAAGTTGAGGATGATAAAAGAAAGAATCAAGGAGACTACAGATGGCAGTTTGGCCAACCCAGAGGAAGAGTCACCTGGATCAGCAAGTAGATGGGTTGCTGATGAAGGGCTTTAACAAATTCAGATGACAAGTTTAGAAGCACTGATTGTGGACTTAAACAGTGACATGGCTGGTCGGAAGGAGTTTGACTGGACAGAATAAAGGGGAGGTTGAATGTTTTATTCTGACTCTGTGGGACCCCGTGAAGGGGGTTAACAGCACTTCTCCATAGCTGATGTTTTACTTTTTGTGTGAAGGTCTGCAGATGTGGTTTTTGTAACAGACAAGGCTAACCACTATGAGATTAACTGCCTGCAACAGTAAAAGTCACATAAGCATCACTGAAGAAAGTTCATGAATGAATTGTACAAGAGGAGGAGCAAAAGGCGTAAAAGATAACACATGTATTGACTGTGGAACAAAAATATAAATAATAGGTCAATCTAGAATTTTAAGTAATTTGTTTGAGATAATCCAGTGACAGAGAAAGTTATCCGATAATGTGTTTACAATGCATTGTAATTAAGGTCAGTATACCATTTCAAATGTGAAGTACTGTTTCTCTTCTCCTCCGCTCCTTTGCAACCACTCTGGAAATCTGAAAAGGATTCACCTTTGTAAAGGGTTCCACAAATAGAAACTTTCCTATGCAATGTATGCACAAGGCAGTCTGTCAGTTTTAGAAATATTTTACACAAAGAACTGCTAAGCAATAGCTATCCCACACTTCACTGCAATCCCCAAGTAGTGGGCTGTGAGCCTTGGGTGAAGAATGAAGAAAAATTGCCAAATTGCAAAATCAGCTGAAACAAAATGTCAAGTGCTTTTGCAAAGAAATCTCTGCATCCCTTCCAAGGAATGTTGAGGTTAGGGCTCTGCGCTATTGCATGTTTTCACCACATATTTTAGCTGGTGGGAGAGTTAATACTTCTTTTGCACTTTCAGTTATAAAATCTGCTAACTGACAAGAAAAGAAAAGGCAAAGAAGAAGAATTTTAGCCAGGCCAGGGAGGAAATGTCTAAGGCTAGTACTCATGTGCCTCACCTCAGTAGCAAACATGAGTGCTCTGTGACTGCGTATTCACGCTGATAAATCAGGGGAGCAGAATCTGATCTAGTGTTTTGTCCTACCACGAAACTTGTTTCTTGTGGCATGTTTTCATTTCTGTATTTTGGGGAGGGCATTTTCATACACCCCCTATTCTCTGCTTCCTCCGGGCCTGCATAGCATCAGAGTAATGGTTTGCAATGGTTAAAATGTTACAGTCTTTAGCTTAGTATGTTTCCCACACCTTCTGGAGCAGGGCCTGAAAAGAAGAGGTAGAACTGCTTTTGGGAGTACTGTGTTGGCTTAAGGAGCAATTCTTCACCTGAAGATGTTCTAGTGTCTGCTTTTGCCTTCTGAGGGTGGATGTGTCGGTTTTGCCACCAGTGGATGAATGGTCCTGTTCCTGAGGGCAGGCACCGGGTTTGCCTGGGAAGTTTGTGGCCAAAGGTGGAGTTTGCCCAATAGAACCAGAGCCACTGGTTGGATTCATCTTGCAGATCAACAGTTTGGCTGCCTACTTAATCCTGGGAAGGGAGACCTGAGCTCCAGACAACACTTTCTACTGAGGTAGTACTTAAACACTTTCTGCTCAAACACAGATGTAGTCCTGTCTGCTGCAGGTCTGTAATGGAAGGACTGGTGGTTTGGGCAGGGCTCTCTGTGGGGAGGACAGCTAGTTTGTAAAAAAGGTGATGGTGCAAATTGATGCTGTTGTTCACGGTGGCCAGGTGAAGGAGCAGTATCAGCAATAAAGCAGCAGCCCAAAGGTGCTGCATGAGAAATGCCTGGGGACAGCATGAGCAATGGTATAATGGTATTTCTCAGGACTTCACCCTGAAACCTTGAGACACAGTTCAGGAGCCTGAGGACCGAGCATGCTGTAGGGAATTTCTGCCATGGAAGCATGTGTGGGAGCAGGATTTACCAGTAGGTGGTAGTGCATCAACACAACATGGCTTTTCCCCGCAGCTGCGAGCTTGTCTAAGGTGAAGCGGGGCAGTCAGGGCGGGTTTGGGACAAGGAGAGACTGGGCAGGTTTTGGGCCTGCAGAAGTTCTGCTGTGATGCCTAGACTACAAAGGAATGTAATTTTGCAAGTTCTCTGCAAAAGCTGTGGTGACTGGGTATCTAAACGGTAGCACCAGGAAGTGCAGAAGATTCAGAAAGTAAAACGTTAGTAGAAAATGGAACAGAAAAGATTAGTGGCCAGCTCTGGGCGTGGAACCCTTTTCCTCCCTAGTAAAAAGAAAAGAGCAGAACAGAGACGAGCTGTAATCTGGCCAAACACGGTATGATGTACCCCTTGGGACGGCGCTGTGCCAAACAGACTTTCTTGGTTACTAGAGAACAGCTGTTCCAAGGAAGCTGCTATCATTTTATTAAATTATCTTAGAGCTCTTATCTGTTATCATGCTGCTGAGATGACTCTGCACCAAGGCATCTATGCCCTATGCACTCAGTAGTTTACGGGTCCCTGGACAGTACTATACTTCACAGCAAGTCTCCCAAAAAGCTGCACTGAAATAAAATTCTTTTCTGTCAGTGATATGCAGCTCAGTAATTGCTGCCATTTTTCTTGAACAATGGCATTATGACCACTGGTGTTCAGGGTCAATTTGAGAGACTCAGACAGTGCAGGCAGAGAGAAGCTCAGACCGGTGAAATAGTCCTAGTTCTGCTCTGTACTGGCAACAGCCAGCAGTAATATTGGGGCTGGTCAATCATCTTCTCATTGAATGGTGGAAATATTAAATGTAATAATATTAAACAATTTATTTAATACTTAGATATTTACTATAATAATATTTAATAGTGGAGCTCCATAGAAACGAGGTTCCAACAAAGCAACTTGTTGTGACTGTTGTTAATTCCAGTAAAACATGCAACAAACTCCAACAGGTTGATTTTTTCTTCTAGCACACTCAGGTCTGTCAGTCAGACCATCTGCCTGCAAGCTGTCTGGGACCAGCCACCATGACAGGCCATCAGTGTCCTGGGTTATCCACATGTCTTGGTCAAGCAGGGAGTTCCTGGTCACCTTGGAGCACAGCAGAACCATTGGAACAGGCTGTGGGAGAAGGTCCAGTTCTGTGACTCATCAGACATTGAAATTTGCAAAAGGTATTTTTCAGATGCTAAACCTTCTAGCTTAAATTTTTTGTTCCAGTTCTGAAGAAAAAAAAAAATAAATTAAAATCCAAAATGTTCCTTCAGACAGGAATTGTGGTGCCTGTCCAGGACCAACCAATGTGGTTATTAGGAAGCCATTGTAATTAATACTGTTCCACGTCAGATGGTCTTGGCTTTTCAAGTCTCCCAAGATTTTAAGCCGAGTTCCTATATCAGGCAGGGACAGTAAACCTATTGAAGTAGCCAAGCCAACTCAATGGGAATGTAGTTAAAAAAACTAAAAATTTGAAAACGTCTCTTTCTTCTGAAGGGTCTTCACTGATCCTTAAACCAGGGGTTGAACAACACTGAGGCAGCTGACCTAGCTCCTTTTTCATTCCAGCATTTCAGGGAAAGTTTCCAAATTCTGAGTGTAGTACTCTGCCCCTGATTTAAAAGATCTTTTGTACAGAGTAGTTCTGCACACTGCATCACCCTTGATTAATTAAATATCAAATTACCCCTTTGTAGGAGATTTTAAATGTTTTGTATTTAAGCCACAAAATAATAAGGCTAGTTACTAGCGCCTTGCAAAATAATAATGGAAGGATAAACTACAATAATAGGGTCATCTAAGTATCTGAAAATAAGGGATGATACAAATGGAGAAAATCTGAGACAATTCTGTTTCAATACATAATGTACCATATGATTCTCTTCTCTATGCCAAAGGCCTTTCCTATATGGCACTTTGAAATAGAATTATTTTTAAGCCACGACCTTAAGTGTCCGTTTCTGGGCTAAACACTACACAGAGTTTAGTAGATACAACACACTGTTTAGCAAGCATTCATAGTGTGATAAACTACTGCCATATTTGTCTGGGAGCTTAATGCTTGGAGGGGTCTTCTAAAACAAGGAGTCCAGTTGTCTGTTCTCACAGGCAGCCTTGTCCTATTATCTCTTTGTCAGATTTATCGAGCTTCACCTTAAAACTGATTAGGTGTCTTGTAGCCACTGTTCCTGCCTGGAAGCCTTTTCCAGAGCATTACTTTATTGATGGGTAGAAATAATTGCCTAAATCAAGTCTAAACTTTTATGGGCTCGTTCACAGCCATGTGTTCATGTGTCAACATTATCCCATTGCTTAAACTGCTCTTTCCATTTCTTTGTCTCCTTTTCCAGTGTTTTTACAAAACATGATCTCATGCCCTCCCAGGCTTTGATAGAGGAAACAAACTTAGCTGTTTTAGTCTCCTCTTATAAGATAGTTTTAGGTTGCCAGGATCTTTCTCAGCATCCCTTCCAACATGAATTCTTTTATGTCCTGAACGTGGGGGCCATGATGCTGTGCTTGGTTCTGGAAAAGCCTCATCCAGGCAGTGCTTCACACACTGGGCTTTTCTGTGAGATTGGTGCAGTGCATGAGAGCTTTTGGCAACTAGTTCCCGGGCATGCCCAGTCCAGCCCAACTGAGCTGAGTGTCCTCTGTCATTACATCCCTTCCGCTGAGGAAGCAAGCTGGAGGCAGAAAAAAAAATTTGAAAAAAAAAAAAAAAAAAGTTAAAAGAACTGGGACTAAAGGGGAAATTCAACTCTAGGCATCTTCCCTTAGACAGGCCATGTCAGACAATCCCTCAAGAAGTGTGAGTATAGACTCTATAATTTCTGAATTAGTCAAGCCATAATAAGAGGGTGTTTTTCCTTTATTAAATGCTTTCATATCCCTGTTCTATAAATACAGTCACAAAATAGTAGGTGCAGCCAATGCTATATGTTTGATAGGACTTGAAGTTCTTCCAGTTTGGCTGGATAATGTCTGATGCCAATGTTTTTCCAGGTAATTTTGAGGCACGTAAATTGGGTAAGCAGTAACGATTACAACAAAAGGTCTCAGATTCCTGCTACTCAGTGCAGAATGAAGCTTTCATTCTGAGGTCTTTTTAAATTAGGACATTTTAGGCCTATTAATGTTATTTAAAGGAGAAAGCCAGATGTGAATTGTTCCCAAACCTGGTTTAGCTTCCTGGAACTGGGTCTCCAGCCCCACTCAACCAAGGAAAGTTCCTCAGGAGAAGGAATGTTTTGAGTATGAAGCACATAAATAACCATTAATCGAAAAAAATCTCCTGCCAATCCCATGTTTTTGCTTTGGAATTAAGTGTTCTGCTTGAGATTTTTCCCTCGTTTCCTGTCTCCCTGATTTTGGAAGTCCTTTTCCTTTGCTTGCCACTAACCTCTCAATCTTTCTCCTGGAGTAAGACAGTAAGAACAACCTCCTTGTGTCTATTTTATGCCTCTACTTCAAAGGAGGAGTAAGTGAAAAACAAGAGAAGCATTGGTGCCCTTTGCTGCAGTTCCTTGAGGAAAGAGCTAAATACTGTCAATTGCCACGGAGCCTCTTTGACATCCTAGTCTCCAAATTGAACAGTCAATGTTCAATTCAATGTTCAATGAGTTCGATGGATGGACCATTTGGTGGATAAGGAACTGACTGGATGGCCGCACTCAAAGGATTGTGGTCAACAGCTCAATGTCCAAGTGTCGGACGGTGACGACTGGTGTCCCACAAGGGTCAGTACTGGGGCCAATACTATTTAACATCTTTGTCAGAGACATGGACAGTGGGATAGAATGACCCTCAGCAAATTTGCCAATGACACCAACTCAGTGGCATGGTCGACATGCTGGAAGGAAGGGATGCCATCCTGAACAGGTTTGAGAGGTGGGCTGGTCCAAATTGCATGAAGTTCAACCAAGCCAAGTGCAGAGTCCTGCACCTGGGACATGGCAATCCCGGGCACAAATACAGGTTGGGCAGAGAATGGCTGGTGAGCAGCCCTAAGGAGAAGAACTTGGGAGTTCTCATGGCTGAAAAGCTCAACATGAGCCAGCAGTGTGCACTGGCAGCCCAGAAAGCCAACCATATCCTGGGCTGCATCAAAAGATGCATGACCAGCAGGTCATGGGAGGTGATTCTGCCCCTCCACTCTGTGCTTGTGAGAACCCTCCTGGAACACTGTGTCCAGCTCTTGAGTCCTCAACATAGAAAGGATATGGAACTGTTGGAACGGGTCCAGCAGAAGGTCACAAAGATAATTAGAGGGACGGACCACTTCTCCTATGAGTTCAGGCTGAGGGAGTTGGGGTTCTTCAACCTGGAGAAGAGAAGGCTTCAGGGAGACCTTATTGCAACATACCACTATCTGAAGAGAGCCCACAGGAGAGCAGGAGAGGAACTCTTTGTCAGGAAGTGTAGTGATAGGACAAGGGGTAATGGTTTTAAACTGGAAGAGGGGAGATTTACGTTAGATAGTAGAAAGAAATTCTTCCCTGTGAGGGTGGTAAGGCACTGGAACAGGTTGCCCAGGGAAGTTGTGGATGCCCCATCCCTGGAAATGTTCAAGGCCAGGCTGGATGGGGCTCTGAGCAACCTGGTCTAGTGGGAGGTGTCCCTGGGGGCAGGGGGTTGGACATCGATGATCTTTAAGGTCCCTTCCAACTCTAACCACTCTATGATTCTTTACCATTGCTAATGCTGGGACAGAGATATGTTACCATATATGAGACTCAATGTTCAGTACTTGATCAATAAAAGGATGTGATCACTCAAAGAACTTGATTAAATCACAAGCAGACTCATGTTTTATAGGTCAAAAATATGAAAAAAATAGAAACAAGTCTTTGCTGATAGAACAGGTTGTAGTCATAAACTTGTTTTCCGGTCAATGTCTAATTTTAGGCCAGCAGACTTTTTAATCTATGGAGCACAACATGAAAGCATGGATAACATAAGGACAGATAACATTTTGTTATCCTTAATGAAACCTCCTTTCTGTTCTGCTAGCCCTATACAATCAGATTTTCTATTTCTCACCTGACTGACTGAGTCCAGCTGAACAATTAGTCCTGGTGGAGAACTTTGTTTTATGCAAGTCCAAGAGTGAAATCGGTCACTTGAGGGCCTTTTGGTTTTCTTTTCTTGCACATAAAGTAGGAGAAGAGAGATCCTAACTACTGCATGTTCCTATGGGGCACTGGAGACAAAATTAGCATAGTTTTAAAAATACACATTTTACCTGAAAATAAAATTGAAACCAAAGGTGCTTTAAGGACTTGCTCTCTTACTCTTCACTTCTTTAGTTTCAGAATTAGTGGAAAATACCAAATCATATAATTTAGGCTGACAGTTGTTCTGTTTCCTGAACTGGAGATAATGAAACAGTGGCAGGTGTTTATAAAACCTCTTCTGCAAGCTCGTTATGATATATGCAATAATTAGCTCTCCTGGGGATGTACTTCCCAGCAGACTGCATAAGTGACTCACACTGACTTCAGTGGGAGCTCCATGAAGGGAGCTGAGTCCCTTTACAGGCATCATGGGAGAGGAAAGCTCTGTCATCTCTACTTAGGGAAGGCATCTTGAATCTGTAGAAAGGCTGTTTTTATGTCATCCTCCCATTTTACTCTCTGTCATTGAATTCTGCCTACTTTCAGAGACTTTTTCCTCCCACCTCTCCCATGGTGTTTGATTTCCTTGGGCATCATGGCCCATGTTTTTCCTTTTAGGCGCATAATCCCTGCTGATGGTAGTATCACTCCAGAGATATAAAAACAAAACCGGTTCCTCTGGCTCTGAGAGAGTCCTTGTTTCCTAAAGTCACAGCAGTAAAATATATCACTTCAGAGTTTTCCCCACATCTTGCTCTCTCCTTCTATACATCACTGCAGCTGCAATAGTTTCAGATCAAATCCTGGCATGTGTTGGTGTGAGAGAGCTGACTGCTGTTTGGGTTTTGCTTAAACCTTAGCTATCATGCCTGCACAGTGCAGTTTGTGAGCTTGACATTTTGTGCATTGTGTAAGCTACAGATGAGTCACAGAATCAAAGTTTCATGGGAATCTTTCCAGTAACTTCAAGCCTCCGGCATCCTTGACTGGAACAGATGGCATATCTGCAGGAAAGCAGGCAGCCTGATGGACATAATTTACAACTGTATTGACACTGATTTATACCAGTTGTTACTGAAACAATACTTCACATGTGTGCAAAGCCTTTCCTGAGAAATACCATTCCGAGTCCAGTCCTGGTACCCACTTCTTCCGTCATTCCACCCCTGACACTGGGGACTGCAGGTCACAAAGCAGCCGTAGGTAGTTGTGGCATAACCCATTTCTATTACAATCTTCTCTCTTAAGTATTTGGAACCAGGATTGGTGTAGTCCCTAATGCATGGGAGGGCAGGCCAGGGAAGGGGGGTGGAGCTTTTTGTCCTTTTCACAATTTAGGCTTTATTTTTAAAAGATTCAACTTAGAGGATATGTAGTGTTTTGCTAGAAATTGCCTGTCTGCCATTTGTACAGAGACAAATGGAAATGCTAACATTGACTTCAAAGATTGTACAGGAGAAGTCTGTTCACCCACAACACAACCACTCTAAAGTCACCCTGTGGTAGAGGACAGCAGCCTAAAAGGCAAACTTTGGGGCACTGGAAAACCTTGAACAGTTGTGGAAGCATCATCAGATATTTCCTGCCTGCGTAGAAATAAAATGACTCCTGTTATTAAGGTCTCATCCTAGGAGCTGATGGAAGGTAAGTCATACAGCAACCTCCTTTGTACCTCTGAAACCTGAAGGAAGGGTACATCCTGTAAAGACCTCTATCTCTAGGTGCTCTACAAGATATAGTTGCTGATTGTCTTTGAAAAGACTTGCCATGATCCATTCCTTTTTGTTGTCTTATTCTAATTTCCTTCTTTTCTGGTAAAATTCTGGAAAGCGTGATAAAGTTCAGCACTTCTTAGTCTGGATAATTGAGGATTCCCCTTATTCTGGCTTTGTCTGCTGGAGCTACTGACCCCCAGGCCAACACGACAGCAAATTCTCAGGAAGAAAAACCCAGAACGTTTTTATTCTTACCATCTGGCAAGGATCAGTGAGCTCTTCTATTCTCCCTTCTAAACTGTGGTATTGTAGATACTTTATTGAGCATGTAATTTGCAGTGAGAATAAAACCGGGCAACTTTCAGTCCAAAAAATACAAGCAGCTGTTGGTCAAGATGTGGAATTCAAGAGTGAAAACATAAATCTCTATATTTAGGTTTCTAAAAGTGAATGGATGCATCAAATTAAAACTGGCTATAGTACCGAACACCAAAAAGTTGTGTCTAGTTCAATGAAATGTTCATTGTGATCAATCACTTTCATACTGTTTCTTTTCTTCTTAAAACCACCACTTGCATGAGGAACTCCATCAGGCTCATGTTATAGTTTTCTTCCTGGAGCAAAGAATGGCAGAGAATCCCTTTTGTCAAGAATAAAAACTTCATCTCCAAATCAGCAGAGATTCCATGACTCACCAGCTTTCTCCTCTGCTGAAGGCCAGCTGCTGCCAACAGCTCCCTCTCCCTTGTTGACGGGTCTGCTCCACTGCAGCTGGGAGGGTGGACAGTTCACGTCGCAGCCCACGCTCACGCTGATGACACACTTCATTCTGATGATGAAACAAGAGGGAAAACTATTTGTACGCCTCTATTAAACTGAGATGTGATCCTGAAAGAATTCAGGATTTAAGTCACCACCAGCTTTAGAAAGAGGAATTCAGAGTTCCTGATGTACTTCTAATATTTAAAAGTAATCAGATGACTTTTACCCTGGAGTTGCCCAAATATTACTAGATTGCTTATTATTTTGGGGAAGGAAAACAGTTAATGGTTTTTATTGGATTTGGATGATTTTAACTACCTGTTAACTAACTGTTACACTTTATACTTTTGCAAGACTTTTAAAATGTATTTTTCCTAGGGAAAGCAAGGAATTGAACAGAAAACACTGGTTTTAAACAATACATATAACATGTCTGTCTGTGTATATGCTGTCAGATATACTTAGATATGTGATAATGATGTATTGAATTGCACCAGGTTCTTCCCATCGTCTTTGTATGCCATAACAAATTTGGCTCAGTACCTTGTGGGAAAATGTCCTTCTTGAATGGTATTGTACTTTGCCAGTTACTGAAGTTTTAGAATGTATTGCTTCAAATCTGGTTTATTGCTTCTGATGTAAAAAAAAATACATTTCATATGATATTCATCTGAAACCTCATTTTAGAAAGTGCTCTGCATGCAAATCTACTTGCAGATAGTCAGGAAATGTGGTGGTATACGCAGCTATGGGGCTAACAGAGAGAAAAAGAAAAGAGTTGCACTTTGTGAACTTGCTCCTTTTCATTTCAAGAATGATCTTGGGGGATTTCTTCAGAAACAGATTCTTATCTCAAGGCACAGTTGGCTTATAGTGGGTGGTAGAGGTTGGCGATATATATGTTCCCTGTTCCTGCTTTAGAATGTAAGATCGTTTTTTCTGCTCCCTCTTGCAGCTGGAAACAAGCTGGCTCATGGATAATCCAACTCTGGGTTCCCACTAGTAGAGATTAAAAAGTGAAAAAGAGGAGGATTGTTATCCACTTTTTGCTGTTCAATGACGTAAAACGAGTTAGTGGTTAATATGCAGATGTGCATATCACAGAAACATCACGGCCAGAAGAGAACGACACAATAAACTCTACTGAGCTGTTGGAGGCTTGTTGCTTGCCAGCAGAGGAGACCCCTGGCAGCCCTTGCGGGGAGCTCTGCTGCAGCATTCCTCTCTGCAGGGGACACTACACTGCTCATCCCTTCTCTTGCTGTCTTTTGACTCTGCATTTGTAGGAGAAGGAGTACAGTGTTCAACTTCAGCAAGGAAATTTGGGCCAAGCTCTGTATGAAGGAACGCAGAAGTAGCATTTTTTTTTCCTTGCTGAAAAGCATTTATTTTAGTCAACATCTAAGCAGTAATTAAGGCATGTGAACCTCCACCTGCCAAATTGTTATGTCCTAAGGTTCTTGCAGGGGACTCACAAGTGCAGCTGAGACCTTTGCAACCCACCCGTTTGTGCACACATGGCTGTCTCACAGGTAACTGGTAGGAGTCTGACTGTCAGCTGGCAGCACTGCTGAGCAGCACAGCAAGACTTTTAGCATGCAGAAACCTGAAGTGCCCCAGAAGGTGCCCTTGCATGCCATGCTCATGGATTCACTGTCTCTGTTCTATGAATTAAAAGTCCTACTGAGTCCAGGCAGGAAGAGAGTACTGTTGTTTAGCTGTATTTCTCAACTTGGGCACCCCTATCTAAGACCAGACAAATAATGGCCTCTTGAAACCTGTTCAGACCATACAGACTTCTGCAGCTTCACCAAACCTTCTCACAGAAGTCCAACCAGGTAGTACTCTGGGGTTATGTTTACAGGTATAACATGTCACAAGCATGGAAGAGCAGTGCCTTTGGAGTGCTTCAAGGCTTCATTCATATTTTTTCATTATTTTGGTGTTGTTTTTTTTTTCCTGTCTACATTGTAATGTGGGGTAGAGAAGTTCGAAGAAGCTTTATCTTGTTCTTCACATGAACCATGGCCACTGTGTGCTTTCACCAGAACAGAGAAACACTGATTTCTATTGGCCTGATATTTGTCTGGTTGAGAAGGGACAGAAAGGAACTATTTGGAGGTGGTGGTGGATTTCATGTACAGGCAGTCTGTGTGAGGATTTCAGGAGCTGTGCAGACATAGCATAGAAGCTATTAATTTTGGATGCAGGTCATGTTCTCCTGATACATGACAAGTTATATATGGCTCCATAGGTCATATATCATGACAGTTTCCTCTTTTCCAAAAATATGTATAATATTTTTAGTTCCAGTACATCTTGCAAAGAGATTATTTTATAAAGCGGGAATACAAAACTGCAGCCACTTCATACATAAAGGAAATGGAGTGATTGGCAGAATTGGGTCATTATTCTACTTCCTTAAATGTTGTAACTGTGTAACTCCATTTGTAGCAATCACTTGGTGTCCAATAGTATAGTTCAATAGCATCAGCTACCATGAATATTTAACCAGTTTTATTCTGAAATCTTTATGATTTGATTTAATAGTGCTCAGGTGGCTAGGCATAACACATTTAGTAGTATCACCTGTTGTGCAGTGAGTAAAACCTGAAGAGTTAGCAGCCCACAGTAAACAAAAATAGAGTCCAAAGTCTGTTGATAAAGCAAATACATTCCACGGAACATAGGAAGAGAAGGAAGGAGTCTTCAACTTCAATAAAATATGTGTACTCCTCAGCGAGTACTCCATGCTCAAGAATAAAAGCTTATTGATAGCACTGGAGTGCTTGCTTTCATTACAGCATTAATCCAAATAAACTGCTATATAAGCAAGCTCATCTGGAATTCGCTTGTCAGGTGTGAGCATCAACACAAGATTCTAGAGCTGCACCGTCACACTGCAGAGTAGCTAAGATTGTACCCTTTCGTTACAAGCATGTGATGACAAATCTGCTTTTAAATATGCCTCTCTCTCTCCCTGCTGCAGCTGATTCAACTGTTTGTGTGAATGGACTCTGAACTGTTTCAGGGAGAACCTGTACTGGTGACACAGCTTCACCTTCTAGACAAGAGGAAGGGATGACTGTCCAAGTGTAGGAACCTCTTCAGCTAGATCTTCTGGTGATGGAGCAGTTCCGTGGCATCACTGCTTGATAGATCAGTGAGGACAAAATTTCACACCAGTTAATGCATACTGGTTTGGGGTTTTTTTTATTGACTGCAAAATGATGTATTTTCTTGCCTTTTTTTTTCCCCTCGCTTTTTTTTTCTTTCTTTTTTTTTCCTTTTGAAGTTGCGCTTGAAAAATATCCTGTGTCATGGTCCAAGCTGGCAATTAGAAGCAAATGTGTTTATAAAACCCTAAAATCTACTGAGTTTGTAACACAAGCATGATACCAACATTAAGCAGTTCTATCAAAGTGTGTGAAACAACTGTAATGACCTTGTGTTCCTCACAGCAGAAAGTAGCAGCAGTTTATGAAGCATTTTAGATTAGCTTATTTCTCCTTCAAATAAAATGTAGGTCTCCTTTCCCTGCATTATTAACAAAAAATAATGGGACATGAGAAGGAGTTCTAGACAGTCTCGGGATCAGGACAGTCATCTACAGTGGGCTGATCTGTGGCTTTTCCCCATTTAATTTAGGTGTATCAGAGGGTGTTTAACTTCAGGTAAACCAAATATGCAGAATTGAAAACTCCAAGCAAATAAGAAAGGCAGCAAAATCGCAATTACCTGCTTTCTGTTTTGTGAAAACAAACTTGCAGATTTCATACAGTATCGGTGAAGACACCCAACATTGTTACCTATAGAGCAACAGAAGGTGAAAGAGATCAAAGTCAAATAGTTATTTGTGTTATTAGACAGATAATTCTGTCGGGAACAGAATGTATAATAGTGCTCACAGGTATTTCTGTTCTCTGTTTGGAAAGAAACCAAATAGTACACTCAGCTCTTATAGTTTCGTTACAAAAATAATTAAGAATGTTTTTGTATTAAAAACTATTACTTAAATATTTTTCAGCCTGTAGAGTGAGTAATTTACAACCAAGAGTTTAAAAACACCCGATAGATGGACAAGCTCTCTCAGCCTCTGATGTTAGTGTGTAACAAATTAGATAATATCAGTAAGCGTCAAACTCTTTCACAAGCTGGCTTTTAAAAGCTGGAGTTCCTAGCTTTGGGGACAAAATATTGTTCTTTTGAACACCAAAACACAGTTCTTTCTACCATCTCCGTGATGAATGAGCAATGAGTGGACACGTCTTCCCTGTGGAAGTTGTCACAGAAGTGAGGTCAGTGGTTAGGGTTGTGATTTTGTAACTTATTTTACTTTCTAATATGTTTACTGTCTTCCAGCCCTGCTTGTTAATTGGAAATGCTTAGAGTGAATGAGACTCACTGGCTGTATCATCTCTCCTGAGGAGAAGGGATTTCCAAATTTTTCAGTGGTTGAACTCTAGTTACAGTGAAGGGATGACATGACAAAGAGTTCCTGGAAACTGTGATCATGTAAAGGGAGGGAAGGTAGACTTGGATCTTACTATAATGATTCATGTTCCCTCTGGAACAGACAGAAAGCTAACCTACGAGGAACTGTCTCCTGCACCAGCTAAGACACATACACTAGTATAGCATAAGCAGACCACTTTTAAAATGACATTAAAAGCAGCATATGACATCAGCATTGCATGGTTTACACTAGCTGGCTGTTGTTTTTTGGCTGATGTTAGCACTTTTTCTCAACCATTGCATATGAAAGAATTGAATCAGTCACACTCTTTTCAAGGGAAGATGAAGTTCCTTGTCCTTCAGAGGACCTCAGGTTTAAAACCTTTTTTCTTAAAAGGTTCTGCCAATCTAGGCGTTAGCACAGGACCTATCACAGTGCCTGGTTCTCTGTAGAAGTAGTAATGGTATGAGAGCTGATGCCTGAAGCCAAAAAGGGAAATTGCAGTCCCTTTTATTAGGGCTGTCTTCACTGGGAGCAGGAAGAAAGGAATAGTTAAAGACCTGCTATTTTCCTATACACTTAACTTTTAACCGAGTAACCAGAGCCTAAGGTGGCATGTTCTTGCACATATGCGTGTGCTACAGATGGAAAAGATGCTGACACTCGTATCTCCTTGAAATCAAAAACATGACTCCTGTTGTCTTCAAGGGGAGCAGAGGCCAAAGCTGCAAATCCCATCGGATAATTATAAAAGAAACAAAGAGCTGCAGTATGCAGTAAAACCCCGCATGGCTGTGATTCAGGAAAGCACTCAGTGTTCTTTGTCAGGGAACTAAATCACGTAGCAAGAGACGACATTTCCAATGTTTTTAAGTGCTCCTCAGGAAAACTAAATGCGTTTTTTTTCTGTAGGTTTATGTACTCCATACCTTCATGACATTTTTCCACCTTTGAGGTTTTTTTGTTTGCTTGTTTTTTGTTTTTTTTTTTTTTTTTTTTTTTATCACAGACAAGCTTGTTCCTTCTTTTCATATGTTCCAGTGTTTTGTTTACACAGCTGATCACTGAAACCCCAAGAAGGTAACAGCTGTTGTGAATGTATAATCAGACTGCCCAGTAAATTACTGGGTTTAAATGGACTTGTTTCCCACCCATCCCCCTACACACACACCTCCTTCTTGTGATTTCAGTGTCGATGACATGGTTAATAAATTCTTAATAAGGAAAAATGTTATATAAATGTTGGGTAAACTAGCTCTTCTTTTATATTCAAAGCATAGCACACAATTAAAATGTACTATGGATAGAACCATAGCTGCGTTTAACTCATCTCAGCCTACCCACTCTGTGCTGAAATTAGTATATCCTGCTTTTCCTTTGATGTGTCCCGTTGTGCTAAATGTACCATGCTGATCTAAAAGTGGCAAGTTCTGTGGGTGTCCAGAGTTGTTATCAGAGCCAGACACTGCACGCTTGCAAGACGTCTCTCCACACAGTTCCTCTAGTTAGAAGAAAAAGAAATGTGTAAATTGATCTCACTTGTCCTTTCAAAACAGATTTCTAATCCATTTTCTTGCCATTGAAAATACCATTTTGCCATTGAAGTTGACAATCTATTACTCATTTTTTCTGTAACCTTTCCTGGTTTGCTCATGGTGTGATTATAGTTAATCAGGAAATACTGGTGCAACATGTAAGGAATTTTTAAAATTACTCAGAAATCATTACTTTTAAAGAGTGTTATTCAGGATCACTTCTCAACATTAATTTTCAAAGCATACTGATTTTTTTTCAAAGGTTTTCCCCACAAAATTCTGACACTTTTATAGAGAGAGTTATTGAAGAATCGCTAATCAGGGGTTGAAGTCTTTTGAAAGTATTTCTGTAATAACCTCTGCCAAGCAGTGCTGGCAAGCAGGGGAAAACAAATCAAAACAAAAAATGGAAACCCTGCAGGTTTTTAAAGCACAACTAAATGTTTAACAGTTTGAAGTGTAAATGAACCCAATTTCTTCAGTAATGTAGAATTTTTAAGAAGATATATATTTATAGTAAATTCTCTTTTTTTAGAAAATGGACATGTGTCATCAGCTACCTTTCTGGTGAAACGTCCTGCTGTATCATGTGTGATGTTATCCAGCCTCAGAATATAGAGAATTATTTAGTTCCTGATTGTTGCTGGGGGAGGAAGGCTCCGTAAGCTTCTGTTTATCATACCAGCGCCCCACAAACCATGAATCAATCTCCCTCTAGAAAAAAACGGTATTTTTTTTAGAATTTATTGTGTTTCTGAAAATACTAAATATTAATTTACTTTTTTAGCCTTCTATTTTCTGAAGCTTTAGCACTTTCATTTTCTGTGCTTTGATCTGCAACTCTGAGGATATGAGTAAATTTTAAAGGGGAAGTGGAATTTCTTCATTGACCACATAGATGCAAGGGCTGGGCTTTTATGAAAGATAATCCGATATTGTGAAACTCATAGTGAACGCTTGGTGTGGCTGAAAGGACAGCCTTAAAGCATGAGAAGTACCAGGTACTAGTGAACAGAATGTAGGGAAGATAAATAATTCTGAGCTCTGACATTGCATCCCAATAGTCAGGTACTTGAATCCATAGTTCAGCTTAATTGCTCCTTCTCCTTGCAGGCACCAAGCAAATGCTTTCCTACATGCACCCTTTTAAACATGATCAGTTTGTCTATATTACTGGGCAGAGCTTTAGCTTATTTACCTAAGATGAGTCTGCCTGAAGATTTCTGTTCACTTACACCGGTATTCTCCTCAAAACTATTCTTTTTATGGTCTTTTAGATAAATATTTGGTACTTGCATGTCTCCAAGGTTATATTTTCTTTACATATGCTGTTGGTGTGACGACGTAAGGAGTATGTGAGGTAACAAAGGTACATGAGATTCTGACATATGTGTAGGGGGCAGAGACATGAATCAGAAAGGGAAAGAGCTTTTCCATTCTTTTGAAAGTGATATCCCAGCTGCTGCCATTGCAAATGTTGGAGTGGTGCCTCTGCGACTCAGTAGGCAAGTCCTGTCAATCTATTAGCTAACCAGTTTAGCATGGACTTCGATTAGCTCTTATTCAAATTTAACTTTCTCTTGGAAAAGCTGGCTGGTTTTTTTCTGTGGCGACTATCTTGAGTTCTACATTATAAAAATGAATAAATAAATGATTGTATTGCTATAGATTTTTGTTTGGCATCAGCAAGCTATATTCATGACTGCCAACAGCTGAAGCAGCCAGATGTGTGTGTACGTGCATGGTTTTCCAAACACACAGGCTTTTGCACAATAAATCCATTAGTGCTGATTGCTTCCCTTTCTCTAAAAGGCCCTGCTTTTTCACTTCATTTTGCTATCTCTGACTCTAATTCAGCAAATAGCTTTTAGTAAAATCCTAAAGAGTAGGACATTCGTGAATTATATAATTTAATGTATTAGTCACAACATATCAGATGAACTTGTTAAGGGTGAGTCATGACTTCATTGCCTGCATCTTCTAGATGTAAAATTGATCTTTGTGGATTTTGGATTTTGCATTTAGCCTTCTTTTTTTCTGTTCTGAATGACAGATTTAGCAATATCTGTTTTATGGCTAGAAAGATACACTGTACAAAAGAGCCACCTGCTTTCTCTCTGGACTTAGTCTGCATTTTAAATTGTATTTTCTCATTGCTACCCATGAAACCTCACCTTTTTTTTTTTTTTTTTTTTTTTTTCTGTACT
>VZRU01001962.1:161960-187118 GCA_013398155.1 Pedionomus torquatus
GGTGGTAGAACGTCTTCTTCTCTCAAAGGCATAATTTCAGTTTCTAAATTATACATCGTTTTACAGAGGTTTATTACCTTGGGCTTCAAACAGAGCCAGCAGATTGAAAGTCAGTCTTTTGCCACAAGAATTCATAAGCTACTTTAGAGTGTGGCAACTGCAGGCAGCCNTCTAATTCAGCAAATAGCTTTTAGTAAAATCCTAAAGAGTAGGACATTCGTGAATTATATAATTTAATGTATTAGTCACAACATATCAGATGAACTTGTTAAGGGTGAGTCATGACTTCATTGCCTGCATCTTCTAGATGTAAAATTGATCTTTGTGGATTTTGGATTTTGCATTTAGCCTTCTTTTTTTCTGTTCTGAATGACAGATTTAGCAATATCTGTTTTATGGCTAGAAAGATACACTGTACAAAAGAGCCACCTGCTTTCTCTCTGGACTTAGTCTGCATTTTAAATTGTATTTTCTCATTGCTACCCCTGAAACCTCACCTTTTTTTTTTTTTCTTCTTTTTTCTTGTTTTTCCTTGAGCAAGTTCTAAATATGGCTTCACTTTACACTATGTTTAGTGCAAGGAGAGTCTTTACTGGCATTTTTAACCAGGTCTCAGAGTGGCTCGTGCACACCTTGCAAGCAGGAGAGCACCCCTGGAGTGGGGGGGTCCAGCTGCCACAAGCTGTGTACCAGAGCAGAGCAGGGGCCAGGAAACATGTGTGGTATGGTCTCTCGGTGGTAGAACGTCTTCTTCTCTCAAAGGTATAATTTCAGTTTCTAAATTATACATCGTTTTACAGAGGTTTATCACCTTGGGCTTCAAACAGAGCCAGCAGATTGAAAGTCAGTCTTTTGCCACAAGAATTCATACGCTACTTTAGAGTGTGGCAACTGCAGGCAGCCAGAGGGAGAAGTGATTTCCACGTGACCCTGACTATTTTTTTCGTACATTTACCAACATGTTTGTACATTTCGCAGCACCCGAAGCTGCACGTTCTTCTAAGCTGTTACAAAACCGCCCTGCCAGCAGAAAGAGAGGTCTTCCTTCCCCTCCACATCCTTTTAACTACCCGATGCCCAGCTCTCCCTTCTGCCTGCTCTTACTTATGGGACCAGTCAGGGAGCTGGGGCAGCCCTGTGGCCTGACAGCACAGGGCCAGAAGGAGACAATGGAGGGAAAACTGGGACAGGGAAGAAGATGCCATCCCCTTTTGATGGTCCTGAGATCCACTCATGCCGAAGTCACAAGGCATGTATCTTCCCCCAAATTTTCACTTTTCCCATCCCATGGTTGGTTAATTGATGAGCCTTTCACATTGCCACAGAGTACAGAAAAACATTTTTCGAAGACTTGGGAAATGCAAGTGGATGATGGTGAGATTTGAAGGCATGTGCTAGGTTCCTCCTCGGGGAAGAAGTTGTCACAGTTTCCTCTCAAGATCTCAGTCTTTTTTAGAGTCTCCCCAAATGTACCCCAAAGCAAGAGGCAATGTAGCTTCTTCATGGGGTGGGTCCTGCAGATCCCTCAAGACAAGGTCCATGAGTCAAGCTCTTACTCATTCCCATGGACATGCCAAGGAGTCTGTTTTTTAAGGCATATACCTTCCAGGCAAGTGGTGCTATCAGAAAAAATTGTAGTTGATGCAGCTCCCTCTTCAAAACAAGCCAGTGTTTGTTAGTTCACTGGACATAATTGGCAGTGTCCTTTGATTAGAGGGCTGAGTCAAAATTCAGATTATGCCTACAGATGCAGAAGGAGTCATGCAACAAGCTTTGCTTTTCCCATGAAACATCTTGCTACCCTTTTTTCATTTCTTCTTACGCCCCTTTGCCTACTATGCTATGATGCGATGTAGTTTTAAAATTTTAATTACTGAAACTAGTCCTCAGTAATCAAATCTTCTGTTATTTCCACCACAGTGCTTTTTCCTCAGGAAAACAGCTCATTCAGCTCTTGACAGATCATTCCATACCAGCCCACCCTGGGTACTCTCTGTCTATATTTCACTACCAGCAGTCATGGTAGTGACTCTTCCCTCTCCAGCAGCACACAGGAAGCTGGAGAAGCACAAACACAGTCCACAACAGTAATACTTAAGCCCCTCATTCCTCACTGGGAGTTTATGTAGGACTACAAAAAAGTTGCTCCAGGGCTCTTGAATTTTTTTATAAAGCAATGAGTTAAATATTTCTAGTTCACGTGTGCAAATGGCACATTTGCAGCTGATCACCTGCATCCTTGAAGACCAGAGCCTGGTGTGGTGAGGGGAAGTTGCCCCTTGTGCTTACATACACTTGGTAAAAAGGGTGATTCTGTAAATGGTTAACCAAGTCAATAACAAGGCTGTGAAAACTGTTAATGATATATTTCCCTGAGGATGCAGCTAGAGCAATTTGTAAATGATGTGTGATATCCACATGTGTACACAGACATATCCCAAGAAGAAGTGGGCAGTGTATCACAAGTGGCATGCAAGGCTTCCTGACTCACTGCACAAATAATACAGTCAGGGGAGGATCGCTTGGAATGATTCATTCCAAAAAACAGTGTTATATAAGGATAAAATTCACTCCAGCTGTGGTAGGTGTGATTTCATCCTTGCCTGCCCACACTTGGGCTGAGAGCAGTAACTTGTGCCAGAGAGTCCTCGGCTTAGGAACATCCAAGTCCCTGGATGTTGTTGTATTGACTGGACACTTTTGTTATGCAAACACTAAATGCTGTGGAGTTCAGGCACAAAAAAAAGAACCAGTTTGCATTGGGATGTGGCCCTATGGTGTCCAGTCATTACCTCCATTTCCACCCCACCTCTGCAGAAGATGCTTTGCTTATGGCCACTGCCTAAGTGCTGGTGGCTGCATATTAACACCCACTTTGTTCCCTGCCTTTGCATCAGAGAGGCAGACCAGCTTCCTGGAGACAATCTCACTATCTGCGCTGCTTCTGTGCTAGCCCTGCTGCAGACTGTACATTACAGCTGCCAATTAGCAGGGCAGGGTTTTGGAGACCTCTGAACCACCATGGGCATCCATGGGGCTGCTGCTCTCCCATCTTTCACCACCTGTCTGTAGGCCTCCCTCAGCAACAGCAGCTGACGGTCTGTCAAAATGGAGCTTTCACATCTGTCTGTAACCATAGTGACCAGCTTGGTCCCAGTGTTTCGGGTTTCCAGGAGCTAGAAATGCGAGTGCATGCGTAATGTTCCTCTTCTCCTGTGTGGCATCTTCTCCCTGTCCTGAAAAATACCTGCACATTCTCCTTATACTATAGCAATGGAGTACTTGTTGAAAGTAGCTAGCTTGTGTAATTTTTAAAATACTTTTAGAGCCTCTATTTTTATTTCCCAAGGAGAATCACTTGGCTTATATTTTTAAAACAACATGACTTCTGTGATCACCTTTCATTCACTGGATTTATACAAATAGCTTCATTCAAAAGAACTACGTGAAGGATTACTAATACAATGCAATAATAAATTTAAAAGGTGTCTGTCTGTCTCTTCCTCTCTCTTGTATGACAAGCGGCAGGTTCGCTGGATAGTGTCTCTTTGCATCAAGAAGGCTCAATATTGCTGCTTGGCTTTCTGCCACTTTTCATTGCTTAACTCCTTTTGATAATTAGCAGCTCTTCTGTTCATTAGGCTTGTATTAGGTTTGTTTCATGAGGCATCTCCATGAGCACTGTTAAATCTGTCTCTCTTGAGGAGCACTCCTCATGCTTAGTCACTAGTTTCTCCTGCCTCTGCAATCCCATTTAGTGAAATCCCAAACACCTCAGCCTGAAGTGTAGCGCACAGTCAGTGTCACAACCCACCCAGACAATTCTATGATTCTCTGCAATAATGCAGGGAAGAGGAATGTCCTGGTCAGAGGCTGACCCCACAGCCCACTACTTCTGTACCTGAGTCCAGATCCCACAGATCTCCTATGCCTGTCTCGTCCACTGAGGCTTTACACACCCCTGAGGATCTCAGGCACAGCAACACATGGGTAAGCCCCAACCTGAGAGACACACTGACTTGAACCTTTTGAAGAGAAGCAACATAAAAGCACTAAATTCTTTGTAAATTATTTACATAAAAAAGCTAGAAAGTTACTGAGTATCAGAGTGACTAAAGGAGGTGATGTAGGTTCTGCTGGAGCCTGGTGAAATATTTTTGCTGCTTTTCATGCTCTGTTTGGACTGGTAGGCTGATTATATTTAGTCTGTCATGTGCACAGCTGCTGTGGGAGTACCTATGTAAATATTCACTAAAATAAATATACTGGATTTGATAAATGCCCCTGTCCTTAATGAACCTGACCCACCAACATAAATCAGTACAGATATTAAAAGAAGAGGTAATATGTAGAAATTTTTCCTTTTGTGTGTGTAGTAGATGCCAGCAAACTTGTCACCTTTACCACAATAGTGATGTCTATACCATAAACGGTCTATAGGCACACTGCTGGCACTGCAGAGATGGAGGCAACGAGGGTTTTCCTTGGAATAGTTGAATTTAAAAAAGAGAATTTAATCGTTAACAAGACAGACACGGCCTTGGATCTATTCTGTAGTGCTTCAGAGGCTAGAGCGCCTGGGACCACTGTTTATCTGTCATAGAAAAACAATGGGCTGTGGGAGTCCCGGCCAGAGCCGTGTGTCCCGAGTTTGTCACACAGGCGCAGTGTACCTACTGAGTGTGTCACACAGGCACAGCTCCCGCCGTCCCAGGGTTCCGCAGCTCCTCGCTCCTCTCACTCGCTTGGGCTCAGTATCACAATATGACAGAGCAGCTCTGGCCATGTTGAAATCTCTCAGCTTCCATGGAAATTAACTGAAGCGGAAAGTGCTAGGCACTTTCCAAGTTACTTGACACTCTGCAAGCTGAAGCTGTGGCAGTTTGTCATTTATTTATCTTTCATTTGCATGTTGGCCACCTTGTCGAATGGACTGTGCTGCGAACTTATACGAAGGCCTCTCTGAATCACTCCAGCATTAAGATGTAGTGATGACAGCTCAGTCCAAATGAAGATGCACCTGAGTAATGGGCACACGGTCTGCAAAGCCCAAACTACACTTCATTGTTCTGAAGAACTGGGGTCAAACCATCACATGCTGCTCCTTTGCAGGAACCTGCTCAATAAAGGTGCACATGATGTATGGATCTAAAATTTACAATAAAATCTGGTAATTAGAAGAAGGAGGCAAAAAAGAGCAAGGAAACCTAATTACCTGCCTACCTTAATTGGTCACTGGCATTCTTATGTTCCCTTCAGACAACTGAATCCTTTTAAAAGAATAGACATAAGGCTTATGATATCCGATGCTCACCACAAACTGGAAAGTTTGGAAACTGAATCTCAGGACCTGCGCCTACTGAAGTCTGACTAATGCTTTGTGTCTTTGTTACATTTACTTGATCCATGGTTCAAATTACAGCTCAGAAACTGACCACATAACGCGATAAAAGAGAAGTTTATCTATACCAGACAAAACCATTACATCTCTTGTGCCTAGTCCCTCTCTGGGTGAATTGGCATAATTTGACAAGACGTGAATGAAAAAGGGAAGAAACAATTTCCAAATCCCATCCAAGAGACACCCTTGCTCAAATTTACCCTCCCTCTGTTTTCCTTTTATTTTCTACTAACTTTTGCAAAAAAGATTTCCTTTTAACTCAAATTTCAGGGAGCTTTTCTTCATAGATAAGATTTAGATAAACTTACTAGCAGGCAAGTACGTAGCAGAAATACTGCATATGATTTAACCAATGAGTTACATGCAACAAATAATGAATTATGGATAGTAGAAGCCCAAAGAGAAGTCACAAGGCCGACACAGTATTTAAATCCTGTTTACAACTTCAAATGAGGACGCCTAGATTCAGTTCTTTGCATATTTGCCTACAAATTGGCAATTGCTTGTGTTTCCATGAGGTAGAAAGGAATGACATTGATTCTACTTCTTGCTCTCCATACCTTGCTCTCCAGCTTATGTAAAAATAGGAGAATAGGAAAACAAGAGGCAAAAAATTAATAAATATCCTTCAGACGAAACTTTAAAAAGATCCACCATTGGCCAATACACAGAGGCGCCACCAGAGCTGCCAACAATCATCACATTTGCTGAAAGACTGGATGCAGAGAAGCAGCAGCACGTGCTGGTGAGAGGCAACCTGCTGCAACACCTCTGCCCCCGTGCTCCACGGCCCCTGTAGCTGTGTGGGGCTCGCTAAAGGCCCTGCTTAGGCTGCATGTGTCCTGTGGTTAAACACATGACTTTACTTTCCAAACGCCTCAGTTTGGTATTTCTCACACATATTAAATTCATATGTGGGCAAAAGTAGAAGAAACATGTAGCACGTTTTGATTAGTTGCAGAAGGCTCTGAGGCTTGAAATAAAACTATCACCGCAGAATGAGTTATACTGCCACTTTGGGACCAAGGTTGTCTCTTTTATATATAGCAATCATCCAAAATACGTAGTTGTTTTCTTTGCACCTCCTGGCACAGGTGTGATATTGATCTAACACAATTTTTCTTTTCAGGGTCATGCTGCTCAACATGTGCTCTGCACATGCCAGCCTCTCTCTCTCTCTGGCACCAGAGGCAGAGCTGGCTGATGCAGGGAGTTCCTTTAAGCAAAAGCAGGGAGGCAAAACAGGCTGACGTTGTGCTTGGACTGTGCCGTGTCCCTGGTTACCTCCTCTGCAGACAGGCTATCAAGCCTATCTCTTCTATCCCTTCTTCCCAGTCCTTTCCCTTCCAGCCAGCTTCACTGCCTGTTCTTCCACTTGCCCTTCATCTGTGTTTTACCACCTTCAGCCTTGCTTTCCCACTGTATCTCCGTTCCTCTCCCAGACAAAATTGTGATGCTCTGTTGTCTCCTCTCTCCTTCTTTTTACCAGCAGACATATCTGCAGTACGAGCCCCATGGAAGAAAGACTGCCTCAGTGTGAGCTTATGCAGTACCCACCGGACAAATGTCCCAATGCAATCTGAGCCCTCTCGGTGTCACCTAACCAGCCCAGCCCCTGTATGGGGCCAGCACTGCCCTCCCTCCTGCATGGATGGAACAAGGCAACGGTCAGCCCCAGCAGCAGATGCTGACTCTGAAGGCCCAGCTGACATCACAGCTCATACAGGAGCTACCTGATGAGGAGCATCCTCTTCAAGCAGCAATTCTCTGACAAATCCCTTAAGCCTTCACCTCTCTCTTTCATCCCATCTCTGCTCTCCTGTAGCTCCATGGCTTTTTCATACTTTTAACAGCCAGTGGAGTAAGGTGCTCTGTTTTCATGCACAAGCCTTTACAAGCTCAGTGGTGGCCCCAGGCATAATTTCCTTATGCTCCTAGGACTGGTGATGCAGAAGTGGCATGGGATGAGAAGGGAAGAGGCTCCCTGTTTCTCACAGGTGAACAGAGCTGTTTCCAGGCTGGTGGCTTCTTTCTGCTCCAGCTTGTGAGGCTGTTGCCTGCCGCCTCCACCCCTGCCCAGAGCAAGGGAGCTGCCTGCCTCCTTCAGCAGCCCCAGCCGGCCCAGCCTGCCAGAGCAGGCTCCTGCTCATCACCTGTCCGCAGGCTCCTGGGGCAAGACAGCGGCTAGAGTGAGACTTCCCAGGCCTCCCAGGCTGGAGGCCCATGGCTGAGGGGATTTGGAGGCAGCCCCAGGGCTGAAGAGTCCCTGAGCCATACTGCAGGGAGCGGAGCAGGGTCTCTTTCACCCAAGCTCAGGAAGATGAAGCAGATCGCTTTAAATTCCCAGGTGTTTGGTGTCCATTAAAATCAACCAAGAACCTGTTTTCCTGCTAATACTCTGCTCATGTGCTTTAGGGGGGCCTTAAAGGCTGATGCTCACTTGGCAGAAGAATGCCTGCTTCCTTGAGGCCCTTACCAAAGCATCTTCCAGTCCTTTGCAGGGACTTTGCACTGGTTTGTCATCCTGTAAGCAGCTGCTTGTTCTTGCTGTTACCCTGGGATCCCTGTCACCTCTCCTCTCTCAGTGTGGCGGGTTTCTAGAACCTGTGTTTGCAAAAGTGGCTCCCCCTGCCCTCTGCTCTGACCAGCCAACAACTGGAGATAACGAAGTTGTCCCCCTGTCGCCATGGGAAGTAAAGTGAGACTTCTCCCTCTGTTGCACCTCAGCCACGTAGTTGATTTTAATGATTTCATACTTCCATGGGGCAGAGAGTCTTGTCCCTGCTAAGGCAACCTGCTTGAACCTCTCAGAGCTGTCAGCCACCCGTCAAGGCCCCTGCTTGCAGAAGTGCCATAGGAAAGTGAGGCCGGATGCCACTCAGAGAGGCAGGTGTTGCTGTAAGCGAACCATGCTTTATTTGTAGTGTTTGCCTTTGCTCATGACATAATATCACTCAGCCTGTGGCTTTATTGAGTATTTTTGGAAAATTAATACTTTTAGTCAATACCAGCCAGCTGATCCATTCCTATTTGGAGGCAGATTTCATGCTGGAAAATGGGTTCGTAGTTACCTGACAGAAAGGGAACAAAGGCAAAGCTTTCCTCTATTACACACAATGGTTTTGTTGTTTAAAATGATGTAATTATAATGAGCCCGACTCGGTAGCTCTCTCTAAAAAGTCATACACCTTCAGAGATAACCATTTTTAAATTTTAATTTTGTTTCTAAGTGACTTGGTTTGACCTGTTTTGCTAGAAATAGTAATCCTGCTCATGAATACCATCTGCCCATTCAGACTGCTCGTGTACCAAATAATATCTTCAAGGCTGGAGCTTACGGCTTTAACTATCACATGATACACAGTCCCATGCCTCTTAATCAGAGCATCAAGTGATTTATTCAATGTGCTTTTTTATTTCCTGCCACAGCCTGCCCTCTCAGAAGTTTCCAAGAGCCCGAGGCAGCCAGCATTCACCCTCAGGGCAGGCTCCATTCTGACCAGCAACGTTTTTATAAGCAGCAGTCCTTTCTGCTTTAGCCTTCTGTATTTGTTTCTCTCCTTGCAAACTTCCCACAAAGTGGTGAACGTTGTCAGACAGAGCGTGTAATTCCACAACGAAGGCAGCAACATCTCCCCTGCCTCCAAATGCTGCAACCTGCTCCCAGGAGGGAGGTCATCTATGTGTACCACACCTGGCACAATGGGACCCGGAATGGGCTAGCCTTTAGGAAGCACCACGGTGGAAATGTTTTGACAAAATCGCATGAGCAGAACTACTTGGTGTTTCCATGTCACATTGCCATGGAAAAGCTCAGCCTGTAATATATTTGGGAACTGGCACTTTTGTATTTACATGGCCATGACCTGAAAATGGCATCTCATGAGCGAGCCCTGTGTTAACGAGTGTGCCACTGAATGCTTAGCCCAAGCTCACTTGCAAGATGAGCAGCCACATGATTTAGATGCATACAAAGCATTAATTTAGTCAAATTTTCTGCTCAAAATGTAACTAGACTCAGTTACCCAACCACCATACTTGAAATCCAGTATTTCTTATAGCAAAATTGCTCCTGGCCTTTTACAGCTCTGTTGAAAGAATGATTCAAAGATCTATTTGAAGACCATTTTTGCCAACAATGGAGGAATATTACAGAAAGCAGGAAAAAACCAGAATGTTGGGTCTCTAATTTTAAATATTTGTTTTGTGTAGGACAGTGTGCAGTGACTTCTTACTTTGCATCAGCTGTAGTTAAGGTTGATGCACCAGACCCACCTTTTAAGTGAAGCTGCTGTTTGATGGCAGTGCAGAGTCACTGTGCACGCAGTAAAGGCGCAGACAGGGATAGACAAGAGGGGATCCTACATGATGGTGTATACATTTCTTTGTGAGCCAAACCTCGGAGAACAAGGACATGTAGTGAAGGTAGAGCACTGGCCGCAATACAAGTTTCTTCTAGGCATGAATGACAGATAATGTTGAGGGAAGAGGACACCATGCTGTAGTCCCATGGGAAATGTGAATCTCTAAACACATGGCAGGTCTTAGCTTAAGTGATCAGATTGGCAACAGGCAATGACAAAATGCTGTGCTGACTTAAAAGGTCTTCTGGATAGGTCTTCCCTACCGCTTGTCACAACGTGGCCTGTCTTCATCGCCTCTGATGCTGGTTCTGGTGGTAGAATTCACTGATGATGTTTCCATCAACTAACTCTCCTGGAAGATTGGTGCCATGGTCAAAGGATGACAGACTTTATCTTTCCTTTGAATCACTAACATACACATTTCTGCCCTTCATTTCTATGTTACAGTCCTTCCTTTTTAGACCAAGGTTGCTTGTTTGTGAAAACTTGACTTGTGAAATTAAGGGCCTTGCCACATTAAAGACTTGACATTGTGGACAGAGACCTTGAAAGCATTTTTTCATGTCTGAAAAGTTCCTACAATCCTGTAAGTGAAGGAAGCACATCCCCCACTCTTTCCTAGAGCAAACAGAGACCAAAGCTGTGGAGGAGTATTTTGAAAAGCTGAATGCTGATCTCCTGACTTGTAGCCTGCAACCATAATCACAAGACCATCTTTCCTCCCATTTTAGTCATAAAATGCAGCAGCCAAAACCAGAGCGAAATGAGACAAAAATGTCTCTCTTTGATTGAAAAATGCTTAAATATTAAGATTAAGGATGTATGTTGCTGATTGTTTTTAATCGAGGTCAGCATGAAGTTAAGGAAGAGAATTTTCTTAGCATCTCCTGATATCTCTCTGAATGCGCACACTTTGATTCTGGCCATTTTATTGAAATGCCAGCCTCCATCTGTGACCAAGTTGCATTGTGTTTCTTTTACAGTCCCATGAGCAGAATGGAGGAGCTGTTACACTGTACACTGGGTCGGGAGGGAGGCTGTTGCGAGAGCAGTGGATTGTACAGCCGAGGATACCAGCCCCAGCCTTAAATGTTGTTCTGTATTTATGTGCTTTAGGTGGAACATAACGTCTGTGATGAAGAAGCAGAGCCCTCCGGGATGAGTCATTTGTGTATCCTGTGATTGTGGTTTTGTTTATCAGCCTGCCAAGATAAAGATTAGCATCCTTTAAAGGATGACTAAAAATTCTTGTATGTTGCAGCTAAATCAACATCAGCTTTCTACCTTAGTATTATGTTACAATTTTTTAATCATCCTCATCTGTCTCTTAGAGATTTTGTGTTAACAGAAACAAACATCTAGCTTTCTTAAAGGGCCTATCATTGCTATCACTGGCCAGGACAGCCCTAGTGATACTGAGGTGACACTTCTTGTAACGTCCAAAATGTTAAGAGCATGATTTCCTGAGTGTGTTCAGTACGAGTGGGATGTGTTAAAGCAGCTGGTATGCAGAGTGTGTGCCGCAGTGAAGAGCCTCTGGTCTCCAGTGTTGCCTTGTGAAAATACATATTCAAGAACCACCCAGGCAAGTCAGCACCAGCATAAGCAAAGCTGAGCTCACTTAAGCACTGCAAGTGCTTTTTTCCAGAGGCAAGGGTCTTCCTTCTGTCTCCACAGTGTTCAGAAGAATTCTGTCTATAGTCACAGTGACTTGGACACCAGTTCCAGCTGCTTGAAGCAGTAGCTTCTTGTAAGTTTTCAATCAGGAAACTCTGTTGTAGAGCCAGGGAGGATGGAGTTCTGTTCTAATCCGCTGAGCTACTCCATTCAGTCCCCAAGTGCCAGCACCAGTTTAAAGTTATTTTCTGAGAAGACAGATGAAGGTGAATGATCAGCTTTCATTTCCTGATGGTCATCAATAGCTGAGAGGTAACTGTGTTGATTTCAGGACATGCCAGAACTATGTAGGGAGAGCCAGAGACTCAAACATAGTGCCTGAAATTCATGATGTTGTCATCAGACACATTTGAGCGGCAGCCTGAGGGGATGGCTCCATGCTGCAGTTCTTTGCAACCTCTTTTAGATCCAAGCTCTGACTATAAACTCACGTTTCTGAGTCCTAAAATGAAGAATAGCAACCACAGAACTACTGAATGGGGAAATGAGTGCATCTGTGTCCTCATCAGGAGCTTAGCACTACTGCACCACAGTTCTGCCGCTTTGAAAAGCAGCATAGCAGTGGCCACCTGAAAACTTCTATTTTCCCCTTGGCCGTATTGCTCAGAGTGTCTTGTGGCCAGGGGACTTGCAGCATGCACTGAAGCAGCATTTGGAGATAAAGGCAAATGAGAGAGCAGTGCTCCTAGAGAATGTAGGTAGATGAGTTCCCCAGGAAACCTCAACAGGAACTTGAGCTGTCTCTTTGATCCTTTTTCCCTAGAAACTCTGGAGAACTGTAACTTATACAGATCTGTGGTGATGCAGACATTAGAGGGCTATTGTGGAAAGGGCTAAGACATGAATATCACATGACTGGACACACTGCATACAATAATAGTCCATATACTCTCTTCCCACTGAACTACACTGGAGTTATTGTTAGGGTCTTGCTGAGCATCTGACTGTACATTTACCATAGACATTAATGAGAACTACTTCTGACCACTTGTGTAACCATGTATGATTTTACTTGTGTTTTCAGCTAACTCTCTTACTAAGATGAAAATTAGTAGAAAATTAGCGCTGAAAAAAATGACTGAATAAATGTTTGTAACCAATAATTGACATCAAATATCATGTTTTCCTGAGGAAAGAGGCTGGAATTCATAAGCTGAATAGAACTTATTTAGAGATATAATGACAAAACAGGTAATGTCACAGTCAGGAAATCATTACAGAGAGAATCCAGCAGCTTGTCAGGTATTGCTAATGGTATAATATGATATTTACAATTACTGTATTTAAAGGCAAATATTAATTGACTCATCTGATAAAAGATAAGCTTTATTTTTCCGCCAAAGCATAGACTTAGAAGCAGTGTAAACCAAAACTATTTATAAGAATAATTAATACACTTCTGGGAAAACCAAGCATTTCCTGTAATAAAGATAGCCAACAAAATACCTGGTAGAATAAAAACTGATGTGATATTTTATACCTCATTAATTTTTTTGGTGGATAGTCATAGCTTTACTCAAAAATAAGGAATATGCACTTTGTTTTCTATTTCTTGCCATTGTAAAATAGTTCAAAAGAAAATCTGGAATACCCAGGGCTGTGAAGTATGCACTGTGCTAAGCTGAGCTAATGAGAACATCCTGCAACTAAAAAAGGAAAGAACAGTCTTCTGCACATCAGGAATAACAAAAAGAGTGAGAGCTATGATCATTATATTAAGCCGTGCAACCACTTACTAAGTGCTAATCAATACAGACAAATTTAGAAACAAATGTAAGTCATTTCCAGTAACAGAAGTAAGCAGAGGGCTTGGAAATAGCAACAAACCTGCTCTGCCTGGAGGAAGCCATTTCCATCACTCAGGCTCCACTGCCGTCAGCTGTGACACACACAGGCTGTGGAGATGGTACTGTTTCAGTGCTGAGTGTGTGCAGTGTTTGGGCTCTTCTGTTCCCAAATTACACTTACTTGCAATCTGATCTGAGCAGAAGTATCCATTTAAAATTGTACTCATGGTAAGATTTATGTTCTACTTGGACTGGAGCTAGCAAGGAACAAACTGACTTTGTGCACCATGCATACAGACTTGGAAGCTTGATGTTTTCACTGTCTGCCAGAAGAGCATCTCCAGATCTTAAGGTGTTACAGGCTGCTGGACCTCCATCAGGTAGTTATGCTTATCTCCCAGTATGTTGGGCACACCCTTAGGGTGAGCAAGATATTAACTGCTCTGGCTTGGGACCTCTGCATTCCTGCTCAGCGTGTGGTTTCTTTGACCACAATAGTCACCTGCCTGAGAGAGGAGACCTCCCTTCCGATTTCAGTACAACTGCATGGGCCCTGGAACTTCCCAGTGGACTAAGTACAGCCTGTCCCAGATGTTGAACCCTATGGATGATCTGGTTTCCTGTTCCATAGGTAAACAATAGATCAAGGAGTGAGAAGAACTCCTTGGCTCCGAGGAGACCTTATAGCAGCATTCTAGTATCTGAAGGGAGCCTACAGGAGAGCTGGAGAGGGACTCTTTGTCAGGAAGTGTAGTGATAGACAAGAGGCAATGGTTTTAAACTGGAAGACGGGAGATTTAGATTAGATAATAGAAAGAAATTCTTTCCTGTGAGGGTGGTGAGGCACTGGAACAGGTGGCCCAGAGAAGCTGTGGATGCCCCATCCCTGAAAGTGTTCAAGGCCAGGCTTGATAGGGCTTTGAGCAACCTGGTCTAGTGGGAGGTGTCCCTGCCCATGGCAGGGGGGTGGAACTCGATGATCTTTAAGGTTTCTTCCAACTCTAACCGTTCTATGATTCTAAGAAAGCAGGCTTGCACAAGTTTCTGACAGGTCTGCATGTAGCTTAGCACCTGACACACACAGCTCTAGCTTACCTTCACAGCCCGCTTAATCCTTGTCAGTTCTTTAGTGAGCCATGGGGTGTTCCTTTCTTTCTTCATTTTAAGGCAGTTGCTTTGGCTTCTTCTATTGTTAGTGGAGAAAGAGGGAGAGAGGCTATTTTGGGGGCCAGTTCACCCCACTTATACAACACACCAGTATTAAGATGGAATAATTTGTCTTTTGGAGGTTCCTATCTCTCCCCAATGACCATATAAGAATTTTGTTTTAAACTGTGTCTAGTTATTTAGGAGGAGAATTTAAATGAGACAAGATTCATCCTGTCTGCCAGTTGCAGAAGTCCAACTTCCAGGCAAAACTCTAAAGAGTTATCACATTTTTTATAAATGCCCCGGGAGATGTACAAACAGTTTTCCCAGTCATTTTATGACACGGAGTTGCCACAGCTCCAATGCAGGAATTGTTTTAGGTTTCTGTGTCAGACAGAAAATTCCGCTATAGTATTTCATAGCCTCCTGTGCCAGGTTTTGTCTCCTTGAAATTGAGAAGCAGCTTTCTCTTGATAGAAGAATAGGAAGGTCTTTTACATCTGGAGAATTTCCAAGATCTTGCCAATACTAAGAAATTGAATTAAATAGCGATTACATGTTTCCAGCAACATTACACTGGTGGTGGTCTATATCTTCTTCCTTCACACAAGCTGCGCCTTGCACAGAGATTGCCTGAGTTACCCCTCAGACAACTACCAATTTGGAGCAAATCCTCTGAAGTTAAGGTGGTGTAGGTCTGGTGGCCATAAATGCAGACTCAAGTAGAACGCAGCTCTGCTTATCCAGCACCTGCATTGCTCAGTCAGTGTATGCTAAACTTTACCTTAACAGAGAGACTTCAGAGACTGACGTGCGGACTGAAATCCAAATGGATGATGCTGCCTTTCATCTTGCAGGTGCATGTCCCCCTCCTCCCTTGTGTTGGCATGGTGCTCGTGACTACGCCATCAAACAGGTCAGCCAGCTGATCTGTTTGAAAACTTGCCCTAGAAAAATAGCAGATTGTTTTTCAGCTGGGTCAGTGGGCTGATCCAGCTGACTGCAAGATCAGACAAGCTGAGCACTCCCTTTCCAGCACCTGGGCTTAGTGAAACTGTGCCCTGAGATGTAGCTGTGACTGTACAGTAAGTAAAAAATGAACGTAACCAGCGATATTTGAGGTAAATTCCAAGACAATATTGTACTGACAGGAGAAGCCATAAAGGTTACTCAATATATTAAGACTAATGTGTAAATTGGCATAGCAATATGCAGGAGGGAAGCTTGAAGAAGGAGCCTAAAACTGCAATTTTTCATGAGAAACACAAATATTACCCCAACAGCTCAGCTCAGTGCTCAGAGATGTGCAGCAGGAATTAGTGACTTCTCAGTTCTAGCTGTGCTTTTGGCACCCGGCTGCTGCCAGTACAGTCACAGTGGAAAGGTGGATCACTCTCTTAAAGGGTTCATGGCTCTGGATCTCTTCACATTTAGCTGAAACCAGCTCAGCAGTGTTAGCCGCATTTAGATCAAGTAATTTTGTGGTTTAGAACAAATATAATCTCTTTATTGTGATTAGAATAAGGAGATCCTGGCCATGCTGTCCTCACACATGGAAATTCAAAAGAGGACATCTAAAATTGCAGGCTCAGAGATGTATATGCACACTTTGAATTGCATGGTTTGATCGCCCTTTTCTTTTTAAATTGTGCTTAGAGAAATAACATCAATTGGAGACCAGAAACATTTTTTTGAACATCAGCTCAGATTTGCTTATTGAAAGTATTATAATTTTTTTGGCAGAACAGGACAGGGTTTTGAGTTCTTCAGACAGTATTCTCAGTTCATGAAAGTGCTCTTAAGGCTGAACTGTTCCCTTTTTATATGCTTATATACAGTACTCAAGCAAACACAATGGAATGGTATATTGGAAAGCTTTTAGCCTCTTGTACCATTTAACACAATCTTTTTAGCTGTTTATATTGTTTACTCATCCTCCTGCACCACTGACAGTAAAAGCCTGTTTCTTTTCGTCTTTTTTTTCTTTCCCTCCTTTTTTTTTTTTTTTCCTCTTTTCCTCCAGCAGCACTGCAGACACAGTAGCACAACTGACTCAAAGAAAAACAAACCAAAGCAACCTAACCTCCAAATTCTGAACCTCCGCAGGACTGCTGGTGTGAAGCTGAAAAGGAGCCAGAGCATACCAGCAAGGAAGCTGTGATTTCATCCAGCAGCCCAACAGAAACTCCGAGGCTTTACTGCAGCAGTTTGTGCAGATACAGCAGCATCCCTCTGACCGGGTCTGCGTCAAGTGTCAGCAGAGGAGTCCCCAGAAAGAGGATTCCCATGTAATTCTGTGTCACTGCCCTCTTGCTTTTTAGTTGTATCTCTCTGAGGAAACCAGGTATGCTCTACAGTTTTTTTAACAGTTTTTATTCCTTAGGATGATGCTTAATTTCCAAGGGAAACATAAGCTGTATGGAAATAGGGAAAACTGATGAGAGAATGTTCCCAAAGGAGGGTCATTCCCCTCACCATGGAGTGGTAGTAGTCAGGTTTCTCAGGGGAGGAGATGCAGGAAAATTAGCCTGAGTGGAGGCTTTTGCCTGGAGTGCATCTTGGCAAGGAGAGTTCTGGTGAGGTCTGCAGCCCAGTGGTGGGGATCCTGGGATGCTTCATATCCGGCATAAGGGCATGAGGGGTCAGGGGTGAGTAGCAGTTGTCACACATGTTTTGGTGCTTGTATGGGGACTGATCAGAACTGGGGACTGATCTTTGTGGTTTGGTATCTGTGCATTAGACTTGTATGCCAGATCAGCAGGCAGGAGAGCACTGCTGGGCAGTTGGGGGAGAAGGTTTAGGATGGTTTGTGCTGGGGTGGGGAAACACTGACAATTATAGCAAACCCATTTGGGTAGCTCTGCTGAAAGCAGCAGAGTAATGCTGACAAAATTGCAAATGGGATTTGGCCTTATAAAGCGAAAATGAGATTTGGCAGAGTGCCTGGAGGGGCGCTGGGAGCTAGTCTCTGAATGTACAAATGAGTGTGTTCCTAAAAACCCCTGTGCTGGTTGCTGGATAGATGTCTGAAGGCTTCTGAGCATGCATCCCCTTTCATAGGGAACAAAGCGTCTGTTGCGTTTCAGCCAGCCTCCCCCACTGAATTATTCAATGCAACTAAATAGCTACAGAGCTCCACCGAGTTACATAAAACTGCAAAACTGGCTCCCTCCCTTGCCTTGAATCAATGTTATGTTCTCTTTCCGAATGCTACATTATAGCATCAAATGGGTGGCTTGGAGCAATGCTCAAGACGTTTTGAAAAAGAACAGAAAATATAGTGAGGTGATCATGACATAACACTATCAGAAAAGTTCAGACCAAAACACAGACTGCTGCTGGTCGTGGGGAAATGACAGCATCTGAAATAGAGTGTGCTTTGTGCCCCGTTGTGTCTTCAGAGTTAGTGCCTGTCCAAAAATGCTAATCTGGAGACCGCATCACCTAAAGCAAAGCAGAAAAGCACAAAGGCTGAGTGTTGTTTCAGTGACTACTTCATGTGCTGAGTTTATTCCAAAGCAGGCGATGCGAACCCTGCATACCATCCACAGTGGCTCTCTTGCACCCTTTCGTTTGCTCAACCTCATTATTCTTCTTGTCAGATCCCCCCTACAATGTCAGAGCTGAAGCTGGTACACATACCGAGAGGGAAGGAAATGCCTCTAAATATCCAGGCTCTGGAGCTGCCAAGCTGTGGAGAGCAGTTTGTCCACATTAGAGCAGCCCTAAGGAAATGTCCATGCATGGAGGTGGGCTACTGCCTCTGAAGATGGAGACATCCTGTGCTCTAATCAGATTAGAAGAGTACGCAAGCATTGAACGTGTACCTTTGCTGAATTATCTTTCCTTTTCCAGGAAAGACAATTCGCTAAGAAACCCGTGGCTGGATTGGAAACAAAACTATTAGATTGCTAATCAGAAATCACAGGGAGAAATGCAGTGTGAGTCCTATGCAGCAGCAGAAATGTTTTAAACAGGTTGGGGATTTGTTGTTATATGGAGCTAATATATTTGTAAAAATCATGGTCAGTTTGCCAAAAAATTATGTTTATCTCATCATTTATTCATAGTGTTGTGATTAACAACTTTGTGTTGTTGGTCTGCCTTATCTATTTTACTTTTTTGTTTTTTCTAAATAGCAAAACTTAATCTGTATAGAGTGACTTTTTTCCTTTTTTGGTTAAAGGCAACATTTTTCTGCTGAATCTTTCTAGTGCTACATTGACTATAATGAAACTAATGAAATTTAGAAAGGCCAGGCTTTTTAAAAGAAAAAAAAAATGGAATGCAGATTATCACAACAAATCCTTTGATGTCTGACCCAGAGTGGTCATAAAGATGTGCAGAAATATTGAACAACTCACTAGAAAGAAGTACAGTATGAATGTAATTAACATCAGCAAATGTGACATAATGTGGAAAAATCAGTATAGCTTTTGTAGAAAAAAAAGAATCTGACATCTCTGACCAAGTTTTTTGGGAGGAGAGAGGAGAAGGGAGTCCCCCATGAAGTCTCAGAAATCTGTCCCCCGAGCTTGTGTTGTTTGACATAAAAGTTGTCTGGAAAAGGAAGCGTAGTTTGAGGTGAGAGAGTTTCCTGATGGTAAGTTGCTGTAGCTAGCAAAAACGAAAGTCGTCTGGAAAAAAGATTTCAAGCTATGAGTTATTGGGTTAAAATGGCAGAAAAGAATCGATGTTGTCAACAGCAAAGGAATGCACCCCAGTCAAACAATCCTAACTCTGCACACAGAGAGAGCCCTGCTGAATTTTCTCCTCATACTTTGGTATAAGAGATCCCTGAGTTACAACACGTTTTTATGAAGTTGTCACCCAGTGCTCAGTGAGGGAGATGAAAAGTAAGTATAACACCAGGAATTATTAAGGAAAGAACAGAGAGGAAAACATGAGAATAGTAGCAGGAAATTTATGGAACTCACACCTTGAATATTATCTGCAGCTCTGTTTCTCATGCTAAAAAGAACAAGAAAAGGATCAAAGAAGGGTAAGAAAGCTGAATCAACACAGAGAATGATTAAGTAGTCTGACTCTTCAGAGCAAATGGAGCAGAGGGAAGATTTGCCAATGAATCTTGAAACCATGAGCGGCACAGAGAGAGGAACTAGAGAGCAATTATTCCCTGTTTCACAAAGCAGAAGAACTAGAGGGAACCAAGAGAAATGGGCAGGTAAAAGGTCCAAAACAAACAAAAAGAGGTACTTTTTTGCTAGCTGTGTAACTGAACTTTGGAACTCTGTGGATGCCAAAGGCTTATGTGGACTCACACATTTATTGGCCAAATCAATGGAAGAAAAATTAATCAAAGTCCATAAACCAGGGGGATAACATCTGTCCCGGGAGGTTACTGAGCTGCAGACCGCTGTGGGCTGGAACAGGTACTAAGCGTCACTGTACACTTGTCCCGTTTGTGTATCTTTCTGCCAGCAACTGCAGCTGATGGTGGGCTGAATGGCTCTTCAGTCTGTTCCAGTCTGGCCATTTCTAAGACATGACTGGAATCCAGCAGGAAACTGAAATGGGGAAAAAGCTATGGAGGTATATGCGCTGAAACAAAACCAAAAACTGTCCCCCTCTCAAACTAAACAGGAATGAAGAAAGGTGAGCCGTCATAAGAACAATGAGCAGCATCAGGCTGCTTCAGCTGTGTCCTGGCGAAATGAATTAAGTGAGTTTATCTTCTTGGAAAAGGTAAAAGGAGAGATATGCCAGAGTGGGAGGAACAGGGTGAAAGGATTCAACATGAAAGCTTGCCTAAGCTTTGTCCACACAAATACAAATTACTATCCACCTACCACACAGTGGACACTGTCTGGACTTGCAGCTCCCAGGCCTACCATGCCGATAATACACTTCTTTTAAAGATCGATTGTTATCCTGAAAAATTCTTGAGGATGACCCTTATTACTATATGAATAGATCAGTAAATTATGACAAAACGTGTATATGCCAACAAGGTCATTTTCAGAGGCCTCCTTGTGCTTTTGTGAATTACTAGATGTTGGGTTTGCTTTCTCTTTGTAAAATATCCACCTAAACTTTTCAGTCCAATCTTAAATTAACATTCTAAGAAGAGGGCAAAAATTCAGAAATGGTATATAAGTGATGAAAATGAAAATCTACTAGGACTTTTCCTATGAAACAGTACTAATTAGAAATAAAAAAAAAAAAAAAAAAACAACTTCTTTCTATGAGTTATCTAACTTAATAGTGTTTATCAAAAAAATATAAAAGTATTTATTATTGTGAACTGTAGATATGCTTTTTGCAGTGGATTAGGAAGGTAAGGTTGTCTAATATTTTCACGTGGGTAATAAATCCAGCTAAAGACAATGAGGAGATGTGAAACCACGGGCAGCACAGAGATGTGAAATAAGGAGATGTGAAAACTGCAGCCTGACATGACTTTAGTGAGATTTCACCTCAGTTTCACCTCTTGAACTACCTCAGTTCAAAAATACATTCTTTGCCTGATTATTTACTGTAGAACAGGTAAGAGTCTTTAGACATTGTTACAGATATATGACAATGCATAAGTGTAAAGAGACCACGATCTGATGTAGTTCATACATTTGAAAGCCATGAGAGAGTGCAAATTAAAGCTCAAAGTCCTGTATATAGGATTTTATACCATTTGCATTTTTCATTAGGCTTTTCTCATTCTTTGTAGTGGGAATTATCCTAGCTTCAATTATTTCTATAGAAATTGGTTTCAATCAAGTTTTGTTACGTCATCCAAACTTGCTGCACTAAAGGCAATTTAATTCTAGGTCAGCATACGTTGCAGTTGATTTACCTCAACTGTTTCTAAGTAAACTTTAAAAAGGATTAATTTATTCAAAATGGGAAAGCCAAGACTGGTCAAAGTAAACTCATTGATTCAAAACTAGCAATGCAAGCCCTTTGGAATTCTTTCATCTAGATTAGACATTGGACAAATTTAAGGGCCATACAATGTGTGCCATCCAGGCTACCTGGCTACCTGTTCTTCTGTTCTGGAAATGGGAACTAGAACCATCTCTAAATACATCGTTATGTCAGTGTGTGCTGACTTGGACTTAATGCAATGAAAAATCAAGTGTCACTGGGAATCAAGCCCTGCTTGCAGTAAATGAGGCTAAACATGAACTACAACCAACTAGGGAAGGCTACACAACTCTCATGCTTTAAGCTCCTTTTGGAAGCATATAACCTCATTTAATTCCCATTGCTTTTTACTTAGTGAATGGTGATTTGCTTTTCTCTCTGGTCTTTCTATACCACTGAAGTCAACTAGTCAAACATGAGGAGCCCAGATATGAAATGTGACCAGCCTGGATTTGTTTGTCCCTGAATTTGTTCAACAGCTGTCTCTTCTGACATTGATCTGGAAGTGCAGCTACCCACAGACTGTTTCTTCTTGTGATATAGACAGAACCACATCTAAACTAGCATATTATTTTAACAAACCCCTCAGACCATTCATTGATTCCCTAAGCACAAAGCTATTTTGCTATTTTACTTAGTCTTTCGGCTAGTTTACAGTAGCATAGAGAAAAAAAAATGGAGTAATGTGCTTCTTTGGGAATAAAGACCGCTATTCATTCCCTGCTGAAAGACTGCTCATCTCAGCTGACAAAAGATGCCCTTTCCAGAGATCTCTCTGATTTTAGATTGTGGATTCAAGAGAGCTCACATATTATATATATTACTTCACAGCTTTTATTGTTGACTTCATTAAACCATTAAGACAGAGGTAAATTTTCCTAGACAGGTAAATACTCATTTGAAAGGAGAGAGGATGAGACTGTAGAAATAGCCCACAAAATCTGAGTCTTCTGTTCTTTGTAATGCTCTCTTCTTCAACTTTGGTGTTGAGAGTAAGAAGATGCTTAAGAAAAATCTGTAATGGATATTTAAGAAGTTCTGGGAATGGACAGTGACCCATTGACCCCTATTTGGAAATGATGATCTAAATCTACTGTCTGTGAGCATTAACACCACATACTGAAGAATCCAAGTATTAATGTGACCGGTGCTTGTTCTATTGGCCTAGATAACAGTAGGGAAATGCTACTCATATTCTTGCTTCTTGTTTGTTTTCCATCTCATTACCTACTGCATGTATGCAGAAAAGAGAAAATTGTTGTAGAAATTCTGGAAAACCTTATAGATTTCAAGTGAGATTCAGATACTGTTTGAAGAATTAGAGGGAGTTATCAATGAACCAACATTAACACAAAGAACCAGACTTGATTTGAAGTTATTCTGACATGAATTGGTGTTATTCAGCTCACTTTAGCAGAGCTGCTGCAAATTTATATTGACATCCATGAATTCAGAAAGAATAGTACTTTATTGAAAACCTCAGATTTAAAACTGACCAACAGGCATGCTGTCATGTCTGTAGCAGGAGCTTTAATTACTATAATTAAAGAAAATCTGTGTGAGTGGAAAAAATCAGTTGCACTTTGAAGCATTCAAGACAGAAGAACATTACCATTCTGATAATTTTTTTAATTGTACCTACTTACTACTCCCAACCATTTTTTCAGTCCAAACGGTTCACAATCTTTTTTTAGCACTGCTTCAGTGCATTCCCATTTAGGCTGTGGCTAACTTCCAAAGATTTTAAAAGATGCCTTGCAAAAATTCAGCCAGATGTTTGTATGTGGTAGCCAGTTCTTATCTGAAAACTATAAGTTTCGGTAAAATTTATGTTCTCAGTCTGAAATGCACCTTTTCTTTGCACTTTAAATTAAATATTCCAAGGGAGAGTTGGTGACCACTGACTTCATTTTCATTACTGTTGTTTCAGTTCTGCCATACAACCACACAAAGAAATATACAGAATGTTTGGTTTCACCGGTCTCGAGACAAACACAGACAACCGTGTTGGCTCTGACCTACATCTGCTGCTGAGGAAGACTGGGCAGCAGCAGAGGTAATCACAAAGCACCTTGAAGTTATTGGCAGGCAGGAGTCAGATGCCCTATGAGGCCAGTAGAAACTTTTGTCTTCCTGCCACTACCAGCACTGAGGAAGGACGCATACATGTAGTCTTCCTTCAGCAACTGGAAGATCTAAAAAAAGATAAAACAGCAATATCTCTTATTTTTGGTAAACAGGACGCCCTAGTTCAGAGGTAAAAGAGACTTCTCTTTCTTCTTGGCTGCAGGAAGTGGAGTGGCTTCATGCAAGCATTACGGAGTTTGCCTCAGAGAGCAGGAGCTCCCCAAACCCCAGGGTGGGGTGGGAATCCTGGCTTACTTTCCTCTTCAGTAGATGAAGTGCCAGCTGGCATAGGCCAGACCAAATCTTACCACATTTTCTACCAGTTTAAAATAAACTGGCTTAAAAGTAGGATTTAGTCTGCTGGAATTGGCAACTAACTAGCATCTAAACTCTAGGGCGCTGAGTCTTCCCAAAGTCCCTTAGTTCTCTCTATGGTCACTGAAGAGAGCTGGGTGCCCTTGAAGGTCACTTGTCTCTCTGAGCTGAGACAGGGCCTTCCCAAGCGTGGTCACCTAACCAGGGGCATGGGGTGCTGCCAAGGCTCCCATGCCTGCAGCTCCACGGCTGTGCTGCATAACCTCACTTGGCAGCAAAGTGGCGTGTCGGCTTCCTTGTTCTTTCTGGTTTTAATCAAGTATCAGTGCTACTTGTCTAGGACTTTTTTTTTCAGTGATTTAAGACATTTCCAAGTGCAGAAGTGTTGCCTAGGTGCCTAACTTCCAGAGAAAGGCTCTTTATTGGGGTTTGCACAGCTGGCCCTTACAGGAAAGTTGCTCTTTCGCCTTGGACCAAAGGTCTGTTTATCCCAGTACCCATCTGACAGGGCCAGGTTGCATGAGGACCAGCATGAGCAGCATCCACAAGTAAGTGTTGAGGGGAACAAAGAAGAAACTTGGCCATAAACAGATGCCGTGGGAAAGAGTATGAGAAAGAGGGTGAACACAGGGAATACCCAGGCAGATTGAAGTTTGTATTTGCAGTTGAGTTAACCACTGTTACCTTGTGTGTATCTAAAGTTCGTCAGGTGGGATCTGTCTGAAGCATTCCCAAGATCTGTCTCTGTCCTGCCATGTAATCCTTGCAGGTAGCCTGTCTTAAGTTTTACAAACCCAATATGCCACTGAGGTAGCCAGTGGGCCCTGGGATGGTAACTGAAAGGCTGTCACAGAGCTGATCCAAGTCCTCATCAGGAAAGGCAGCAGAGGTCAGGGAGCAGGAGGCCAATGTGCCAGGATGTGAGAAGGATTCACGATATTAAGGACAGTTGTGTGCCCTGTGGACCTTTTTCTGATTTCAAGAATCGGGAAAGTTATGGCAAACTGAGGCACGCATGACTATATGAAGAAATGTGCTGCTTGTTAACATGGCCTGTAATGTACTGCTGCCACTTTCAAAAAATTAGTAAATGCCCTGGCCGTATGAGGTGAATTCCTAGAGAGGGTGAGAGCAGGGAGTCAGGGCGCAGCATGGATTTATTTGCATGCGTGAACCCGCTCTGACAGGGAGCTGATGGAGCAGCATTCAGGGCCATCCTTTCTTCAAGGCCTCCCAACCAAGCGCCAAAGCCCAGCTCGGGCAGCTGTAAATCTGCTCCAAGAACTTACTCGGAGCAAATAAATACCAAAGCAGAGGGCAACCTCTCCTTGGTAGCCGTGAGAGCCCCTCACCGTGCAACGTGATACAACATCCCTCGGGAAGCCCGGCAGCACCGTGACACACACGTTAAGAGCGTTTTTAAATACTGACATTACAGCTCTGCGGGCGGGGGGGT
>VZRU01001962.1:187757-271973 GCA_013398155.1 Pedionomus torquatus
GGCGGGCCGGGCTTGGCCGGGCGCTTGTGCGGGACCGGGGCGCGGCGCCCGGCCGGCCGCAAGGCGGGTGTTGAAGACGGGAGATAACGAGTGAAGAAAAGCAAACGTGGGCCGCTCACGGAAACGCGATAAAGTCGATGGACGTGGAAATACAACAGCCGCAGCACTTCGGCACCTGAACTGCCTTTTGTGATCTGGTTTATTCTCTTACTCACTAAAAAGAGTGGACAAAAGCGCAGTTAGGAATCTTCGAGGTATTGTCTGAGAATGGGGAGAATGTGTAAAGATGCTCTTCTGAGGGGGGGAAAAATAAATCTTAAGAGTTGTGAATTACCTGGTATCCCCAAATGAACTAGCGAGCTGCCTTTTGCCTGCTGGCCAGTGAGAGGGGAGGCAGGGAAAGCAGGCACATCACTGGAAGGGAGAATAAAACTTCTTGTATAAGAGAAAGAAGAGCGATTGAAGAAACTCAGGAAGAGGATCATGTGGTAGCCTAGGAGTTGGAAAAGCATCAGATGTGGTTATGAATGGGAACTAGCTAGAGAAGAAAATCTGGATGGGAGACTCTTTTTGTTTTCCTTTTTAGTTGTAGTGTCACATGAATCAGTAAGACTTCAATGTAAGGATCTAGAGAAAATTGCAGTTAGTGATGCAAGCTTATGTCAGTAACAGTGTCGTACTGTTACCTATGAGGTGGTGGGACAACCTTTGGCAGAAAAGACCAGCAAGGAGATCCATTTCAGTCGTGTATTGTAATCTTACACTATATAGCAGGAAAGAGATGTCTGGAACATTTAACCCTTCCTGAAGGAATGATCTGAGTTTGCTTGCTTGTATAAGAGACTGTTTGCATGGAGCTTTTATCATAATGAGGTCTCCTTTTTGCCTTTAACTCTAGGCTCACAGACCAATAATGCAAAGAAGAAAGTATCCTCTTGGATATCTTAGAAAATCTGTGGTTTAGTCTTAGTTTCTGGTGGATATTTAAAACAGTGAATGGAGAATAAGGATGCTTTCATATATTTTCATAGATAAGAAAAGAAGATCAGCTTTCTCTTAGGTATTTTAATTTTCTTTCTACCTCATTGTGCTTTCGATAGAGAATCTTGCAAGCTGACAGCAAGTAGCTTTTAATGTCCATCTTCTAAAATCAGAGTTAATAGTAAATGAGACCTCAAAGCCAGTTGTCACTTGGTTGGTAAGACTGCATACAGATTTCTTAAGAGGAGCATTTTTTTGTCACTCCCTTTCTGCTTTCATTCTTTCCTTCCCCATTAGTTTTTTTACTATACTCAGAGGCAGCCTTCTATCAAAAATGTTTTTCTGTTAGATTATTTTAGTAATTGCTTAACTAAGATTTCCTTTAAATGCTTCTTTTGCTTCCTCCTTTTTCTTAGTCCTTGGTAGTTGGTTTTTTTTGTGTGTCTCCACATCAGTTTTTAGACCATAACAAGAGAAACTGTAAGCACCTTGAACGATATCATAGGATCTGTTGGAAAGTTAGACGTTAATAGGTAAACATTGGAAAAGAGAAACCACAGTCTAAGCACTTAATCTAGTAAATTGTTCCTTTTATGTAGTTGTCTTCACAGTTAAGCTCAAAGAATCTAAGCAAATCCTATGAAATACAGAACTTCCTGAAGTGTTTGGTCATACTGTTATTGTCAGTGATTTCTTTAATATACAGTTGTGTGCCCCTGCAGCTTGTGCGTGATTTCCTTCGTATTTCAAGAATGTTGTCATGATGGTCTCCTTTCAAGTAAAATAATGTTGCACATAAAGAAATTCTGAAGCAAAACTGGTTTTGATACTTCGATAGTTTTGTGGGCTGAAGGGAACTGAGGGAACATAGGGTGAAATGATTATTTTGTAAGAGGATTCTGGTGTGCCAGGAAGTGCATGTTGTCCAGAACACACTTGTTTGTCCTCTGTGGGTGACTTTAAGCCCTTTGGAAACAGCCATCACTGACAAGATCTCACTAATATCTGTTTTATTGCTTTTTGAGATGTCAGGCTTCATGGGTTTTCTTAGTGAAGAACTGTAGTTTCTATTGCCTGAGGTGTCACTGCTTCATATTGTTGATTGTACTTTAAGGTCACCTTTTATGTCTGTTGGAAAACTGGATTATAATGTTGGAAAAGGATTTGCAGTGTAGGGAGATCTGTCTGTATATGTGTGGTATTACTTTGACTCTTGCTTTCTTTTCCAGTTCAGAGACAGTTGTGAGGATGTCAGTTACTCTGGCAAATTTTTGCTTCATGAAGATTCATAGGCCTTTAGATAGTGTCAAGTAATTGAACTGGTGTCATCAGAGCTATGAGCTCTTGCTCTTGCAATAGCAAGACGATATACTGTTTTTTAGACTGGGACAAGATCAGGTGGGAGAGACCCGTAGTTGCTTCTGTTCTGTCACCTGGATTGATTTGTTTGAGCTGGCTAAGCTGATCAAGCAGCTTGTTGCTGCTGAACAGAGAGATCTCCCTCCTGCCTTCTTCCCTTTGCTGGCAGTGACAACTGTCTGATCCCTTAATATGGCAATTCAACAAAAAAAAAATCCAGCTGAAAAAACTGATTTTCTGCAAACCTGTGGAGATGAGTCACACCAAGAAGGAACTGGATAAGCGCAATGCTGGAGGAAGAGGAATGGAAGAATTGCTGGGGAGGAACAGAAGCACCTTCTTGCTAGTCGTGAGTTGTCAGATGGGCTGAGCTGTCTTGTTTAACTGTACTGCATCTGCTTCCAGGAGATGGGGGCTTTTGCTTCAGTTCAACAGGAGGTCTGTTTCAGTTGCTGTGGCCATTGGAGAAGAATTAATAAAGCAGTGTAGTATGCACTAGATGCAGATTTTCTTTTCCTCTGTTCAGATTCATTTGAACATGTCTTTTAGTGACCTGTTGATATTAGTGCATGGGAATGTCTTGCTTCCAGATAAAGCACTCCATACAGAGGTGATACTGGAGTCTGTGAAGGGGAATGGAAAGGAGAAAAAGATGCTATGTGCAGTCTTAAGATTTTTCTTGCTGTAAGCTATTAGTTCTTTATGGTTCATGTTTACAAGCTGGGGTCTGATTAAAATCTCATTTTTCTGGGAAGTCAGATTTTTTTGGTGCTAACTATTAGAAATGAGTCTTGCTAGTGTGGTTTTAGGTAACTGTTGTGCTCTGTGTGAAAATAAAGCTTAGATCTGATACTGAATGTGAGAGCAAGACAGAACGAAATTAAACACAGAAGGGTTGGACTAGATGATATCCAAAGGTCCCTTCCACCCCCTACCATTCTGTGATACTATGTAATTCCTTAGCTTCTGTATGTTGAAGAAGGGATAGATAAGTAATGCTGTGATCCATGTAGAGAAATCTTGGAATAGTGCTATATCTTGGTACCTCTAAGTGCTGAAATTTCTATTGTATCTTTGTTCTGGATATCTCCCTTGAACTCCACTAGCTTTTTTAGTCACTGCTGCACGTTTCATCTGTCGTATTCTGTAGCTGAGGTATTTTGTGGTTTTGATGTGTTAAAGAAGAGCAGGGCTTCCACTCTTCTGCTTCTCAGACGTCATTTCTTAGCCCTTTTCTCTGCAAATAACTCATTAGAGCCTGCTGCTGCTCTGGGTGGGATTTTGCAGTGGCCACACAGTGGATGAGCACCAAAAGGGTTGTCTTCTGCACTTCTGGACTTGTGAGGTTCACTGCAGGCATCTGGGGCTTGCTCTGTGACACTTGAGTTTGTATGAGGGCTCTTTTGAGCCATGTGAAGCTGGGGCACTGTGAGTGTTGCTCTTCTTTACATTGTAAAAGAGCTTTTCTGTGCTTTCTGGAAAATTTGAAAGGTGTGAAGTGGAAGGCAAAAGTGATGGTGGAAGATTAGGTGCAACCATGATACCAGTGACCATTGGATTGTGTCTGTGTTAGTGGTTGAGTAAGCATCTGACAGCCTAGGCTAATCCTCACGCTTATGCATTCTTTGCCTTCATTTGACAGTAGAGAAAAACCTTTCTGCTTTCCCAAGAGAAAATTGGCAAGGTGAAATATCAGAAGGAATTATTGTCAGGTAGTGCCAAATGCAAGGCTTCTTTGGAAACATTAAAATTGATGTCAACTTTATCCAGTTTTATTTCAGCAAATGCCTGACTTCATCTATTCCTTTATAGTATTGTGAAAGGCATTTATTGAAGATTTGCATTCTTGGGGAAAGAAAGGATAAATGACAAAAAGCAACTGTATCTGTTAACCTCAGAAAGCAGTCAATTTGGTTAGGCTTTCATCTATTAACTAAAAGATTAGGGATGAGTAACAGAAGCAGTAATCTGAAGGGATGAGTATTTTTCAGTGCCTTCATTCTGGAAAAGAGTGAATTAATAAGGAATATTTTATGATTTAAGGAAACATTCCTGATAGTTCATAACTATATTGCAGGAACTGATAGAAGTTCAGCAATATACTTTCATTATAACATTTCAAGAGCTTAAATTTGTCCAGTTTTGATTCTGCAATTCAAACAGACACAGAAATAGTCTTAAAATTAACCAAAAAGAGCAACTCTTTCACCTTCCTGTTCTCTTTTTTATTGGAAGGCAACAATGCTAATTTCAAGGAACTGAGAGCGAACATTCTTATGACTTGTAGAGAAAACAAAACAAAAGCCCTAAACCATAAAACTTTGTGTGCTACCTGAGGTACATGTTTATCTTTGTATTACTTAAATCTCCCCTTATAATTGAAAGATACGAGTCACTTGACGTTGTGGTTTCACTCTTGATCTGTAACTTTCATTAAAAAAAGATTAAAGGAAAGGAGAATTTCCTTTATGTGTCTGGATATATAGATTAAATGCTGTGTGGGATCTTTTCAACTCCAGAAGGTACTCCTAATTAATCTAAAAGTATCTTTAGAAGCTTAAATTACTTCAGTTAAAGCCAATTTGATTATTAGAGTCCTGATAACTTTTTCTACAAATGCTATGGGTTTATCACATGATGACTGGTTACTGAAAATACAACTTGACTGTATATGTAGCCTTCACACTTTGTGTAGCCTGGCACACTTTATTAATTTCCCCTTGCTTCTGTGTGCATGTGAGATAGACATCTGTAGTTTGGGGACTTCTTAAACAAAGTTGGACTGTTTTTTGCATTGTGGATGGATTTAGGGCCTTTTTTTTCCAGTGGTTCAGGATTTTCTTAAATACTTGTCTATCTAGTAATAGGTATACTGGGAAACTTCATGTTCTTAGTTGTTATTATGTGACATTAACGATAATTATCAATTTTTGTTTCCTGTTTGGAGTCTATACTGCTTGACTGATTTTGATTGCTGTTTAAACTTCAATAATAAAATAAAAATCCTGGCTGTTTCTTATTTGCATTCCCACTGGAAAAGCTACCTGAAGTGAGATGCTACATGAGTCATTTTGACTGTAGCTCTCCTGATCGTTGACTGGGTCTTTTGGGATCAGTTTAGTGCAAGAGGGGTCAACACAGCTGGAACAAATACCTCTTTGCTGTAAAGCCTGGGAGAAGTACAGGGTCTGCTTCCTTCAAGCAACCAAAGCTGTTTGCATGTTGTAAAGCAGCTAGCAGACTGAATTTAACAGGAGTAACAGTGTATGAAACTATCAGATATTTATGTAACTGATTTTTTTTTTTTTAATACCACCTTCAGAATTGCTACCTACCGAGTGATTACTAGTAGAAAATCTGGACTTCACTGACTAGCTTTAAAGTTTTAAAGTCCCAGAAGCAGAATTAATCTTCTACCCATTGATTGTTGTTTTTTTTTTTTTTAAATGCTGATCATTGACCTTCCCCTCTTACGTTATTGCTCTTAGTGAGTGCTTTAGACACAATGCCAAAATTTATTATAAGCGTTTTATTTTCTGGTTTTAGTTCTGTAAGTAGTAAGCTTTCAGTTTCAGAAACAGCCTTGACTCATTCATGCCCCTTTACCAAAAGTGCCTCAAGATACTGCTCAGCAACTCTTGCTTCTATCTCTCTAAAATATTGGTGCAGTCAAAATGTATAATCTAACAAATTACAGAAGGATTTGTACAGACCTCCAAATCACAATATGAGTGATAAGTTTGTTTAAAATAATCTCCAGGGAGATGGTGTGGTCTGCATACTTGTAGTGTGGTCATGACTACAGCATTTTTCCCAGTTGTACTGGAGACTGTTATCTGCTGTACTGCAGGTTAATGTAAGAGGATGTCTACCTGGTCTTGTAGGGCTGGTCCATGTAGGGTTGCAACTGGAGAGGCCCTCAATTTCTGACTTACCTTCTGTAGTAGACTGCTGTTTCCCTTTCATTCTACAGAACTTGTGGAGATTAGTTTTCATCTTTAGATTTAGTCATTGCTGTGCAACTATGGCTATCACAGTTTGCTTTGTATTCTGTTTTGGGTGTAAACATCAAACTTAGAGCATGGAAGAAGGTTTTTGAGTATTACCTGTATATATTTTAATTTGGGTAAGAACTTGTTAGCAGCCTTCGAGTAGGGTTCAGAACAGGGCTCACTTGGGAGCTATGCCACTTCAGCCTTTTTACTGCTGAATGTTTTACAGAAGATCTTCATCCTTCAGTTTTCTTTTGGTAGAAATTGCTGGTCTTTCAAAACCTATTTTCTACATAGATTCTGTTTTGAGGTGTCAGTTCCTTTTTCTAGTACCATGTGTTTCTTAGAGGTGTTCTCTGGCACTTCAGATAAGTTTTGGAACAGATCCTTGTCTTCAACTGCTAACAAAGCTTTTCTCTAGCATTTTCATGGTATTTGTATCAGCTTCATATTATTCAGTGTATTTTAGTTGCTTTCCATACCTGTATTAGAAATAAATATAATTGTTGATGTTGCAATGATTCTTTGAAGGCGTCTGAGTTTCTCCATTCCTATCCTAAGGAATGTTTATTCTCTGTGCTTGCATGCACTGGTCTGAAATATGCAAATTTTAAATGGATTGGAGTTTATTTCAATGTGGCTAACAACTATATTGTAGTTACTGACTTTGGGTACTGTAAGACCACAAGCCAAGCATAGACTTGAGTATAGCATACAGGGTTAATGCAATACTTGAGTGTAGGTGGTTGTTTGAGAACCTGTCTTTCATTAGTGCTGTACTTTTTATCTTGTAGATGAATCACCTCATATTTTAACTTGATTTCAGGTTCAACGAGAATGCATTCACAGGTGTGAACTGATTACACACATTGACTAAACAAAATCCCATGTAAAGCTGAGAAGCACGTGTGTAATATGCAGCTAACCGGTGGCATTATTTGCCATTAACCCTGTCTCAGTGATATTTCATCCACACTCAAAAGGAGGAAATTGCTGATAATCTGCTATCTTGTAAAGGGAATGCAGATCTTCATAGCTCAAGGCAGAACCTGATAACCTGCTGAATTTTAGCAAGAAGAGCTTTCCTAGCATTGATCACCTCATCTCTGGTGCCTTTTTTGTAGCTCTGTTCCATTATGATAGCTTGCATTGGTCATTATTAAAGTTAATGCTTCTTAAAACTTTTCCCTAAGACTCCTAAAGATCTTAACTAGCTTAACACTTTTTTCCATGTAAGGGTCAGGTATGTCAAGTAGGTATTTATATGTAGAAAATCTAGGATGACATCAGAAGAAAATATTAAAAAGTGCTATTTTTTTGCCAGCGGACTTTCCCCTTCCCCTTTCTTACATGATGGTACATATAGTCAAAGCTTTTGATAGTGTGCTGTACAAGTAGGTGGTTGGCATTTAATTCTAGTACCCAAGGTAACAGTACTTGCCAAGAAGTAAAGGGCTTGCTGGTGCTGTGTGTTAAGTTTAACAAATTCACTTTTTAAACATCCTGAAATTACAGTAACATAGTAAACTCAACTTGTAAAAATCCCATCATGAATTAAAGAGGTAATACAAATTTCTTTTTTGCAAGTAGACTTTTAAATAACGAACAAATCATGATGTAAATACTTCACAATCAAGTAGGACAAAAAGTTTTAGTTCAAGTTAAATGGTGATTAAATGCTGTTTGTGTTTCACTGCTGTGAATGAGCATGTTGTGATGCACCAAAAACCTCCATCAAAATTCATCAAATTGACCTTAATGAGACATTCTTAAAAATGACTCTTCTGACAAAGTAGAACAATTAACTAAATTAAGTCAAGTTGCTGTCCAAAATTATGCTAGGGAATTCACGTAAGACCTGGGAAGTTATACCAGAAGATACATTGCAGATGGGTGAAAGAAGGCAACTAACACTCAAAAGCAGCTAGGATGAGAGAGGGGTGTTAGCCTTCTCGATCTCCAAATCTTGATAGATTTTAGCAATATGTAGCTTGGCTACTACCATACTCTAGTATTCTCTCACTAAATTGTGGTGCCCTGGTAGGTTAGGGCTGAAATCCTAAGTTTTGCCAATAGCTTCATCATGATGGGGTGTCAGAAGTAGAATATTCATTATAACCACAATGATTATAGCTTTGAACTTTGGATTTACAGACCTCTACAGCATCATACATATTTCATAGACAGAGTCATGAAATGATAGTATACAGTTGAAACACTACGGATGTAAATTAGAGTTCATTTAGTAGAAGGAATGTCCTAAGATCATACTCTGGAAATTGTTGAACAGGAAAACTGAATTGTAAATGGGGTATTTTTTTTTAAGCTGTATATAAAAAAGTGTTGTATACATGTTCGTCTGTTACACTTTTCTGAGGTTTTTCTATCATTTGTTCAGAACTGTTGTTCCCAATAATTATGCTGGAGAAAAGCGGGATTCAAGAAACAGTTGTATTGGGGAGAGCAGACTTAAGTGGTTATGGGTCAGAATATATCACAGGAACCAGACTGAACTCTAGCAAATATGTTTTAAGTTACCTTTGAAAAATTTCACCAGGCAAGTTTGGGAAGTATAGTATAGAACAAACTTTATGCCCAAAGAAATTATGTGTTAGTTTCATTTCTAACTGTCAAAAAAACTCCAACCGAGGCTTCAAAGTACATAGTAAATGGTAATTTGGGTGTAAGAAGAGGTTTTAATTCACTTACCTCACTTTCAATGTGATGCCTCACAGTTCTGAGTCTTGAGCAGAAGAATGACATCTCTAAAACTATTTCTGAGACGTTGACCTGCCTTTATGTGTGATGCTAACTTGTGTACCTTCTGGTGCTTGCAGCTTTGGATATGTCTGCTACTAATAGGTTTGGCAATTTATTTATATATATATAATGGGTATTGTGGAAAATGCCTTTTTCTTTAATTTAGCCAAATCTAGCATAGCATTGATCTGATCTTGTTTGCTTTTTTCCCTGATGTTCCTATCCTACAACAGGAATGCACAGTTCAGCCATCCATGTGACGGTTTCCTGACCATGCACAATATGAAAAGAGTACTTTTACTTTATTTTTTTCAGAAAGCACAGAAAATATAATTCCTTAAAATTCTGTCTTTTTTTCAGAATAAGACACAATGCTTTCACATCTACTTAGAGATAGAAATTTTCTAATTCTCGGGTTGTATAAACACTGAGCTTCATGGATTAAATTTTGTTTTAATATCTAGGCAGCAGAACATAAGTAGACTACATAATTATAGGAGGCTTAAGGTATTTGCAGAAGCAGGACTCTCAGACTTTGCAAGACAAACATCCCACATAGGTGAGGTAGGAGTTAAATATACTTTTGATTTTGCATAAAAGTGACATTAGTAAGATTATACAGACATAAGCACACTTGTGTAGATAGGAACACCATTGCTCTGAAGGTCTCAACATACTTTTCAGTGTTCATTAAAACAATACTTGTTTACTGTTTTGTGAACTTGATAAACTTTCCTCTGGTTAGCTAAAAGAACAGTGCATGTAGTATTTATCCAAAAGTAGTAAGCATTTTTGTTTTTTCACTTTTTTCTTTATTCTGTGGAGAGAAACTGAGTAACTTGTTTGGAAATAATACTGATCTAGTGGATTACGCAGAAGACTAAAAGTGAGTTACTGATCTCCTTGGTGAAATCAAGGATTTTGTCAGAAGCCCAACTGTGCCAAGAAAATTGCTGCCTACCTGCAGTCTTACAATATATTCTGTATGTTAAGAGGTTGCTTTTCATGTGCAACCTAGTGGCTGGAAGAACACTGCCTTAGTATGTTTTAACAGGTTGTCTGCTTCTGTAACCCCAAATAGCTAATGAACAGTAGCAAAGGGCAGAGCCGAAATGGGTTGGAAATAAAGAATAAGGAGGTGTTCTGTGATCTGGATGGTTGCCTGGTAATGTCTATTTTGAGAGTGAACCAAACTTGGTGTTACTTTTTTTTTTCTCTTGTTTGCTCATGTTTTTGAATATCAGATGTGTTGGATGGTTAGGAAATGTTCCCTTAACTTTTATAAGCTGTGCTTTTGGCTGCTGGCCTTGAATTGGTAAAATAAGGTGTCAAAGCATATCAAGATTTCTGTTGATGCTCCACTTGAATTGTAGGTTCCTGTTTTCTTAAAGGTTTGTGTTGCACTGCTGTGTAATTTGTTTTGGCAGTGTCAGCTGGGCCTTTGGGTTTAGCCTGTTTAAAGTTTTGAATAGTATCAAAGGGACAGAACAGAAAGAATGCTGATTTTTTAGTGATGCATTAGTTTGAAGCTTTACTCAACAGCTAACAGACTTTAGTCCTCAGCTTGCAGAAGGTTGAGCTTAAATTGAAAGTTTTAACCCCAAAGTAAATCTGATTTAAAGTCACTGTTGATTTATTAATGCTAAAATCATTGAAGAGGTCACAAGTATGTTCTCCAGTGCTTAATGTTAAGTACAAGACATCCGGGAGAGACAAGTATTTGCTAAATGGAGTGAATGCTGTATAAAGTAAGTGTAGCATTTATTGGCTGGTGGTGACTCATATTCTGATATACTTTATTCTAGAGAGCGTGTAAAAGAGCTACAGTTTTTGAACTAAAGGCTAGAAATAACTGGATTGTACAATGGCTTATAGAAACTATTTTTAATTTTAATATCTATTGATACTACTACTTCATTTTACTCATTCCTCTCAAGGACTTGTAGCCATGCCATGCCTGATCAGCCCTTGTCTCTTACGTGAAAAAGAAAACTAGGGAATGTAAATTTGAAGAAATTTGACTTCACAACAAGTAAGAGGTGGCTTAAGTAGTTTCTTTTTTGCTACTACTATAAAATTAATTTTTTTTTTAAAGGGTATGGAAAGGTGGTTTATTAGAGCACTAATTTGGGCTGTTGTGTAAACTGGAGACCACCAACAAACTTTCTGCCTCTTGTACTCTTACTGTGCCTGTTGGGCAAAGGTTATTGAAAATAATTTACATTTGTATTATGGAATTTTTACTTTGTTTGGCTTGGTACTATATTTTATTACAAATCTGCTGTAGTAATTTAGTAAGTACTATTTTATTGTATTACTAGACATTCCAGGCCTTTGTGGGCAATGCATTGCTGAAAACATAATCAAATAAAAGGCCCAGTTCTCATATACAGAGTACTAGCTCCGAACCTAAGCTTTTGGTGCATTTTCTTCCCTAAGTTGCACTGCTGTTAGAGGTAATACCATCTAATTGTTAGCACTGTGTCGTTAGCTATGTGAAGCCCTGATGCATTGTGTGTTCCAGAAATAAATGTCCCACTGGGACTGTGCACAGCAGTGGTGAACTGACATTCTGGTAGGTTTCTTTTTGCTCACTTATGGCTTAGTTCATGTTTTACAAGTTGGAGTTTTTCCCCTAGTTAGTGACCTCTCTGAAGTCTAAAGAGGGGTGAAGGGGCCCTACTTCAGTGCAGGTGTCTTGTGTAGCATCTGCTTTCATATTGCCAGGCACCACAGCAGTTAAAGATGTGTCACCTAAAAGTTCTGCAGCAGAGTAGTTCCTACTCAGAGCAAATTGGCTTGTATACTTTCTTGGAGTAAGATGAAGTGCTGTGCTGAGTAGGGTGTAGTGTCAGCGTAGAATCATAGAATGGTTAGAGTTGGAAGAAACCTTAAAGATCAAGTTCCAACCCTAATGCCGTGGGGCAGGGACACCTTCCACTAAATCAGATTGCTCAGAGCCCCATCCAGCCTATTCTTAAACACTTCCAAGGGATGGGGCATTCACAGCTTGTTTGGGCAACCCATTCCAGTGCCTCACCACCCTCACAGTAAAGGATTTCTTCCTAATATCTAATGTAAATCTCCCCTCTTCCAGTTTAAAACCATTACCCCTTGTCCCATCACTACACTTCCTGACAAAGAGTCCCTCTCCTGTAGGCTCTCTTCAGATACTGGAAGGTCTCCCTGGAGCCTTCTCCAGGCTAAACAGCTCTCTCATAGGAGAGGTGCTCCATCCCTCTAATCATCTTTGTGGCCCTCTGCTGGACCCATTCCTACAGGTCCATGTCCTTTCTATGTTGAGGACTCGAGAGCTGGACACAGTGTTCCAGGTGGAGTACCACAGTCTGCAACTGAAAGGAGAAGGTGACAAGCAAGCTGAAACCTTAGAGTGGAGGTGGATTTGTTGTTTTTAGAAGCAAAACAAACCCCAAACCCACACCTCTGCAGAGGGTTTCCTATGTTACAGCATCAGCAGCAGAAGTTGTTCACTGAGGTCTTTTTTGAAAAGCGGTGTGGTTTAGGTGCTTAAATCACTTGCTGGGAAACTATGAAAGGGGTAAAAAAAAGGTTGTCTGTGTATATGCAGCTTTTTTTGGAAGCTTCCATTGGCATCAATGAAATAGTGCTTCATCTTACCACTGACAGGAAGAGTTCACTGTTTTGCTAGAATATGGCTATATATGTTAAATCCAGTGCAAGCAATGCAGAAGGCCTGGAGACTGATGTTTCAGGTGGAAGGACATTAAAACATGACAACATATTTTTACATCTTTTACAACTGCATAAGCACTAGCTGCTTAAGGTTGCAGTGAATTGAGTGTTAGTAGTGTGGGTAAGATAGCTTTCTGTGAGACTGGATGTGTTATTCTCAAGTGTTCAAAGGGGGCCAATTATTAGGAACTTGGCTGGGGAACCTACATGTGTTTCTCTTACTAGTTAAGGAGGTCTTTCATGTAATATTCACATACGTCACAGTTAACTATAAGGAAGACTGTTAAGGAGTTCTGTTACCATTGAATAGCTAAGGAATTAGCATTTGTTCCAGGATTTGAAAATGGTACAAAAATAGGTTGCAGAAATAAACATTGCCTCTACAGTTGTGGGTGTCTCTCCTCTAGGAAAGAGCAGAGGAAGTATTCAGACAGTCAGACGAAACCATACATTAATGTATTTAAGTAGCTCTTAGATCTTGTTTAAATAAGAGGAGGATTAAAGTAACTTTTTTCTGTTTCTTAGATTGAACACACTCTAAAGATGTGAGGGGAACTGTGATAACTAAGAACTTGGAAGTTTTATGAAAAATTAGTAAACCCTTTGACAACTTAGTTTACAGCAAAGAATATGGGATGTTGGAGCTTTATGAGTGTGTACTCTCTGTAGGAAACACTTTCCTTTTTGCCTTATGTGCAGAACTTGCAAATACAGGGCTGGTGTATGTGGTCTTTCATTTTGATGGGTTTTTTTTGCTAAAACATGTACTAAGGGTAACAGGCTTGCTATTTCTGGCCATTCTGGAGCGAATTTGGAGACTGCTTGTCTCTGTTGTTATCTTAGTCTTTTCTGCATTACTAATTACAGCTAAAGCGGGTAGTTTAAAATACCATTCTTAGGCAATGCTTGCCTCCCACCCAGTTCGGATCTTCTGTTAGGTTAGGAGGAGGTTAAAGGGGTAGGGGAGAAGTAACTCTTAAATTGCTTTAGCATTTATCTGTGCAGAGCAGATACAATATTGTTCCTTCCTAGTTTCATTAACTGCGTCTTCTCTAGTGCTTAATGTAATAAGGATTGGTTGTCTGTCAGGACAAAATAGAAGGGCAGGTTTAAAATGCATTTACATCAGCATCTGACTGCACAATTCAGTTTCTCATACTATCTGTCAATTCTACCTAGAGCTACAAGTGCTTAAAATATTATGTATGCAGGTAGTGACCACTAAAAATGCACACTGTTTCTAGAGGGAAACATTTAAACCTGAATACCTAGCTCATTTTACATTTTGAAAGCTAATGAACTTTATGTTGACTTGCCTTATGCACCAATTATTTTCTCTGTAATAGGATTTTGCTCGTGCACAATCATAAGCTAAAAAGAAAAGTAGAACTTTTAAGCTCAAAAAACTTCAAGTAGCTATCATAAAATGAGTTTTAAAAACAAAGAAATTACGTTCTTACCATGGTGTATATTTTCTTTTTAAAAATAGGTGAACCAAGGGTGATACTTCCAGAATATATTTCTTTTACTTCCAGATAGAATATAAATGTGTTAAGCTGGTGAAATAATTCTGGTAAGAATTTTCCTGTTACTTCTACAGTGAATGTCATTATGTGTATAAGTACTCAGTCTTGCCACTAAAAAGAGCTTTCTGTACTATTAGTGCTAACAAACTTGCCCTTTCTTACAAGTTCTCACTTTTTTTTATCTCATACCTAATAATTGCATGTAGATATTTCTTGATCAAGCAGCACTAATGCACCTGTTATATTTAAAAGTTATATTGAAAGTTATTCAGCTTTTTTTTTGCATTTGGACATGATGAAAATATGTGACTTGTGGAGATCTTTACTTCAGCTGTTTATACAGAAATCAAAGGAGTTGATATTATGTGATAGTATTCATTAACTGGGTTTTATGTGGATTACATGCATTTGTTTCTGTAGCTGCCATCACTGATTCTTGGTTTTGTTTTGCCTTCCTCAGTGATACTCTTAAGCTTTCTAGAGTCTTGCATTTTTTTGTCGTTTGATTTTCTGCTTGTTTTCAATGTTTCAGTGTGTACTAGTGCTGACTGACCAAGGAATGCTGTAGTGTAAGAGAAAGTGGAAAGTGCTTTTATAAGATAAAGTGAATAGACAATGTGTATGAGTGCCTTATGTGTATTATCTAAATTAAAATTAATTAGTTTGGAATCGGTACTGATACTTTTGATATTTTCTCCTGTGCAGTGGAATTGTATGTTGAATTAAGTATACTGCAGTAGTGACTTAAGTATACTGCAGTAATGCAGTAATGATTTATAACATCAGTGTTTGGGTCATGGGCTGTTAGCTCAAGTTTCACAGAAATAAATGAAATTACTGAAGCTCATTCTTCATATTCCCTTCCACCCTATGTTAGTATATTGATTACTCAGTTCTACAGACATCCTTTGGAGGGTGAGATACAGGGAAGAAACAGCCCCCTCTTCCCCTAGTCTTTTTTCTATAAGGAATGTATTTAATGGATTTAATTTCTGTACTTTCCTCTACTTACAGCTCAGACATGAGCAGTGCCAGTAACTCATTGGCACGGGAATTCTTGACGGATGTCAACAGACTGTGCAATGCAGTGGTACAGAGGGCAGAGGCCAAGGAAGATGAAGAAGAAGAAACTCATATGGCAGCACTGGGACAATACTTGGTTCAAGGCCGTGGATTTGTTTTGCTTACTACACTGAACTTGACTATTGATCAGGTAATAGTTTTTCTTACCTGGTTATAATTTCTGTATTGAGCTTTGTGAGGATTTGCCTGGCTCAACTTCTTGGTGCTGGTGTTTTCTTGCATATCTTTTATAATAAAATGTACGAGTTAATTGTGGAGACTAGAAATTTGAAAGGATATGTTGCAGTTGCATTTTGTCCTACCAGTACAGCAAAAGAAAAAGAAATAATCATATAATCATATACCTGTTTGCTAGCTGATATTGATGGTTGCTAAACTTCTGATTCGTGAAGGCATGGGTGAAGCTCAAGTGTAGTAGCTGTGTGGAAAGAGGCAATAGGTTAGAATTTTTAAGAGAAATGAGTGTTTACTGAACCTGCAATACAAACTGACAGTTTTTACTTTGAGAAGGTCCACCTGGTTTAAGGCAATAAAATGAAATTAAAATGCCTTGTTTATAGGCCATGGGTTATATTTTTCCTCTTTAATGAACATAATAGAAAGTATTTTGTAACTTTAGTTGAAAAGAGAAAGCAGTTTATACTATTTATTTTTTTAATATGAAAAATTTAGCATACATCCCTGTAGCTGCAGATTTCCATTTCCTGCTCTCTCTCCTCATTCTTCTTCAACACTATTGGATATTTATGAAGCAATGTGTCGAATGAGATGTACACTAAGTCTTTGTGCTTTGAAACTGCAGAACCCAGTGTTCGAAAAATAAAGCAAGTGAATCCTAGTTGAGTTTATTCATCGCTTGTCTTAAGTGAGGTCAACTGTTAATGCTGGTCAGATTCATCTTGGAGGTTTGCCTTTCCTTCATGAGCTAACTCCAGTCAGGTCTGCTGGTTTAGTTTTGGATTCTAGTAGGTACACTGGCTAAACAACAAATCCACAAGAATGCAATTATATAATGGCTAAGAAGAATCCTTACTGATTCTAGAGCTGTGGGGTTTTTTTAGATGTTACTCGACTTCTGCATAGTTGCTGTTAATAAAGGCTTCAGGACTAGAACTACTGGAGAAACAGCTGGCTTTCATGTAAGAAGAAAATGTGAATTTCTGCATGCCTCCCCTCCAACAAAAACCCACTTATGAAGTAGAAGGGGAAAAAAAACTTGTGGTATTCTTCATGCAAAATCAGCAATTCAGCAATTATTTTCCAAGGAAATACATTGCTCTTTTTTAAGAAGACACAGGGAAGAGGGACCTGATTGACTGAGGAAAGTCAAATTCTGGAAGCGTACCACTGAAATCTGGAGAAGTTAGTGTTTTGCTTTCTCTAGTCTTATTGTACTTTTGACTGCTGTATTGCTCGTCCCCATTCCTAATTAATTTTGCTGAGCAAACTTTCAGTAGCAGAAGAGAGTTGGGAGCATGACTTTGAAAAAAGCTCGATTTTCAGATCTAATTGTATTGTATCAGTAATTTTAGATTTTTTTTAAATTTTCACTTAAATTGAGAGTCTTGCCAGACAAATAATTGTTGTATATATAGCACTATATATGTAACTGTATATATTTGTTTTATACATAACTGTAACTATGTAAGTTGCTTATCTCCATACATTTTAATTTCATTGCTACTGTGAACTTTTGAAGAAGGATGTTGCTTCAGGTGCATATCCAAGAATGATATTAACTGACAAAATTCTCATCAGCTTTTTGTTTAAAAATTTTTTGATCTTTAGGACTGAAACCATTATGATAGTGCTGCATAGCACCTGGTAAAGGAACTGTTTGAATTCTGTACCTTCTACTGTTCCTCAGTGAAATTCTTATTGCATTACTCTTAGAATCCCAGTAGGAGTGAGGGGGTTTTGGTGATTATTCTGCTTTTGTTAATTAAGAGTAACCTTCCCTCTTTTCTCCAATAAAATTTCAACTTTAGGAGTCAATAACATGACTTGATAAATGGAAGCTTTTTTTATTTGTTTAAAGATGTCATTTTGGACAAAGTAAAATTTCCCATAAAGTTCTTCAAAGTTACATGCTTGGAACTACAGAAGTTTCAGACTTGTCTTGGGCTTCATGTTGGCTTTGTTTAAATCAAGTTATTTGCTTTTGACTTTTCTAGTTCTTTAGCTGAGGAATTCCTTCAGCTACAGGGATTAGGAGGCCTTTGTATAGAAACAGTTGCAGAATGCAGTAAATATCTTGGATGCTTTCTGATTGGCTGTAGTTAGTGATTATAGCACTGTTTGCAGTTAGGTTATTTTTTCAGTGCATAAAACAGCAGAAAGATGTAGGGAACTGAATGTTATATATATAGCTCTGTAAAATTAGTAGCTTAATCTTTTTTTTTAAGAGTACATAAACCTTTGTTTCTCTTTTGTTTCTAACATAGGAGTTGACATGTCGAGAAGAACTTCTGACCCTCCTCCTGTCACTTCTGCCGTTGGTGTGGAAAATCCCTGTACAGGAAGAAAAAGCAATAGGTATGTTTTATTACTTAGTATTAAGGACCTAAAGAAGAGATTTGTGTTACTACAGAGCCTGGGACTCCCAAATAGAGTAGTTCATTGTAATACATTATCCTCTTAACATAAAATGAAGATGTGGATTCTATGGAGGTTTAAGCTCAAAAAGACAGATGTTCTGTCAGCATACAAGGAAGATGGAAATGGCACAGAGAAGGTAAAGGCTCTCAGTCAACGTGAAAGGCAATGCTCACGCTGCTGCAGAGCTGAACTTGACGGTGGTGAGATTTTTCTTCTTTTCAGGTGACTTTGGGGGAAAACATTTGAAAGACTGTATGATACTTTTGCTAATGTGAAGTGTTTCAGTATGAGTAGAAATAAAAACATACTGATTCTTTTTAAAAACAAAGTGATACATGCTAATACTAGAGACCGGATGAGACAGACTTTTTCTTCTGAAATTGAAGAAATGGGAAGTAGGGAACAAGCTTAAAGCCAAACAATGGACAAAAGTGTCTGAAAGTAGTACAGTATTGAGAGGGACAGGCCCTGAAAAATAGAGCAGTACTGGCTGATTGCCAGTACCAGGCTGATTGCAGAACCAGGCTGCATTCCATCAAAAGGACAATGTTCTGTGTCAGAAACTGATGTGCTGAGTGAGGAATCACATCACAAAGGTTCAACTGCAAAAGAGTTTAAAGTGAATTAAAAAAAAAATCAAAAGGACAATACAAAATAAATTCTGTGCAAAATCTGAAACAGGAAATAGGGGTGGTTTGTTTGATTTTATTTTCTTGTGTTTTTTTTTTCTTTGTTTGGTTTGGGCTCTCTTGTCTGAATTCTTATCCCTATTAGAGGATATAACAAAGAGGATGCAAGAAATAAAGTTACTTGTCTGAGTTGCTAAGGATTCTCACCTGAAGTTCTCCCAATAATTTTTGCTATTTAAACTTGTGCAAATTGAAGGCTTTTATTAATATTTGTAGACTTGGAATTTTTAAAGTGCCAGTTCTATAGCACTTCTATATAAGAAACTTTCCTGCTTGCTCAGTTGCATCATTCTTTCATGGCCCTGTAAGCATGATTGAATTAAAGAACCGTTTTGCTTATGAGAGCTAAGTGACTTTTCCAGGGTTAGTTTAAAATGTTTGTGTAAGAGGTTTTAAGATGTTTTGGTTTTGCACTATATATAATGTACAGTTTTTACTTCTCCAGATTTCCCTCTGATAGTACTGATGCAGTAAACATGTGTATCCCCTTGTGCACTGAACTTTTTTTTTTTTTGGGCTGAAATAAATCCACCTGTATTAGCTTTTTCCTTTCTGAGTGGGGAAATAGGCTTTATGTGATAAAGTCCTCCTGGTTAATTTTCTGCTTCCAAAGCAGATGATGTTTCTTCCTTAAGCATCACAACTATGATGTTCTTGAAACAGCAAGGCACAGTCGTGCTTGCACATATTTTTTTTTTCAGATTGACTAATGGTTGCGTTTATTGTGTGCACTTGAGGGAGGAGGGTGCTGTTACTGTTAACTATCGCACATCTCTAAATACTAAACTTACTGGATGGTGGCTCCTTGAAGTTGCTTTAGGCTAGGTATTTTATTAGCCAAAGCAATCAGATGCAGCTGTTGCTCCTTAACTGATGATGGATTTTATCAGAGAGCATATAGACTTTTTTTCTCCACAGTTCATGATCTGAGTCTGTCAGTACGAATTAAGTCAGGGTACTTGCATTTTATTCTTTGAAATTTTATTGCTTGTTGAATCAGATTTAAATGTCCACTATTTTATACTGCATATTTGAAGGTTGGCTTTTGTGGGACTATTTAACATGTTAAACATTCTTTTTCATTTCCTCCTTGTCCCTGACTTTTAAAATCCACTATTTCTGCTTTTGTTTGGAACAATCAATGCTGAAGTAAAGATGGAGTACTGTATACTAGATCTGCACTGTTTCTTAAGTAGAGAAATTTAGTTTTCTATTATGAATTGTACACTAGCAATATCTTCATGCATTCTAAGGGAACTGTGAGTTAATGCACCCAGTTCCTATAGTGCTGAGTTGTGAAAAGTGACTATGGGCCATCAAGTTGAAAAAGGTCTTTTTCCTGCCTCTTAGAGTTTTAATTCACCTGTGGGATAGGGTCATTTGGCAATGCTTATACTGGGACTTCAAATGTATCTGGTATACACAGAGTAAATCAAACTTGAGCAACTGACTAAAAAGCTTCCATAGCTGGGTGATGGAGGAGATCTCAGAAGTGGGTATCTTGCTGAAAAATATTTTACTTCTGCTGTATTAAATTTAATATATGTAGAGACTTGTGCTATGTTGTTTGCTTACATCCTAACAGGCCAACAGATTTTTAGACTGTTTTCTTCCCTTTGCTTATCAAAAAGTCCTTTCATCTGCATCTTTTCTTAAAAGAATGGAACAGTTATGCCTATGAAAAAGTTTTAGCAAACCCTCTAGAGTGTTTTTGTTTGACCCTAGTTAGAAAATCAACTAATTTGTCAAGGCTTTGAAAATTGCTGGTGCCATTCCTAAACGTGAATTGTTGCAGATTTTTTTTTTGTGCTGAAAATGTCAGACACAAGTACATGCAAAACCATGACCTGTTAAGATATGAAATAAATTTGTATTTTTAAGCTGAAAGTATTAAACTATGAAACGAAGAAAAATGCTTTACATGTTATAATGTTCCTGAATGCTTCTTTGTTATCTTTCTGCTTCAACAGATTTTAAGATACCCTTTACATTGGATCTATGTCTGACCAAAGAGAACATTTCAAGTTCTGTGAAATCTACTCAGGAAAAACTAGGCTTAGATGGAAGTGCTCGTGCATCTCTTCAGACTTCTGTAAAACTAAATCCTAGATCTCGAAAAAGTGGACGCCTGCGCAAAACCACCCATCGTTACTCTGTGCGAGATGCAAGAAGATCTCAGCTGTCCACTTCAGATTCAGAAGGCAATTCTGATGAGAAGACTACTGTAATAACAAAACACAGACGCTCCCAGTTACTGCAGCCTTTTTTAACATATCCAGTTAGGGACAGCTACTTTGTAGGTAGAAGTGATTGCCCACCTGCTGAAGTGCTACCAGATTCTAATCCTGATGCCCCTATTCTAGAAAATGCCAGCCAAGTTAGTGCAATGCATGATCTAAACCCAGAGACTTTGAATGAACCAGCTGCAGGAATTGCTGAGAGCAACATGGATAATTCTCCATTTGATTTATGCCATGTCTTATTGTCACTGCTAGAGAAAGTGTGCAAATTTGATATTACTTTGAATCACAGTTCTGCACTTTCAGCTAGTGTGGTGCCCACGTTGACTGAGTTCTTATCAGGATTTGGAGACTGCAGTGTAAGTAGTAGTACAGAAAATGAAGTTTCTGCAGGGTGGACAGAAGAACCTGTAGCTTTGATTCAAAGGATGCTCTTTCGATCAGTGCTGCATCTTATGGCTTTAGATATCAGCAATACAGAAGCAATGCCTGACAATTTACGAAGAAATCTAATAGACTTACTTAAAGCAGCATTAAAAATCAGAATTTGCTTGGAAAAGCAACCTGATTCTTTTGCTCTAGGATACAAGAAAACACTACAGCAGCCGGGTCAGGATGACTTCGTATTTTCTAGGTATCATCACAGAGCCTTGCTTCTACCTGAGGTTATAGAAGGAGTCTTGCAGATTTTGATCTGCTGCCTACAAAGTGCAGCCTCCAATCCATTCTACTTCAGCCAAGCTATAGATTTGGTTCATGAGTTCATACAGCATCAGGGATTTAAGCTGTTTGAAGTAACAGTGCTTCAAATGGAATGGCTTTTTATGAAGAATGAGGGAGTAAGTGGGGAAGCCTCAGAGCATCTGAAGGCCCTGATCAACAGCATCATGAAAATAATCAGTACTGTCAAAAAAGTGAAATCGGAGCAGCTACATCAATTGATGTGTACAAGAAAGCGGCACAGACGCTGTGAGTACTCACACTTCATGCATCACCACAGGGATCTCTCTGGCCTCTCAGTATCTGCTTTTAAAAACCAGGCTTACAAAAACCCCTTTGAAACTGCTGATGGAGAAGTTCATTATCCTGACAGATGCTGTTGCATTGCTGTTTGTGCACACCAGTGTTTGCACTTGTTGCAACAAGTTTCTTTGAGCAGTACTTGTGTTCAGATTCTCTCGGGTGTACATAATGTCGGAATATGTTGTTGTATGGATCCAAAGTCTGTGATTGTCCCATTGCTTCATGCTTCTAAGTTACCAATACTAAAAAACTTCCAACAGCACATATTGAACATCCTTAACAAGTTTATATTGGATCAGCTGGGTGGAGCAGAAGTTTCTCCAAGAATTATGCAGGCATCATGCAATATATGTACTGTTGACTGTGATCAACTTGCTCAGCTGGAAGATGCCTTGCAGGGCAACTCTAGTGATGCTGGTCTTGCATCTAGTTCTTCTTGCAGAGTTCAGGGAATTCTGCCGAGCAGTGGATCTGGAGATATGTTGTTGCGATGGGATGCATTGAAAGCTTATCAGGATGTTGTTTTTGAAGAAGACAAGCTGCGTGGCATGCAGATTGCAAGCCATATTTGCCACTTAATTCAAAAGGGAAATGCGGTGGTCCAGTGGAAACTATATAGCTGTGTTTATAATCCTGTGCTTCAGCGAGGGGTTGAACTAGCTTGCCATGCTCAACAACAGGGGCTAACAACAGCTGATAAACACACATGCAGTTACCATAACCAGTGTTTGCCTTCTGAAGTACTTCAGATTTATCTGCAGACGCTCCCTCTGTTGCTTAAATCCAGGTTGGTTGATTTTCTGTTTATTAATGGAAAGCTTGCTAATTATGTACAGAGCTTTGTCTGTTTGTTACTGGTCAGAACTGTAGGCTGCTCTTGGTTATTGTAGGGGTGGCATCAAGACAAATGCTTGAATAAACTAAATTCTAATCCTAAATTCATAGGAAGTGAGGACTCTCTCTACTGATGAGTTACGGTCTTTAACAAGACAAAGTGTGTAGAAACAAATAAAGTCTTTGTCCAGTGTGATATGCTCTTTGTCTCTTCATTCCTTATGCTAAAGTGAGTCAGGAATGTTGAACAGATTGATAAGTCACTCTGCTGTGGGAATTTGATTACTTTTCTGATCTCTTTCCCTTTGTCTTCTAGAATGGTCTTCATAGACCTTTCAAAAATAAGGCTTGAGAGTTTTGCTTGTTCTGAAATAACTGTTTTGTAGTTCACAATCTTGCTCCTTTTTTTGAAAAACAAAACCAACACAACCTACAAACATTCTTCCAAAATGTGACAGAGAAACTTCCCTGTTTATCAAGAAACTTTCCTGTTTTGATAAGCAAATTGTATTAAATTATTGTTTGATACAATATATGGAAGTTTATTCAGAATAGTAATGTGTCCTTTCACCCAGGAAAAATTCCAATTTTTTTATTATTTTTTTTCTGTTGAAGTCTTGATACTGGATTGAATTTAGTAGGTTTCTGTGAGACAGTCAGGCAGAATGGACTAGTATTCCAGTTTACATAAAGGATTGTTCAATACATTTTCAACTTTTATCATAACCTAAACTGTATCAGAAGCTATTCCCTTTTGAAAGTGTGCTTAGTGGCAAAGAAGCAAGAGAAGTAAAATTTAGATTTATAAAAGTTTAAGATACCCTATTTCTTATTGGCTTAAAGATGGGAATATATAGGTAAGGACATGATTCATTTGATTCTGGAGTATGTAACTCAGTTATAGTAAAAGCTGATCCTGGGAGAAAGAGATGGGAGGGTAAGGAAGGTGGATGTCTACAAGCAAATATAGTAGACTAAGAAGCTTACAGATTTTTACCCCAAATTCTCTATGAACTCAGTGTAATACTTGGAGTAGAAAGAATTGGAAAGTATACTTGGAAACAAATACACTGAAATGTTTTAGTATTGGACATCCTAGCAAAACAGTCCCTCAAAAAATTGTGCTTGAAAGACATTCTTCAGTTCTATCTGAAATGTGTAGTCTGTGCAACTAGTAGATATAGCTAGAAAAATGTCTTAACGCTTCAGGTTTGAGAAAGAATATCTGCTTTCTGATGAAGTCACAGAACTGAGAGAAATAAAGATATTTACTAGCTCAAATTGCTTAGGGGGATGAAGTTCTACTAAAGAGCAAATGTCACAGATTTTTAACACTTATTGTTTTGAGCATCATACATCTTTGTGGTCTACATCTGTAGATTAATCAATATTTCCTACATTATATCCTACAAACAAATTGGATTTTTTTACCACTGGATGGATGATGCTTACTTGAGGCTCTAGAGGACTGTAAGCAAGTTCTTCCTCTCTTTAATTTACAGTTTACAGTAACTTATAGCATTTATTGTAAACATGATCAGTCCTTGGTGTGCAGAACAGAGGGTTATTTTTGGATAAGATGGATCATCTGAACTATGTGAATTTGTGGCTGATTTATAAGGTAACTTATGCTTTTTCTTGCAGGATAATTAGAGATTTGTTTCTGAGTGGTAATGGAGTGAATCAAATGACTGAGTTAAATTACCTGGATGCTTTAAGAAGCCATTCTTTGAAAGTGTTAGAGACTTTGATACTCTGTCTTGGTGATCAGCAGAAAGATCAAGCAGTGCCAGAACTGGAAGGTCTGAACAGCGAACAAAAGGAGTCTACATCTGACTTGGCTGCCTCTGTTTGTAGCCAGCATCCTGTTTCAGAAGTTCCTCAAAGCCTCAGCAAGTTCTATGCTGGCTTGAAAGAGGCATACCCAAAAAAGAAAAAGTTTATGATCCAAGACATTCATGTCAATACGATAAACCTCTTCCTCTGTGTTGCTTTTTTATGTGTAAGTAAAGAAGCAGATGGTGATCTGGATTCAGCTAATGACTCTGAAGATACATCAGGATATGACAGTACAGCTAGTGAGCCCTTAGGCCACAAATTACCGTGTCTGTCACTGGAAAGCCTTACTTTGCCTTCTCTGGAACATATTCACAGGGCTGCAGATATTTGGTCCATGTGTCGTTGCATATATTTGTGTAGTTCAGTATTCCAGAAACAGTTCCACAGGCTTGGAGGCTTTGAAGCATGTCATAAATTACTAATCCTGATAATTCAGAAACTTGCAAAAAATAAGGAAAAAGAGCAAAAAAAGGAGAGAGTGTTGAGTGAAAGTAGTAGAAGCTCACATGAGAGTCCTCAGCGTGAGCTTCTCGACAAGGATGACTCAGTTCAGCTGGCTAAAAGCAGGGAGGTGACACAATTGCAGCTCGACAGTTCTGCCAGTCTTGCTGGTACAGAACAGCTGGTGCCTGAATTGGTCTCCTGTGACAGCTGTTTGGGTAGGGAACACACTGCAGTTTCTTCAGCTGCCAATCTTGAAGGGTTAAAGACTTTTGTAAGAGAAGAGACTGAGTGGGCACTTCAAGGTATCAGACTTCTGGAAGCTCTGCTGACAATCTGCCTACACAGTGCAAGCACCATGCAGCAGAAGTTGGAAGTGGAGATGTTTCACCAGGTACTGTGGAACTTCCCTTAGCTTTTGTTTTACTTGTGTTTGTTACATTCAATTTTATTTTAATGGTCATTTAGTTGAAAGATCTTTCTAAGATGAAAAAAGCTTATACTGTTACTGTGGTACCATATTTTTTGTGTAGTACTGAAATCATAAACGATGTACTTAGTAGTCAGGGGTAGTGGTCAGCAGCCATGGAAGAATGGGAGTGGGTGGATGAACAAGCTGACAGTTGCTGTTTCTGAGGAGTCTCAGCTTTTTGTATTTGGTCAGGTGCTGGTAAGAACCCTGTACCCCTTTGCTTGTTCTCCAATACGGTCCTTTGTCCTCTGGTCTTTTTGGGTTGGGTCCCTGTTCATGCCAGTTCCTTGCTTCTTGGCAGCTGGGAGAGAGCCATCCTGAACAGTAGGTTGATACAGGCTGGATGAAATTTTTACCTCGCTCACTTCTTTGACCTGTATTTCTGGTTTATTTTTCATATATTTGTTAGCTTGGACCAGTATGGTCAATACGGTTAAGGGCTGAACTCAATATCAAATGCTTTTTTCTGGGCTAATGTAGCTCAAGTCCCAGGGAAGGCTGTGAACCTGGCAGATGACAATTTTGTTTTCCTTTTTTGGCATAAAATGGTCCTGACTAGAGGAACAGGGTGGTTTCCTTTAACTAAAAAGGCAGTAGTGGATGCTGACAACTGTGAATTGCTGGCTGATTATATCTGTATTTATCTGGTCAGTTATAGCCTGTTTTTTCTGGATTTTTCTCTGTATAGTCCCTCATGTTCAATGCCACATTCTCCAGAGGCTGTCTTGGGCTGATGAGATTCAAATAGTGGGAGAGACTTGTATTTTGCTTTGGTTTATTTTATTTTTTGAAAAGTTATTCAGTGAAGAATGTGTGACAGGTGTGATTGAGGGAGAGCTGCATGTGAACATTGTATATAGTGACTCGTGTAGTGTTTTTGATGACTTTCTGAAGTGCTATGGTCTGCTCAGAACAGAGGATTATTAGAGGGTACAGGTAGTGAAAGGACACTAGAAAAAACCCTTTACTTAAGCCTTAGAGTCAAACTAATTTGATGTTTTACAAGGTCATTAATTTGCAGAAGACATTTTGACTGTGCTTTAATGTTTTAATTGCTATCTTGAATTTTCCTTGGCAGCTTGTTACAAAAGCAGGAGGCAGTAGGTACAGGGGAGAACTGAAATTGTCTGAGCCATGTGCTATTTTTGTGGACTTGGACATATCACCCTGTTTTGTTAACATTAACTTCTCTTGTAATATTGTGCTGTGATCAGAATGCACCATGTGCTTGAAACCAAGATGTTTATTTTTGAAACTGTGCTTTGATTTGTGATGTTTGGGAAACAGCAAGTTGCCATATTCTTTTTCAGTGTGCAAATTAACCAACTAAATCTGTCATGACAAACAGAATGGATCTTTCTTATTGCCAGAGGCTGGATGAAGTCTGGCATTACCTGAGGTGTCAGATTACTGCAGGTGGAAGGGGAAGTTCTTAAGTGGAAGTACTAGACCATTCTGAATTAAACTGAATTTAAAATGTTTCTGAATTTAACTGAATTAAAAACATTTCTCTCCAAAACACAGAATACCGGTGTGGATGACATCTTACTTCAAATAAAAGAGCAGCTTGTTCAATCAAAAGTGATAGAAACTGACTTGGCAAAGCCTCTGTTTGATTCACTGCTACGTGTTGCATTGGGCACTTTTTCTGCTGATCTGGATCATTCTGAAGAAAAAATTGAAAAGGTATGAAACATCAGCTAATTCTGAGTACCACAACGTTTGCTCAGTCAGATTTATTGCTGGGTCTATTTTTAAACTTGATAGGATGTATTTAAATATGTTTGGTTGTTGTGGCTGTAGAAGATTAGCTTGCTGATTCTCATGTGTAAGTTGAATGCTGGTTATTGATATGCTCCATGCACTTACCGCTCAGAAATGCCCCAAAAAGGCACATATCCTGTGTTAGGATTTATGGACATACCTGAAACCTGACATTCTTTGCTCTTTCATCCCACAACAGTGTGACACTCTCAAAGGGAGAGCTTCAAACAGGGATGTTCACTGACCTTCGTGGCTGCGGAGAACCCTTCACCTTAGAGTGAAGGTGCAAGTTCATGATGATACTGATTTCTTGGAAACAGTTATTCTTAATGCACTGGTCACCTGCTTCCCAAAGCTTTGGTCAGGTAGTTAGTAAGAAAAATCCATGTTTGCAGAGTCCTTTTTCTATTTAAGACTGAAATATTCATAAAAAGTATCTCAAGTTTTTTTGAAGGAGAAGAAGAATCTTTTTTAGATTAGGTTGTATCTTTTGCCATTGGGGTGGGAGGAAATAGGCATCTGGAAAGTTCTGAATAGTTGCTTTTCTGACCAAAGATGGTGAATTTGTTTGCTGTACAGGCACATTACACTGAAAAGGAGCCTGTGTCACAACCTGAAGATATTTCTGAAGAAACTGAAGAATTGCAGTGCTGTAGTCTTAAACTTTTTGCAGAAGAGGAAGGGTATGAAGCAGATAGTGAAAGTAACCCTGATGATAGTGAAACCAAGAATGAAGGTAAATGAACTTTCTGACTACACAAAACATCTTTCTGATATAGCGAAGCTTGCTTGTTTTTTTGAGATGTGGAAAAATAGGGTGAGTATCGCAGACCTTGAACAGATAAAAATAACTGAACTTTTCTACTTCCCCTGCGATGCCATTACAGATGGAGAGCTGATGAATATTTTTACTGAGTGTTATAGGAACTGTTCTGTCTTGGGTTTCTTAATTTGTGACTTTTGCTCTGAAGTCATGTAGCTGAAATATGTCATTATGGTCTAGAAGCCTGATGCTCATCAGTACTTTGACTGAAAATCAATGCTTAATTTTTTTATCTAGCATTATAACATTCTGGTAAAAATTTAGTCAAATTTTATCTCTTCATAGTCATTCAGTGTCTGTGTGCATCATATGCTGTATTCTGTTTGTGTAAATAATTTTGAATATTAATTTGCTTTAAATTTTTTTTTGTGCTGGACATCTGGATGCCTACAGTCTTGTATGAGGTCAGCATGAGCAGTAACAGCCTTTAATAGAACTAGATGCAGCTGTTGCTGTTTACCTGTGTGATTAGACTTTACCAACGTATATACAATATTTTAAAAGCATTTCAGAATTAAATGCCTGAAATATTTCCGTGGAGCATTTGCTGGAATTGCATGTCTGTTGCAAGTAATTGTCAAGTTAAAGCTGATGTAAGAGGAGAGGCTTAAATGTTGGGGTGGTTTTGCTTTTTTGATTATCATAGAGATATTGTCATGTGATTTTTTTTTTTTTTTTGAATTAAATAACTAAACTGCTTCTGCCAATTTTTTAACATAGATAAATTTAAATGATTTTATTTTGCTTTTTTGGTCTCGGAGTTCTGTATTAGAGGCTTGAGGTTCTATTACAATGGTTTTACTGTCATATTTCATTAATTGCATATTTTTCATTACTATGTGTCTAGCTCCTAGGAGATGAAGGCATATAGTTCAAGAGCATGTAATGTGTGAAATAAATCCTTGCCCTTCTGCATTGACAGGGGGATATAAAAATCTGAAGTAGAATAGTGGAAGATTATACTAACTTCTGAAAAGTGCTTATAAACTAGTGACTATTTTTGTTTTATATTTCCGAGAAAGTACATCCTTGGATGTTCTGTTTAAATCATGCGAACTGTATTCAGCTGAGTAAGTTTCAGTAAGACAAGTGTTTTCTTTCAGGAGCAGACACAAAGGCAGAACCAGGTTGTACTGGTCCTTCAGGTTATTTTAATGACCTAGCTGAAAGCGTCAATCAAGGAGAATTAATATATCCTGAAATCTGCATGTTAGAATTAAACTTGCTCTCAGCTGGTAATGCAAGTTTAGAAGTACTTGCTCACGTATTCCAAAGCTGCCTGAAAATCATCATCCAGAAGGAGAGGAATGCCACTGCACTTATAGAACAGGTAAAAATGTTACTAAACAAAGGCAACAGCTTGGCAGTCTTGTGTCTTACTTGCTTCAGTTTTATAGTCCCATTATACCTAATAGTGATCTCAGAAATACTCTTACTTGTTATGGCATTTGTTAAGACCTGAAATTATGTAAATGACTGGTATTGCCAGCTGCATTGCATTTAAGTTACATGAAACTATAGTTGACTAATGTACTGAAAGATTATTTGAAAAACCTTTTGAGTTTCACAGTTACCTTATTTTATCAAGACGGTCAGTCACTAGAGCTAAGGATACAGATGAAATGAATAACAGGCCACTGGAAAAAAAAAAGCAGAAACAAAATGAAAAAGCAAATATCTTCTATAAGTATATATGTAAACATTCTAAATATATGTATTCAGAATGTATGTTTAGAAACTTTCAGCAGTGTACATAAAAAAATATTTAATGCTTTTGTTTTTCATAAATTTATACTAGAAATCAGTTATGCACATGTTGATGTCCTCATTCTTTAGAATTTCTGATGGTTAGCTTGTTTTTTGCTCTTTAATAGCTAAATTGAGTGCCTCATTAGCAGAGGAAGAAAATACAGTTAAGTAATCTAAGCGTTTGTGAAGGATGCTCATAAGTAAATGAGGTTTTCTTGTATTACTTTTAAAGTAGTCTTGCGTAAAAAGCTTAGGGAAAGGCTGAATTTGCTTTCTGTCTTGCATCACTGTATATCAACATGCTGTGTTTTGTCACAACCTCTCAGCTGCTGAATTGATAATGTCTCAGGTTTCTTTCTAGAATCATTTGGATTTCAGAGTCTTTCTTCTGCAACTGAACTGTACAGAACATCAAAGAGTATTCATTAGCAAATATAAAAAAAAATTCCATAATTTAAAGCAACTGGAATTGTCTTTAAAATCAATAGTAGAGAAGAACTGAAAGAAATTAGTTCTTGGAGCTTGTGTATATTTTTCAGATACCAATTTTCCCTGCATTTTTTTAACAGGGAGCTGTTAAGCATCTTTTGGGAGGATTTCTGAACATCTTGACACAAGCAGAGTCTAGTTTTCATGGTGAGTTCAAGATCTAAGTAACTTAAATATGGCTTTTCATAATGTATACACATGCAAATCTTTAGTTCAGTTGGCAATGCACATTTATTGGCATGTGTGAATTTATGCAGCTGCTTTAACTTTGGACAAGTATCTATCTTATATGTAAACAGGGTTATTTCTGAGCTAGTGGAAATCTGTTATTTAAACACAAGCTGGCAGATCTGAAAATGATAGTTAAAATCAGAAATCTAGGGTAACAGTGTTAACAAACATTGCTCAGAAAAATAGCAGTTATCTTCCTGATCAAATATGACTCCATCACAACATAAGTTTTTATTGCAAATTTCTTTGCAACACAGGTCTTAGGGATATCTTGTTTGAGTTTTCTTTCTAACTGGAAAACAGCTAGCTAATCCAAGAATGTGGAAACAAATGAAATGTGGTATGCCATAAGGCCATAAGGTAGCTTCACATAAGGAGTTTGATCCACAGCAGGAGATGATGTAAACCTATCCCAGGACTTTGATTGCTGACTTTGTGGGGAAAGCCTTTGCAATGTAGATAGTAGGTTCCCGGACTGCCAGACTCCACTCTGCAAACCTAGGACCAGACTCGGTGTAACCATCTAGATTTGTTCAATGAAATTCCAAATGATAGTGTCAGGAAGTGCTGTTGGATCTCTCTAAAATTCATCTTGTAATCATTACTGCTTCCTGAATTTAAAATTTTGCCAAACATTCTGAATCCCCTTTTAATCTTTCTTCATAATAGTATGGAATATGAATTTTTTAAGCTTTTTAAAAGGTGGGGTTTTTTTCAAGAATATTTTGTTGTCCTATTTTTAGCATGTCAGACAGTGCTGGTAGACCTGTTAGTTTCCCTGATGAGTTCACAGACATCTTCAGAAGAACTGACTCTACTTCTGAGGATATTTTTGGAGAAGACACCTTGTACGGTATGTATGAAGTAGCATGTAGCAAAATTCAGAGGCTTAATGAGAAAAACGAAGCAAAAAGAATATCTCTTTCTGTTCAAATATTTTGGGAAATAAGGAGACTGTAACAAAGACATCCTAACTGATCAGAGCAAATAAAATTTTCTTGTTGAAATAATTCATTCTCAAAACATGAGAAGGGTACAGGAGACAAAGATGAGGGGGTTTGAAGTCTGTGTTAAGAGTCCTGGGAACTCTTAAATATAAAACCCCAAGATTCCTCTTGAGGAGACAGACATTGTGGTTATGGATGACTGAACACTAATACTGTAAAATTTGAAGCCATCCCTTTAATGTTATGAAGTGTCACTATTTCAGAAATGTTTTAGCAGGATTTACTTCCAACATTGTCTTAAGTTAGCCTGTGTAATGCTGGAATCTACTGCCTGTGTGGGATATAATTCTGAAATACCTATTTGTTGGTTTGTGTAGGGCTGTAGGAAAAAAAAAAGAGTGGAAGAAAATAAAAAGTACTGTGGAGTCTGAAATAGTACCAAACCAAAGAAACACAAGTCAATTTTTCAAGGGTAGCTTGCAATAATTGACTAAACTGGGGAAAACTTTTTTGTCTTAAGGGCTCAGCTAGCTTTGCTACTGATACCGTAAAAAAAGTGATGGCTTATGTGCATTCTTAACCACACTCAAAAATGGAATAAATGGGGTGGTCTCTTCTTCTGTTGATAATTAAATCAGTCACAGATTTTAAATAAGATTGTGTAATGATCACCTGCTATGGTTCAGCTGATTCCTAAGCATTGCAACTTGAAGATCAGTCTGTCCTGACACTATCCCCAAAACTGTTGGGCCATAGCCTGTTGAAATTGCTACTTGATGCTGTGTGTGTGTCAGTTTGCATATGAAGAGTTTCCTACCTCTATTGGGAAAACATGAATCCAAATTTAAATGAAGAGTGAGGTTTTGTTTAGTTAAATGACACTTGACTGCATGGTGTAAACATTTTATGGGATTTTTTTCTCTAATTTGTTTGGTTTATTTCTTCTAGGAGATACTACTCAAGGGCGTATTGAAGATTATAGAAACTAATATTTATATGAACCCATTACAGTACCTTCTCTTCCCTTTACTACATGGCACAAATTTGAGTAGTAGTTTTTCACAAAGATCTGGTAGCACTTCCAACAGCAAAACTGCTGGACTGTTAAAAAGAACAAAATTTTCACAGAGTAAGAAAGAGGCAGATGGTGAAAATTTGAGTCACCAGCTGCTTTCTTCTTGGCATGTAGCCCCAATTCACTTGCCTTTAGTTGGACAAAACTGTTGGCCACACATGTCTGAAGGCTTCAGTGTCTCACTGTGGTTTCATCTGGAGTATGCTCACGAAATGGAGAATTCAACAGAAAAGGGGAAAAAAGTCAAGAGAAGGAGCAGACTGGTAGCTGTAAGAGAGAACAGCTTTGACAGCACAGGTGAGAATATAGTACTTTCTGTTTCTATTTAGGTAGCACTGAAGGATTCTGGTTACAAGTATTGCTAATTGATGTGGCCGTAGACAAAGGTTGGATTTTTTCTTACGATGAGTATTGAACAGGGGTGGTAATTTTTCTGATTTTTCTTTCAGTACTGTATCATACTTAAAGATGAGACATTTCCAGATTTAGTCCTTAAGTTAGATTACTTCCTGCTTCCTTAGTATTTTCACTGAATTTGTAACCTCAATAAAATCTTCATATTACTTTGTTATGCTGAAGAAAATACTAAATGCTGCACCTGAAAGCTTCTGGGAAAAGATTGTTCAAGTTTATTTGGTCTTGTGTATTGATGAAGCAAGTGGCTTTTGTGCTTTTTCTCTTTAATAGAGAGCTAGTAAATCTTTGTGAATTAGGATTTAAATATTTGAACTCTTAACTAAAAGATGCTTTGAATCTATCAAGTCAGAACCTTTCCTTGTGTGTGTGCCACTATAAATATCAAAAGCTCTGCAATGCTTGTCTGTTCATACTTTTGCAGAGACCTGTTTGCTCTGAAACCCTTTTGAGTAGAATGTAGGAGGAAAAGTTCATTAAGTTACTTACAAGGACTGGCAGTAATAATATTTGAAATATCTTTTACTGTACTTTTTCATTTTTACTGTATTAGAGTTAAAAGAGAGGAAAACCCAGCTCTGAATTTTGAAACTCACTAGAGCTGCCTTAAAATGGTAGTATGATTTGTAAAAAACCAAGCAAAACCACCAAAAAACCCCTAAATATTTATTGGCACACAGCAAGACTGCCAGTTGAGCATAGGGATGTGATACAATATAGCACGTCAAAAGCATTGTTGAATTAGGTAGTGTATTCATGCTTGGTGGGTTTACATGATTACAACCAAAACCACGTGAACTGCTGAGTTAATGTCAGTACAAGACCTAGGTCTCTGAAGAGTTGCGCACGTGAGCTTGCTTAAGAAAAGAAAAACTAACAAAAACCACGCACCAACTAAAGAAAACCCAATTCTCTGCTGTACCTGAACTCTCTTTTCACACTTGATAGCTGGTACGATAAGCATTGTTTTATGTTGTGTTGTAATTGTGCATAAACATATTTCTTTTTCTAGAAGAAACCAAATCTATAGGAATGGAATACCTAAGCTTGGGAGATAAACTTGTTGAAGATGGCTGTATTCATGTAATTTCACTGGGTTCCAAAGCATTGATGATACAGGTCTGGGCAGACATGAACACTGGAGCATTCATATTTCGGTATGGTGTAGTAGTCCAAAAACCATCTTGAGAACACTTGTATTCTTCCTTTGAGTAGCAGCTTGCAGAGAATACTGGTGTAGACTAGAGAATCAGTTTCTGTAGTAGAGTTGCCTTGCACACTGATGGCAACATCAAGCTTATTGGCTATGGATCTACGGATTACTTGCTTAAAACGTTAGTGTCTGGTCTTGCGTGTTTCATATGGTCATATATAAATTATTGCCCAAAGATGTAAGATAAATCATAAACATAATGTAATGCAAGGTAGCAGTTCCAGTATTAATGAAATGACACAGAAAATGTGAAGATAAGTAAAAGCTTTTGTAGCTGTAGGTTTTCACACCTTGGGTGTGAAAGTTATTTAATACCACATCAATCTTGTTTTTAATCATCTGAATGTGTTTTAGCTCTAATTTAGGTCTCATAAGTAATGTCTCCTTAAAATGGGTCTAAAGCTGTGAATTTAGAACCCTTTATTTTGTTCCATCCAAAGCACTTGTATTTCTTCAATAAATTGAATGTAATTTCTGTGTAAACCACAGATAATATTCTTACCTTAAGCGTAAGCAGACTCATCCAAACAGGTTAAATAAGTTGAAACCGTAAAGTGAAGATTTTCCTAGCTTATGATCAGCATTCTAAACATAACATTGTCATTAAAAAATAATTGTGTGAAAGTTAAAGAATGTAGTCTCAAAGTAACTGAGGCCAAAAAATTTGCAGATTTGGGACTTAATATGTGAATTTGAAAACAAACACACACACTTGTTTTTACTCTTATTTCCATAGTATGTGCATGGATCCAAATGACGAGATGAAAGCTGGTTTACTGGCACAGGCTGAATCTCCAGAGAATGTTTTCCTTGTGGGCAGGTGGCAGCATTTGGCAATAACATACCTGCAGCAGCCAGAAGGCAAGAAAAATATCCATGGAAAGCTGTCGCTGTGGGTTTCTGGTGTGAGGTAAAGTATACAATAGCTGCACTAAGATATTTATCTTCTTGATAAGAGATCTTGATAAGATCTTCTGATAAGAGAACATCTGTACTATTCTCATGCAAGCTGAAGTTATGGTTGAGTATTCTTCTGGGGGTAGAAGAGAGGTGTCTTATGCTGCTAGGAATTCCCTAGACATATCCAGAATAGTCTTGTTTGCTCTGCAAATCTTCATACTGTGGACCAATGCAGACATCAGTGTTTTTCTTCATTGTTAAGCGAGAGACTTAAGTTTTACACTATTTTGAGTAAGATCCAAAAAAAGCTATGGCATGAAGTTAGTTCAGAATCTGAATTAAGGAGATATATTTCAGGTACTGGCAATACTGGTGAAAGCAGGAATGAATAAGAGATGGAGAGAAGGTAGTCGTTTTGCTCCACAGAGTAATGGAGAGGGGAGGAGTTTAAAAAAAACCCAACAACAACAAAAATCAAAACAAACCCAAACTTTGAGACAAGATCTGAACTGACAGTGGGAAGTATTACTTTTTCCACTAAAAACTTAAAGTCTGTGCTCCTAAACGAGATGCCTGATGCTGGGTTGGGTAGGCCTCCATCTGCATGACATACTGGGTAGAGAAAAAGGTATTTATTAAATATCACAGTTCTTATCCTTTCTTCCTAAAGTTCGGACTATACAAACTTCATTTGTGTCCCAAATATGAAACAGGTGGTCACAATGCTACATTGTAAAACAGTCAGATGTATCACACAAAATGAAAATCTTTACTATTCCTCTATAAATTGATTAATAAACAATATTATTGAAGATATTCCTGAAACTGTATCTAGGAAAAAAAACTGTTGCACAGGTTTTTCTTCCTGCAGTTAAAACTGGAATTGTGAAGTATAATATTTGATTCAATTTGTTCTTGAAAATACACAGAGTTAATATTTAAACTATAATTTCCTCTGCCCCTTTATTCAGTCTATGGATGCTGATATGCATTAATGTCCAAATATAGAGATAGAGAGGAAACTAAAAATACTACAGTGTCCTGCTCATGTGCAGTTAATGAGGCCATTCTATATATAGGGTTGGTTGCCAATTTGCTAATAGTTAGGCTCTTCCAGGAAGCTTCAGATGACCTTTACGGTCCAGTTGGTCTCTTTTTGTAAATGCATATAAGGTTAATTAGGTGGTTTCTGAAAGCATCAGGCTTATTGTCTGTGGCTGTACAACACACTAACTCTGACAGTGTTCCCTGATATAAGCAAATCCTCAATGTGTTATCTTCCAGCATATGTGAATTACAGTTCATTATGTGTGTTAGCATATTCAAAGGCCTTTGACTTTTTCAGAATGGTAGAAATTCTTGAAAAATTGTGATATTTTAGAAGTGTTTATAGTGTTATGTACAGTTTCTTCTTTGAGGTCAGAGGGGGGAGGAGGAAAGAATTTCAGATCTAGGAAATCTTGACCATATGGCCACCCTAGCTGGGACTCTTCCTCTTTCTGCGCAGTATATGAATACATACATCATTATAGAATTTAGAAGTTAAAGATGGCTTTAGTAATTTAATGTTAACAACAGCATGGCTTCTCATCTACTAAATATTAAAATCTATTTTAAACCTAAACTGTATATCTTAGCAATTTTGATCACTTAATATTTAAACTTGCCTCTCTGTGTTTTTTAGGAAATGTGAGATTAATTTGGATTATGCACTACCAAGAAAATCAAGCTTATCATCTGACAGTAATAAAACATTTTGTATGATTGGCCACTGTACGTCATCTCAAGAAGAATTGCTTCGATTGTCTGGTAGATGGGCTCTTGGAAATCTGCTTCTGTTTAATGGTACTATTGTATGCTTTTTGCTTCAATAAGTCTTCCCTACTCCCCTTCCAAGATATTTTTTTTTTAAACATGCCAAACTTTTAGAGTAAAAGCAATGGTCCATTCTTTACCAGCATAATATTAGAGAGAAAGTAGGCAAAAATATTTCAGTATCAGATACTTCCTAATCTGTCCTTCTGCCACTATTGTCTTGCTTTCTTTTTAGCGCCATAATTGGTAATTCCAGTTACTTTAGTGTTTCTTTAAATTTCTTTAAATAGTATCTGGGGGTATGGGGTTGAAGAGATGGTGGTACTTTCTCTGTTTTCTTAAATCATGCAGGCTCTCACAGTTGGAAAATTGATTTCACTTACCTGTTTCTCAGGTACTAGTTTCAGATTACTGAAAGCATATTATAAAGTGAACCAAATTTGAACTACCCAATACTCTGAGTATACTTCCTCTTTGGAAAGTCTTGTCCAGGACTTCTGGTTGTTTGTGTAGTGCTGAAGGTTGGAGTCCTGCTGGTTGCTGTCTGGCATTTCTTCATGTGCAGTGCCTGGTTAGGACTGCTACACAAGTGAAATCAATTTGCCAGGGTGTGTAGTGCATGCAAATGTCACGTGTGTGTATTTGTGCAGGCCACAGGAGAGGTGCTTGTGACAACTGTCAGTGCTGCCTGGTGAATCTACATGATATGATTCCCATGTGCCTGCAGCCAGCAAAACCGATGTATGCAGAAAGCACTGAGTTTACTGTTGTACAATTGTCATGTGCCCATACATCACAGACTTGGGTCCTTCTTGGGATGCCTCTTCTGAATTTGTGTTCTCACAAACAGATGACCTGAGATGTGCTGTCCAGAAAGGGGAGGAAGGTTCACTTGGCCTTCTACTTCCTACATTATTATTTTTTCCCTCCCTGTTAGTTGTAGTGAGCTTTTATTGTTGCTACATCCTTTTCAGTCATTCTACCTGACCCTCCATGATGCTGTAGCGTGTTGTTGCTATCTGTAATCTTGCTATGCTTTGGAAACTGAGGAAGCTGAGAGAGATGACTTTTCAATTTAAAAAAAAGTGGAACTATGGATTATTCAGAGCTGTTGGTCTTTGGTTCATGGAGATCACTTTCCTGACTTGGCTTCAGTTGCCTTTGCCACTGAATCGATCTGGCCTGTGATGTCTCAGAAGTTGCTGATCTATAGTAGCTAATAGCAAGCATTGGACTGTACTGATTGGTCTTCTTCAGCAGGGACTGCAAAAAATTGCCAGACATCTTCCTTGTGAAGTCTCTGATACAGCCGAATTATGAATTTTGTTTTATTGAGTATTAGAGTTAACAGCTTTTCTGAATTTTAGGTGCGAAGATTGGACCGGAGGAAGCATTTTACTTGTATGCATGTGGACCAGACTTCACATCTGTAATGCCTTGTAAATATGGCAAAACGTTGACTGATTGCTCTAAGTATATAAGTAAAGAGATTCTACAGTGTGAACAAATTAAGGAGCTCTTCATGGCAAAAAAGGAAGTGGATGTTGGGCCTTTAATTGTAAGTTTCTACTTAAAAATGGTTCTTAATCTCTTAAAACTGATAAAGAAACCGGGAACACGTTTCCTGCTGTCTCCCAAAGTGCTTCCCTTTCTCAAAACAGGCAGAAATAAATCCAAGTCTCATTAAAATCACTGCAGGGTTCTTCCCGCTTATTTCAATGGGAGTTGAACTGCACACAGGGTGGCCATTTCATCTTGCTTTAAGTTGAATTCTGACAACTTTTAGGTGCTCCAGCTTCTATAATACTGCATATTTAATCTATCAGATAAGTAGGCACCTCCAAATGCCCTAGGATGCATATGTAGCTCGTCTCTCCCTTAGTGTAAAGGTAGCCAAGGACAGCTTAATTAACCCTTTTAACATTAAAACTGAGAGGAGAAAGAAGGCTTTATCTGGCTTTAGCAGGAAGCAAAGGACTCCCATTAGAGGTCTTTGATGGCTTTGAGGGAGTAAGTTTGCATCAAGTTTGGCTGAACGGTGATTTTCCAGCTAGCATATCTTAGCTTCTCTCATTTTTCCTGCCTGAAACAGCCATGCCAGATGCAGGTGTAAGTGTAGGTACATTAGAAAAAGAAGAAAAGACTTTCTTATCAGTGGAACCTACTGTTTTTGGGGAATTGTCTTCATGTGCTGGTAATTCCTGCTGTATGAGTTGTTTCCACTAGAGGGATTTTTCTGATCCTGTTCTACAGCAGCTCTGTAGCTATAGGCAAAGGGTCATTCTGTCTGGATGCAGTCCTTGTAAACAACAGTACTCAATTTTGAATAGGTTAAGTAGGAATTAATGGAATAGCCCAATAAATCAGTCACGTAACTTTTAAGATTACCTTACAAAAAACCAAGAAACCAGAGAGAAGTGATGAATTAAGCTCTGAACTTTTGCATAGAATGCAAGTGTCTGAAATGTAATTATTTCTCTGTTTTAAATAACCTCAAAAATATGACCACTTCATGTTTTCTGTAAGCATGAGAAGAGACCAAAGCCACAGGCCCTATGGAAAGTAACTTAAGTCTTTATCAGTAATGAAACTTCTTCTCTAGACATCTTTTTATGGCAAAGCTGATTAAAGGACAGACTTAAAAAAATGAGCAGGTGACTTTGGACTCGCTACTTCAGACAGGGAAACAATTTGCCCAATAACTCTGTATGCTCATTTTCTTTTAAATTTGTCTGTAATTTTGTGTTTATGCAAAATAGTTGCAATTCTTCAGGTGATGAGGGGTTTTCTTGGTGAATTTTTAGTTTTCTTAACTTTCTGCTGTAACTATTGTTACAGAAATTTAGGAATCCTGTTACTTTTTAAGTACACATACATCCATGCAAAACTTAAGAGCATGCTAATGGTAAAGTAGAAATGAACTGCTGCTACTTGCTGTTAGGTGGCTTTTGTGTGTGGCTTTTTGTGTTTTGGGGTGTTTGTGGGTGGGGTTTTTTGGTTTGTTTTTTTTTTAACCTTCTTGGAAAAAAACTTAAACTTTCTTGTTGCAGGAGAGTCTTGCTGTTGTTTATACTACGTGCTGCCCTGGTCAGTACACCATATATGAACCTGTTATTAGACTGAAAGGTCAGGTGAAAACCGTACCTTCTCAGAGGCCGTTCAGTTTGAAAGAAGTTCAGAGCAATGCGCTGGATTCTCATCACCTGAAAACACTTCAGCCTGTTGAATATAAAACCCTCCAGGGTATACTACATGAAATTGGAGGAACTGGTGCATTTGTTTTCCTCTTTGCTAGGGTAAGGGGGCTTGAGGAAGGGGGTGCATGTGTGTGTTCTCCCATATAAAATTTTCTTAGCATCTTCAGTAGAAAAACCACGTTCTAGCTGCCTTGCTTTAGTCTCTATGCTTTTTCTTTTTTTCTTAAAGAAAAATTGTGAAAAATACCTGTGGCGTATACAGGCTGTGTCATGCAGGTTATCTCGGACTGGAAACTTAATTATAATTCTACTATGTAACATTTCTTATAATATTGCTAGCATGTAATATATGGTGTTACTTTCTGATTTAGAGAAGGAGCTTCTGGTTGTCAAAGGGAGGTTATTTTTAGGAGTGTTGTAGAACTGATCGGATTTTTGGTCTCTGATTTTTAATGGCACTTAAATAAATTGCATCTAGTTAACAATTTAAACACAGGATATTCATGGTGCAAGTATGAATACATGTGAGACTGCATGGTGTGTAGAGCTTTAATTTTGTCTAAGAAATAGTGAGAGCTTTTTCAGATAGTTGTTTGGCCAATTTCAAAGGCTTGTCCTGTTTAAGCAAAAGTCTAATTTAAAAACATTAAGACTATGAGCCTTACTAAATTGTGACCTTTCCATGGAGGCTAATATTTGTGCTAGGAGTTTCTGAAGTACTACAGTTAATTCAAAATTCTGATGTAGGCCTAAAACATGTTTGTTTTGCATGCTTTTGGTAATGGTAGTGTTCTGAAAGGTGTGTGAAGGGTAACCAGTGGATATTAGATGAGAGACAGTCCGGTGTGGGCTACTGCTTGCTGTGACTTTAACATTGATAGTGAAATCTGAGGAGAAAACCCTTATTTGTGTTATTGTATTATGTGAATATATGCTAAGCATGTGCTACAGGTCCTGCTGTAGACTAGTTGCATCAGTAAAGCAAGCAAACAGTACATCAGCTGTCAGAACTGTTTTATTAAATGTCCCTTTTTTTCAGGTTGTAGAGATTAGCAGCTGTGAAGACACTCAAGCTTTAGCACTACGACTTATACTGTCTTTAACAAAATACAATCAACAGAGGATACAGGAGATGGACAATTGTAATGGGTATTCTATGATTCATCGAGTGTTGATCAAGCCAAAATGCATTGTTGGATTTTGCATGCTGAAGGTAGTGCTCTTTAAACCTGATATTTTGTTTAAAAGTTAGCATGAATTGAGAAACTTCTCTGTGATATTTTAACTCTACATTTGAAGCTGTCTCCACAAAGGTGGAACAGGGATTTCGGGCAAGACTTGTCTAGGAATATTTTGCCTTTAAAGAAAATGAAAAGTGTTGAAAGACTCTGATTTCAGAGAAGTCGGGGGTCAGGAAAAGCAGTTTTGTTTCTTTGAGAGCAAAGAAATCTTTTGGGGAAAAAAATTTATACTTGTCTTAAAAGAATGAAGCCTTTTAAATGCCTCTGGAGTTACTAAACTTGCTAACTACTTTCAGAGTTGATCAAGTAGACACATGTCTACCTGATATCAAGAGTCTGATGGCTCTTTAAAAACTTTTTTGATAAATTGGATAGGACAACTGTACTATTTGTGCTTACGATATTTAAAAATTTTCCCCCTCTTCAAGACTCTCCTTGAAGGATGCTGCAGTGATGAGATTCTCTGTATAAATGAAAATAGGCAATTTGTGCTCGATACAGATTCTACTGCAGTTATCCAAGATGTTCAACTGTTAGAAAAGCTGCTACTTGACTGGAAGATATGGTCTAAAGCAAAGGTAATAACTTTAATTTTGGTAAGATTTTGAGTATAAAAGTCAATATTAAAAAAAAATGAAGTATTAGGAGGCCTGAAATTAATTTCTACAGTTAGATGTCAATAAATACTAAACTTCTAAAGTTAATGGTCCTTATTTTCCTTTGAATTGCTGGTAGTAGCATCAAGCTCCCATTATCAATGATGCAGGTAGCCTTAGTGTATTAAGTTCTGTAAATGTAATTTATGTAAATGACGTTAGTTGAATGGATTAATTCTACAGAAAAACTCAAGACTGGGGAAGACCTGCTTCCCTCTGGATGTAAACCGTTGAAAATAAACATCCGACATTAATATCACAAAGAGTATACAAAACTAGATTTAAATAAGATGTATTTTTTGTAGCTTAAATCATAAAAATATGCTTAATTTCATATGAGCGTAGCTTCTCTGATAGTTTCCAGTTCTGATTTAGTCTTTTTCTTAGGTGCAAAACTAACTTTACTTGCTTATGTTCCTAAACTGTTCACTTTTTTCATTCTCAGTGTGTAGGCTCAGAAATGTATTTTTGAAGCCATGTTCCTGTTTTGTTTTGTTTTTCAGCAAGGTGTTTGGGAAACTCTGTTAGCAGCTTTAGAAATCCTTATCAGAGCAAACCATCACCAACAGATGTTTAACATCAAACAGCTATTGAAAGCTCAAGTGGTACATCACTTCCTGTTAACTTGTCAAGTTCTGCAGGTATTTTCACTTGGAAATCTTTCTTTGTGCTTAGCAAATACTCAGTTTTATTTTAAGGGGACTAAATGCTACAGAAAAAACTACTTCAGTTGACTCTGTCCTCTGTGCCTCTAGACCCGTTTCATCTTCAACAGGCATTGTTGCTGTAAACTGATATAGTTCCCTGCTCGGTACTCTATTTACTGTTGGACAGAAGGGGCAAGAGATTTTAACCATCTGGTACTATCCAAAAACCTCAGCACTAGGGTATTTGCATAATCCATACACGTGTAGGAGCTGAAATGAACCGTGCCCCTTTTATAAAGAGGGTCTCGGATGTCTCTTACTAGTTCAGGTTTTCAGTACTGAAAAATGTAGATGCTGTGGAGATTGGAGGAACTGTCTATCCTGTATCTATCTTGCCAGAGCAAATAAGGCAACTGGCCTGTAGTGCTCAGTCTGAACAGTCCTCTCAACATTTTGATCCAGTAGTACCTTCCTCCATGGTGTGGAGATAGCTGTTCTAAAACAGGACTTTCCCAAAGTACTTCAGTCCTTTGACAGACACTTCTTAGGAACATGACTTTGAAATGGTTTCCTGTTTATAGTACATACTTGCTTGCAAAAATACATACAGTAATCCCCTATTTTCTCTCTCAAATTCCTCTTTATTCAGAGCTTCTCACTCTAACACACAAAGTGCATTTACTGGATTTTCCTCTTTTAATGATTATTCTTGATGTCTTTTAATAATTTTAAGTACTGTAGATTTTTAATGTCTTCAATTTTGTGATAATCTCTACTTTTGGACTTGTTAGTGGTATAGTTAACTTCTAAAATTGTATATTAGTTCAAATGCCTAGATATGGAATGTTGCATAATATTTTCTGTCTTTTGCACATGAGTACAAACACCTAATATTGGAAAAAAATAAATTCTTAGTTGAAAAAAACCTACTCAAATTGGCCATCAATGACTTGGCATTTTTTTGGGGAATGATAAGATGGAATATAAAACTACATAAACCATTCTCTTAGGAAACCTCATTTAACTTCATTTAATCTTGTCATAATGCAGTCTCAGTAAAGGTGCTTGGGTACCAAAAAATGAAGTGAAATTTAGTGAAGTTAAGAAGCAAGTTAGTTGCCAAGCTTACATTAGTGAGGTTTCCCACAAGTTTCTTGAAGGCCTGTTCTAAAATAATTGTAATAGATTTTTTTTCAAATAGCCATTGTCAAACTATACAGAATGCTCGATCAAGCAGAAATTGTAAATATATTCATCAATGAAATATCAAAAGTATATGTTTATGAAAATGTCTGTTGAAGTGCAAATACAGAAGAGCCAGTGTGCCACTGTTCAGAATGTTGTTCATGTTTGAAGCATTAGTATTGGCAACTATTTTAATCTATCTACAAACACCTAATACCATGCCAGTAAACTACACTTTCAATGGTGAATCATGTTCTAAGGCTCCAGCATTTAAAGTCAGAGTAGTATAATATACAGATAACAGTTATTTTCTAAAAATAAAACTGTACAATATCCACAATATTTTGTGTCTGTATTTTGAGTGTGTATGGCTTGAGTAACATTGAGTTAGGTATAGTAGCTACTCTCAAAGAATACAGGCTTTATTACTTAAGCTTTTTTTCTTGAATATTCTACCACAACATGACAACTTAAAAAATAAAAAATAAAAAAAAAAAAAAATCTGTTGAATCAAAATTCACATAACTTATAGCTGTACTGCTCTTCCTTTCTAGGAGCATAAAGAAGGACACCTTGCATCACTGCCTCGGGAGGTTTGCAGGTCGTTTGTGAAAATAATTGAAGAAGTACTTGGATCTCCCCCAGACCTGGAACTGCTGACACTGGTCTTCAACTTCCTCTTAGCAGTTCACCCTCCCACCAATACATATGTTTGTCACAATCCTACCAACTTCTACTTTTCCCTGCACATAGGTAGATAACGTCACATTTAACTAGAAATAAATTACAAGATTAAAATCTAGCCATTAATATGTGAAAAAACCTGAACTTTCACTCTTAGAAATTACTCTTCTATTAATGTATTCTTATATAGTTATTACACTATAACAATCAATAAAAAATTGAAAGAAAAATTATTGTGACTTGGTTAAGTGGAAGTAGTTTACAGTATTGAGAGACTTTATAGCACACTGTTTACTAGGCTTTCTTCTGTCTGCAGCCATAGATAATCTCTTTGGTGGTGATGTATTTAAAGTTATATGCTGCTAAATAGAATGTGTAACATTAACTGCCTGTATGGACACACTTGCCTGTGGACAAACCTTAGAGGAAAAATCTGTAACTTGCATGTAAATGAGGCTTCTTCAGAAATACGTATAAGGGCCTGTCTCCATCTCTACTTTCTTGCTTGCTGTTACTGAATTCCTAGAGAAATAAAATGCCTGAGGAGCACTTTTTTAGCAAATGATGAGTTGCATTTCAAGATGGCACAGGCACCATCACTGCCTTAGCATACAAGTTACTGAAAGTACCTGTGTTCTTTGAGGGGTGTAGATCTAGGACACAGCTGTCTTCAATATCTATATTAGATAATCACTTTGGCTAAATGAATCATAGGAGCTTTAAAAATTCTTATTCTTTTGAATAATTAGAAACTAGTAGATGTATAGTTCATGCTTTAAGATTAGCATTGTAAACTTAGCCATAACTTCTGTAAACATAGAAAGTCTCATTCAAGTTTGAAATATTCTTTTGCAGGTGTTTGTGTGCCTTCAGTTTTAGTAATCAGCTTCAGAGGCAGTGCGGTTGTGTTTATCTGCATCAGTCCTCTAATACTAACATGTAAAATTCTGAGTAAGCTTAGAATGCACTTTTTGATACTTAGAGCCTTATTAGATGAACTTATTTGAGAACAGTCACCTGGTTTTGACATGGCAAAAAGTTTAAGTTGTTACTGCCTGGAAGTATCACTTTTAAATATAGTTACTTAAGAACATGAGATTTTTAGTGTTCTGAAAAAATCTTACAGATACATCACTAAAACAAAAAAAAATTGTTCTCAAATGCTTTTTCTCAGATGTTTGTGAATTGAGCACTTCTAGTTAGCCCCCAATGATCAGCTTGAAATGTAACCTGGCTACTATGAGTCTAAATAGATAAGAATGCAAACTTTAAAAGCTTTTATATAACTTTTCTCCTTATCTTTTTATTCTAGATGGCAAAATTTTTCAGGAGAAAGTTGAATCACTTATGTACCTGAGAAATTCCAGCAGTGGTGGGAAGTCAGTAGACAGCACTGCATTTGTGATTACAACTCCAACTGGATTTTCAGCTTTACCACTGGAAGGTAAGAGTGATGGAAAAACAAGGACATTAAGACACAATCCACTGGCAAATGACTAGAGTGGCTTAAAGTCTTACTGTCTCACAGATATTTCTCATAAAGCTTCCTCTGCCCATTGGACCTTGGTTGCTTAAACAGTAGAGTAAGGAGTATTGAATCACCAACGTAACACCTTTTACAAATCATGTCTTGTTGCTTCTTTGCTTAGGAAAAAATTGAGTTCGAGCACTGTATCAGCTGAAATGGTATTAGTTCAAATGTCTTTCAGTAAAAGCAGTGATGCAAAGAGCAGACTGCAGTACTAAATTACCTATGGAATTAGTCATTCTCCCATATAGATTGTATACAAAATCTGATTCTTCTAAACTTGAGTATGTTTCTCATAGCAATTGTACTAAACTATTAATAGTACCAAATTGTTCTCAAATAAAAATTATTCACATGCCAGAGGAATATTCAAAAGTTTTTGTGAAAACAGATGTTTGTGTTATGATTATGGATTTGAATTCCTAAATTTGGAAAAAAATATCAGAAATGGCATGTTTGTTAGATAACCTGCTACCTGCATATAGGGTTGCAGTTTGTTGCTCTACCTTCTAATGTGTGTGCAGGCCTGGCTGTAAGGTTGTTGCAGCTTTGTAGATCCTTCCTGTTTTCTCAAGGCCAGCTTGGTCTGCTCTGTTTACACATGTGCTTCTGTGTGTATATATATAATACTTATTTAAAAAAAAAATAAAATCCTGATGCATCACTGTTGCATTGGTACTAACTGGTGCATAACTTTCAAAATACTTCTGAATGAAGAAAGTTTCCTTTTCCTAGACCAACAGTGAGCTTTTACCAGTCTGGTCTACAGGCTGCTTTCCCTCTTAAAAATATATTTTATGGAAGATATCTGTAGCATGCTCTGAAAGTTTGACTGTTCCAGGTCAAAATGTGTGCTTAAAAAGAAACCTCATTAAATACAATATGCAGTGATTTGTTATCTGAAGTACATGTAAAGCTTTAGCGCACAGCAGGTGGTGAATAGTATTTCAGTGCCCACCAAGACATGTTGGTAGATCAGACCTCTTACACAAGAGCTCTGAACAGAGCAACCTGCTGTATTTGGCCCTGCTTTGAGCAAGGAAGCTGGGCTAGACCAGCTCCAGAGAATGCCTTCCACCCTTGATGTTTCCATGATTCTGTGTAAATTCCTGCTGGGGGTTAGTTGAGAGGTTCATAATATAAATTCAGAAGCTCCAGTATATATGCAAAAACTATTTTTCATTTTATGTATCTTTTAGATGTGTGACTTTAAATGTATGACTGTAAGTTTACTATCTCTAGTTAATCAGCCAAATCTCAGCTGTGCCAGGTGTTCAGTCAGTTATGCCACATAAAATTAGCCTGGGTTGTCACTGTGTTAAGTGTATATGAAGTGTTACACTGTGGGGAAAAGCTTGTTTCTGGTGGAAAAAGGAATGCTAAAGTTATCCCTAATTCTCTAGAGAATACTTCCAAGGCTAGTGTGCTGCAGAAGATAAGCTCTCAAGCACCTAAAAGACTTTGCAAAAGCTTACCGGCATCTCTGAGCTCCTCACCTCAAGTTCATCGAAAAAGGCTAACTGAAAGAATGGGAAGGAGTGTTGATGACCTGCAGATTATTGGCAAGCATGACTTCATTGATCTCCAGCATAAAACTGGCTTTCTAGGAAGCTCTGAAACCATAAAGAGAGTCCAAGAAGAACTCTTTCTTAGCAGTTGTGAGTCTGCAAAAACAGTTTGTGACTTAGAGTTAACATCTGCTGAAGCATTTGAAGATATCATAAAAGAAGAGTTATCTGAAAACACATTAGAGAATAAAGAAGCAGGTACAGACTTGAAATGTAATGAGGGTGGTGATGCTGCATCTGAGCCCTTGCTGCGTCGTCCAGACAATCTGAAAGGACTGCCTTCATTTCAGAGGAGTCAGAGTAATTTTCCAGGTCTGGGCTTAGCATTTTCTGTTCACGGAGGATCATCAGCCATTGGTCGCTGGCCAAGCTTTGCTGACAAGAATATACTTCCTGAAGACTGGGAAGGTCTTGGTTTTTCTTCAGCTAATGAGAATACCCAAAAAACATCTGAAAGCCCTGATGACAGGTAAGCAGAAAAGCAAAATAAGGAATTAGCAGTAGCTCAATATTTGAGCTTGAATTTCATAGTCCTTAGACTTGATTACTATTCTACAAAAATTTGAAGCCTGGAAATTAAGGGAATGTTTTCATTGACTGTCATAAACCAGTTTGTTAAGCTTTTAGTCTGTAGAATTGCATTGGTTCAATTTTTTGCATTATTTACATAGCTAACTTTAAATATAGGGAATTTTTGTCTCTGTGGTAGGTTTGGGAATTAGTTATGCTAACTCAAAGAAAAAAAAGTCTGAAATCGTAGTTCTGGTCAGGTTATCCTCTTTGCTATCTGCCATCCAAAATAAGTGATAATAAAGGAGCACTAGAGAAATGTTTGCCAGATTTCTTCTTCCTCCTGCCTCCCAAGAGTAGCTAACAACTGTGCATTTTATTTTTAGTGCTTCCTGTTGTATACAAACTGTGGTAAAACATTGCTCTGTTTTCAGATGTACAGAAGACTGTCTTGTGCTTATCTGTTGTGGATTATATGACCTCTTGCGTGGAGTTCTCCTAATCCTACCAGATATCATGCTAGAAGATGTGATGGACAAACTTATCCAACCTGATTATCTTATAGTTCTTGTGAACCACCCATCTCCTCTCATACAACAAGGAGTCATTAAAGTAGGCCTATATAAAATGCTTTCAGCTAAAACATTGTGAGATAGAGTAGTTAACATGTTGGAAGCATGAAGCTTTGTTACAGTTTATTTTATTTTGCGTTCTTCAGTTTTCCAAACTTCTGAGTTTTAAGATGTTTCCACCCCCCACAAATTCTAAAAGAAGAAAACCAACACAAACATAGAGTATATCCATTGGAAGATTCTATCGTTTAAGCCAGAGGCTTTGAGACTGTATGGCAACATTACTGGTGTAAATGGAAGCAACGGTGCAGAAAGTCAGTGACCTTCTCTTCAACTTTAAACACACATCAGTCTTACATTTAATTACATTAAGGTGCAAGCCAAGGTTTTGACTTCTAACACTGTTGACTTTAAGTTATTCTGGAGAGTAATCCATGCATCTAGCCTGAACACGGACTTGGGGCTTCAAAACGTTTTCAGAGATCTTTGTACTATTGACAAGGATGTGTTCCTGGATGGGAACATTGTGTAGATAAGAAAAAAATTGAGTAGATTTGTATGTTAACTTGAAGAAGAATAAGATTATATGGTTTTAACAAAGTGATCAAAAAAATTATGCATGCACTTGCATATACACTGAAGTGCAGAATTTAACAGGTATTAAAAGTTTGACTGTATTTACATATGCATTCTGTAACTTATGTTTCTGATTTCATCTCCCCCAAATTTGACTAAAAGCCTAGGAGTCTTCAGATTAAAAGGGTCATCTGTCAGTTGTAACAAGAGCAGTGTAGATTGCAGTTCTAGTAGTGCAATAGATGTTTTTAATCTGGAATTCTAAGAATTTTGATTTCAAATAGTTCACAGACAAGAACTTAACTTTCAAGGGAGTTATAGTAAATGTTTAAATCTTACGTCATTATTATGTATCTGTTTTTAGTTGTTGGATGCATATTTCAACAGAGCAAAGAGGGAGGAGAAGGAGAAATTCTTAAAGAATCGTGGCTTCTCCTTGCTAGCCAACCAGCTGTACCTGCACCAGGGCACTCAGGAAGTTGTAGAGTGCTTTTTGGAAATGCTCTTTGGCCGCTCTGTTGGCTTGGATGAAGAGTGAGTAATGCTTTGTCTTTATGTCCTGTAACTTTTCAACTACAAGCAGCACACTTTGGAGGCAAGGATGTGATTGCTTTTGAATTCCTGTTCTCTTTCTAGTAGTCAATTGCAAGAGTTCCTTCAAAATTGTTTTGAAACGTTTTGCTTGTAGTTTTAACAAGTATTGAACTTCTCATGGCTAATGTAAGGCCTTTAAGCTGTTTATCAGCAACTTCATCTTACGGGTGCTGTCAGCTGGGATCTCCTAAACCCTCACCCTTTCTGAGGGCCTCAGAGGCCTTTGTGCTTCAAATGTCCTCTAATCAGTTTAACTCTTCTCTCATCCTATGTGAATCTCTAATTTATATCCTCAGAAGTTTTTAGTAGTCACTTGACTTCTGCTATTCCTCATAAGTGATTAAGCAAAAAAACTCGATGCCACTGCTGCTTGCTTGGCCCCGAGTTTAACTCCCTATTTGCTTTTGGGAAAATTCCATAGATATGATGTTTCCTTTAACCAAAGAGCTACCTCATATTGGCAGGAAAGGAGATTACCTTTAAGCAGACAATTATCTCAGTAAATGATATTTTTTTAGGACTAGTCTGACCAATTATTGATTGTATAGGGAGAACATGCATCTAAGTATAGTCAGCAGTGCAAAAAACCTCAGTTGCTACCTCTGCAGGATTTTTAGCCTAATTACTTCTGTGTGTAGACCTGATCTTCACACATACCCCATCCCACTCCCCTCAAAGTATTCCTGCTTAACTGCAAGACTTAAACCTGGCTCCTTAACTAGACCCAAAGCAGAGAACTGTTACTTCCTCTGGTTTGATCATGGGCCTGGGAAGGTAATTCTAAGGACTCAGGGTTTTAGGATTGTGTATAACAGTCCTATGATGGGTCAATAAGCTTAGAATAGAAATCCAATTTCCTCACGCACAAGTAATACACAACCTGAAGCACTATTCTGAATTCTACAGTCATAAGTCAGAAGTTGCCAAACTGAATTAAACCAGCAATAATGGCTATAGGATATCAAACCTCCTGTCAGTCGGTATATTATTATATTGATGCTGTGCTGTGTCAGGTTTCTTGGTAGTGTCTGTGCCAGCTGTAATACTTATTACTAGAAAGATGATGCGTCAGGGATTTTTCTCTACGCTGATTAATATTCCTCTCTGCTTTCATGAAATCTCTATTGTAGACAGTTGGTAATTAGCTGAAGCTTCAGATGGACTTTTTAGGCACACTTTTTATTTTCCTCTGACTTCATTTAGTAGACAGACATTCTTACTGCAATGAAATGTAGGAAATTGCCATCTGCAAAATACTGGCTTAGATTGGTATTCCAGTTGCATATGTCAGGTTGCTATTTTAAGCATGTCACTCACTTATGTTTATTCTAATAGATTTGATCTGGAAGATGTGAAGAATGTTGGACTCTTTCAAAAATGGTGTGTCATTCCTGTTCTGGGTCTTATAGAGAACTCTTTATATGATAACGTTCTGCTGCATAACTGCTTGTGTCTCCTCCTGCAAATCATAAATTCCTGCTCAAAAGTTGCAGACCTACTGCTTGATAATGGTTTGCTCTACGTGTTGTGTAATACACTGGCTGCTCTCAATGGTCTGGAAACAAAGTGAGTATTGTATCAGTTCCTATAAATTAGTCCAGGTACAAACTTAAGTCTAGCAAAAATCACTGTATTACATGTGCTTTACTTTCTAAAGTGATCACGGACCTTGTGTAGAAGTAACACTGATTTTGAGGCTTTCAGCTTTAATTATACTTGTAGGTGAAAGTTAATGTTTAGACACTCAGTTCTAACAATGGAATATGAAATGCTCTTTCCATACCTTAAACTTACAAGTGAAATGACATTTTAAAATGCAAGTTGGTCACACTGTTTGTGCTTGGAAGCTTTTCCTGGTATAACTCATAAGATAAAGGCCCCGGAGATGGTAGTGTTCTTCTTCTCTATAGCCAATGTTAAAACTTCAGGAAAAGTCTCTCCTGTGAGATTTTGAGTAACTTAAATGACTTCATTAGTTATAAGCATTCTGTACTTTAAGACTGTTATACAGGGAAGGGAGGAGAGGTGGGATTTTGTTAATATATTTCATTAGTTTGTATCTTGAAGTAACAGACAGATTTCCTTTTTACCGCTGTATAGTTTGTTCTGAATGGCTACAAATTGAAATATGCTGATTTTTTTTTTTGAGAAATGTAGGGTTTCAGACCTCTTCATTAATTTAGAAATTTGGGTAATACATCATCGCTTCTCCAGTGAAGCTTTATTACAGTCATGATGTTAGAACCTGTCAAAGATCTGCAGGTTCCTGATATGCCAAAGTTAACACTAAAGAGGTGTCTTTGATTACCATTTTCTAGCCTCCAGCAGTAACATTTCTACATGAAATGCAATATAGTATTAAGTAGAGTTGGCAAAAATAGAAAGGGGAATAGTAATGGGTCTTGTTATGGGTTATGATCTACTAGAATTGTCATATTTCTGGTAACTACAACTTTGTTTGCAGCATTCCCTTGAATGACTACAAGTTACTTGCATGCGATATACAACAGCTGCTGGTAGCAGTTGCAATTCATGCCTGCAGCTCCTCAGGTTCTCAATATTTTCGTGTTATTGAAGACCTCATTGTGCTGCTGGGTCATCTTCAAAATAGTAAAAATGCAAGGATGCAAAGTAAGTTATCTGCTTATTTTTGGGTCATGGGACTGGAGAAGTAATTTGCTTCCCCTTTAATTTGTTTAATATTCCTGCTGAGGGAGAAGGGGGAGTTTTCTGGTGATGGATCTTCTTTCTCTTCTTAAGTGGTTCTCAAAGTAGTAGTTTTCCTCAGGAGCTTGCCTTGTGGTAAAGAATTGTGTACTGCTAATCTGAACCAATGGTGACTGGAAAAGTTTAAGATTATGTAAATGGAAATGTTCTATGCAGCTTCATTTAGCTTATTTCAGAGTAATAAATTTCTATAGCTTTTGCATGACAACTCACTTGTGTACTGCCTGTATCTGTGGAATAGTGAGGTGACTTTCAGTGTGACTGGAATCGAGTTTACAGCTCTTGATGCATTTTAAGTACTCTTACTTTTTACAAGCATCTGGTAAAAACTTCTTGAAGATGTATTGAGTGTCATATGGTCTTTGTATGCCTCTCTCTGTAGATATGGCAGTTGTTCTGCAGTTAAGAGTTCTTCAAGCAGCTATTGAATTAATAAAAACTACAGCAAACCAGGATTCTCAGGAACAGACCAGTTCAGTCCCATCGCCATCTGCACCACACCGAGCAATGTTTCAGAAGCGTAAAGGCATTGCTGGTGAGTAGCAAAAGCGTAATATTCTTGTATTTTTCTTGTTGTATGTATTACCAAACTAATTCCAGTAAGACAATAAATGAGTCCTGTTGCTTTGCTTTTTTTGTGGATTTGCTTTGTAAGTCAATATGTATATTTTTAGAGTAGCATAGCCTGTACCCATTTTGAACTTGTGGGGTTTTTATATTAGGAGGAGGGAGAGGGGAACAATCAAAAGTTTGGTCACCTTATTCTCACTGCAGTACTGCCTTTTGGGATTCTCTTCGGTTCACAAATTGCTTAGTAAAGATGTTTTGTAAGTAATTCATAGTGGTTGTAATAGCTAACTTCACAGTGAGAAAATACCAAAGTAAAGTTAGTACTTGTAACTTTAACGCAGCTCTGATCTGGGGAGTGCATTGTTGTTGCACAACTTCTAATTAGTGATCATCCTGAGCTACATATCTCCTGCTACAAACTTACAGATGAAACTGAGATTCCGAGATTCCACTGTAGCTGTGCTTGTAAAAACATTTGTGCAGTTCTAGATTTAACAGTGACGTTTTCTCTGTATTTGATAGATTGTGAATCAATCTGTAAAGAATTTGGAGTCTTATACAAAATCAGTTTCCAGATCTGTCATAAATGAAGCTGCATTTAAGAGACTCTGTAGAAGATGTAACTCAACCTGATATGTATTTGAGTTTTCTTAAAAAAAAAAAAACACAACAAAACAAAACAAAAACCACCAAACACTATTATTCCCTGTTTATTAGGGGAATGTTTCTCTTGATATGGTCAACTTTCAAGGTCCCTCTTCAGCCTAGTAAACACAGTAAAAATGTTTTTTACATGGAAGAATCTGATAAGGCACTTAAGGTTTTTAAAAAAAATATTAAAAAATAGTTCTTTCCAAAAGAAGTGGATACGGTCAAGGCTCAACAGTTCATTTCAAGAAAACTTTAAGGAATGTTCTTATAGGTTAGAAATAATAATTATAGCAAAATTAGTGGCATGGGGCATGGTACAAAATGTATTTGTTTATAGCTGTAACATAACTGACTCCATTTGTGCTGATCAAATTACTTTTTGATACACAATTTTGTTGTATTGTTGATTTTTAATCATTTGATTCTACAATAAAAACAGGAATAAATTACTTTCCAGGATCTGCTTTACACAAAAATATGCAAGCTGTAAAGTAAATCTGATCTTGAGACTAACTCATTTCATGGTATCGCTTCTTGAATTTTATATATTCATTTTCAAATAGAAAATCTTTTAAAAGAAAGATAAAAACAGCCAAATGACACCTATGTTCCCTTCAATATTAATGGGTTTCACATGCTTTGTTTCCTTAATGTGAAGTCTTTGAGTGAAAGCAGTTGCGGAGTGATTTTTCTTGTGCATTTTAGTAGAATGTTATTAATGCTTTTTTACTTAAAGGCTCCAGAAAGTTTTCACTTGCTCAGTCTGATGCTCTGCTGATGAAAATGCGTTCACTAGCAAGTGAGGAATTCAACATGATGATGCAGCGGAGAATGAGCCAAGAAAATCCAATCCAAGCCACTGAGACTGAGTTTGTACAAAGGTTACAGAGGCTGACTGTTCTAGCTGTTAACAGACTCATTTATTTAGGTGGGGTTTCTTTTTTACTCAATTCTGTTTTGACAGAGCCAATGTAGTGCTGTATGAAAAATGGCTTCTTGCTTTTGGAGTGTTTAAGTATTTGAGAGGAAAGTGGTACCATTAGACCTAGTTAAATAGGTTTCAACATAAAACATCTTTCTCTGTTATTTGTCACTCAGTATTATGTAACTGAAAATCTGGACACCGTTTTTATCTGAATGAACTGAACAAGTTATTTTAATTATACATTAGTTCATTCATGTGGTAACTGCCTGAATCATTAGCTGAAGATTTAACTCTGCCAAAGGGAGCATCTGCTCTCTTAAAACACATCAGTTTGCATGTTTCTATGAAATGACTGTTTGGCTACCAAGACTTGATGACTTTGGGGACTAGTTCAAATTGCACAGAAGCAAGAGAAAGTTTAGAGGATGGGACAAATAAATGAATGGCTCTGTGATCAACTGTAAATGCTGAGCAAATTGTTTTCATAAGGGAATGGAAATGTGGAATAGGTTTTGATACTTAAAATTAATAGAAGTATAGTGTTAAAGGCAATGGTTGATTTAATGCCAACTAAAATATCATAGGATTTTCTTGCTTGAGGTGGTACTGATCAATATGTGCCTTCTAAATTTTAAGCATCTACTGAAGAGTGCCTTGATGTACTGGGGATAACAGAAGCCACAAGTCAAAGCAGACTTTCAGCATCTCAGCTGGAAGTTCCTGAAGAAGAAAGCCAGCAAGAACTGCCTAACAGAACAAATCCTTTTCTTAAAGACATGTTCAAAATGTTGGTAGAAGGAGTCAAAGTATCCATTGTAAGTAATTTAGGTGTTGTCCACATTAAAGTATATTTCATAAGGTGCCTTTATGAGGAACTTCCTATGCATAAGGTCTTCTGTCCATAAATGCTTTCCTTACTGCCTCTCTCAATGAAGCTGTGGCGTTAAAAACTTGCTTCAGCTTCCCAGGTATTCTGCAGTTGTAAAATAAGAAATGCATCTGCTCTGATTTTTACCTTAGCATATAGCAAAACTCTGCTTCTTGAACACACAAGGGTTAAATAGGTTTCTATATAGTCCACAACTTTGCTTTTTTTTAAACCTTAATGTTTAAGTTTACTGGAGCACATAAAACAAGGTCTGCTGTGCATCCACAGATGGAGAGCTTCTGAGCAACTTGTGTCTATAATACATTTAAAGTTGGTGATGTAAGTAGAGGAAAGAGGAACTTTTCTTCAATTGCTGCCAAAAGGCTGAGAGTTTTCCTTTCTGGTGTACAAGTATTAGCTTTTCAATCTTTCCAGGGTGATCAGATTTTGCTTGGGTAATTTGAAATGGTGTTACTGGAAAACTCAACTTACTGCTCTTGCCTCTTTATTTCTTTTAAGCTGTCTTTTATAAAAAGTAGCTCAGCCTAACTTTCTTTCTTCCTAGCTCTGTAAAATTAAGTTTGTTAGGTCTGCTGTCTTTCCATCATGCCATACTTCTACTACTTTTCAAAGATGGCAGGTTTATTTTTATGTGCCTGTGCTCCTCGGTCCAATGTCTGGTTTCTGATATTTTGAGATAACCCATTCAGAAACTGGTGATTAAACTAGAAGGGCTAGTCATTAAAATAAGCAAACAAAAAAAAACTTCATTTTTTTTTTAAATATTTTTTTACACCCTTTACATCACAGTTCTCACTTCCTGGCCTGTTGTATAGTCCCTCAGCTGAGTATCCAGTTTAGCTGGGAGTTGCATTCCTAATTTTAGCAGACTGAGAGAAAAATGGTTAATTTATTTGAATGAATAAAACCTTTCATTTTTTGTAGAATGGCTTTTAAGCCACAGTAATAATCAGTAAACTGAAACGCGATCTCTATTGCCTTTTCACCATATCAACTGTGTTTTGCAATGTGAAAAACTTGGTAAAAGGAAGCCCTAACCCTCTAATATTAAAAAAATTTCTCTTACTTAGGGCACCAGCAGAATGAATGCACCAAAACAACAGTGGAAGAGAATCCTCTTGTCATGTAAGGACACATTCCGCACACAACTTGGCAGGCTTCTTGTATACAACTTGTCTCCAACAAGGCCACTGCAAGAAAGAAAGCAGGCTTTGGAGATGGTACATGAAGTAAACCATCAGGAGATTATGCGTGACTGTCTTAGCCCAACTTTGCAAGTAAGATCAAGATTGAGAGAAGTCTCTAAAACCTGTGTTCAATTTTTTTTGTTTAAATTTTATCACTATCTAAAACAGTATGTGGCTAAAGCTGTTCACTGTTTTAGTAATGTTTAGTGCTAAAGTCATGTTACACAAAATGCCTGTGTCTACCTCTGTAGTTGCTGTGTTCTCCTGAGGATAGTTTTGTAAGAGGTGAGATCTGGTATGTTGACTTTGTAGCACATCAAACATCACACATCCTGTGTAGCAGAGCAACAAAAGGTGGTGCTAGTTTTAACAAATAATTTTACTGTGGATGCTTGAAGTTAAGGTACCCTGAAAAAGCAGATTAATGAAGGAATTAACTTTGCCTTGGAACTGTACCTACAGACTTCCTGAAACTTGTAAGAACTGATTGCCACTAAATTTTAAGATGCAGTCAGTCCTCAATCAAAGCAGTACTCCATTTTAGCTTATTTAGCCTTTATTAACTCTAAGTAGAATTGTGTATTTATGTTCTTAATTCAAATAGCTGAACAGTTTCTGCTTTTCTGGGTTTGTCAGGAAAAAGCTTTTTTGATTGTACTCTGTTAGTGCAAGCTTGAAAGAAAGCATTTCTTAGAGCCATGACCAGGAATCAGATTGTCAGGTAGATAAAATCAGAGTGACTTTCTCAAACAGGTTGCGGTATGAGATATTCAGGGGCTTGCAAGAATTAAATAAATGATGTAAGATAAGCCACAGTTCAAATCCCTGTGTACTAGGGAGAGAAAATATGTATTAGATGAACTTATGACACTTCTGCATTTCTGCTCACATACATTATTCAGTTAAGCTAACACTTTCACTGGTAAGAGGAAAGCTGATATATAAGCAATGGCTTCTTTGGGGAGGTGTCATGTTGAGTCCATTTATGGCCTGTGTCTGCTTAACTTCATCAGCTCTAATTTTGTTAATCAAACAAGGTGTAGCATTCTTGGCATGCATAATTAGGAGCCTCTGGCATACATTTCCTGAATTATAAATAAGGCTGGAGGAGCTGAGTATTTGGAAAAGAAACTTAGCTTTCTTGTAAGCTACTTGATGTGTCACAAGATGCTGGAGGAAGTTTTGTCATGTGGAGGGTTAAATTCAGCATGTTCTTTCTAGCTTTATAAGAGTTGAAGCAGCCATTTTCATTAAATCAAAGAAAAAAATAGTAGAAAAAAACCCTGTCCAGGCTGATTAGAAAAGGAAATAAATATGGAGAAAAAACCTGCTCATTGCTGTATTGTGGAAATGACAATGACCATTCACCCTTCCCCCCCCCTTACTTTTCTTCTTTCAGCACGGACCTAAATTAGGGCTCTATTTATATGAATTAATGCACAATCACAGCGATGAAATGACCAAAGAGCAACAAAGAACAGCAGGAGACTTTGTGAATACTTTAAAATCTTGTGGCTATAAATGCATTCCCCTGAGCCCACGACCAAAACCAGAACTAATAAAAGCTTTGAAAGAGGTTTGTGAATAAAAACTTTACTTCAAAAAGTGGTTATATTTGAGACAATTTTCTATTGTATGGAGTCAGAGTTTACTGCAGAAAGCTGTTTTGTTTGCTTGGTGTATGGCTTATGCTTTTGGGGATTCTCTTTGTGTTCTGAGTATTTCTGTTACATATACTCAGCGTTTCACAGCAAGCTCACATGTTAATGCTTCTTGGTTAAGCATATTACTTAACAAAGTGAGAGCTCATAGTAAGTTAGTAAGTTACTGGTATCTCTTGCTGCCAGGGGAAAAAAAAAAATGGTTCCTTGCAAAAAAACCCAATATTTAAATATATTAAAACTGCAATAACCGAAATGAAGTCATGATGGTTTTAAATGCTGTGAAGAGTTGACAGTTGAACAATTTTGTCAGTCTTCCCTTTTTAAATTGGCATACCCATTAGCCTCTGTTTCCTTATTTTGTCCATCTGAAAAAGTAATGTATAAAACTTCCATTCAGGATCAGAAGAAATACGAGATGGAAGAAGGTGTAAACAAAGCTGCCTGGGAGAAGACAATGGCTAATAATCGGCAAAAGTAAGTGCCTTCCAAAAAGGGCTGCAGTAACTCTGTAAGAATGTTCACTGTTCAGCACATCCCATTGCAAAGTTGCCTTTAGGATTATAGATATTTTTTTCACAGTAACAGCACTGCTACATTTCAGGCTTTTATTTAAAAATATAAAACCAGCTTGATTGTAGGCATTTGCATTCTGATAGGTTGTCTAATAAATGGTATTGTGTGAACTTCAGAATATTAAATAATTTTTTCCACAACTGACACCCTGATCTTAGTTCCACAGCTGTTGTATCTGTGCAGTCGCCTCCCTTGCTGTGATCTCTGCAATTAAATGTAAGGCAAATGCTTGCAACTAACCTGATTTTCAGCAAATAAAATATCATTATATTCAGTGTTTGACACTTGTGAGTGACAGACGCTGCTACTAACTGGAGTAGTGTAAATTTAGGTAGCTTGTGGTAGATTAAAAGGTTCTTTCCATTGATTTAAATTTCATGCTCTGCTGTAAAAACCAAATGATGCACACACAATGTACTTGAATGCAGGCAAAGCTAGTAGATGTAAAGTTCAGCTTTGCCAACTCTGAACCAATAAGTGGTAAGACTTTACTATGTTGAATAACTTAAAGATTTGAGCAATGGTAAGTTACTCTTCCTAGTTTTTCTTATTGTAGTGAGTATACATTTGTTAGTGAAGCATGCTAATATGTAGCCATTGATCTTCCAATTGTCTTGTCTTTGGCCACAAGTTGCAGCTTTTTTGAGGGATTAGAAGCAGAAGGTATTCATGAGTCCTGTTGAAGATCTTGTATGCTAAGTTACTTTGCATCTGCTGTAACAAGAACTATGGATATCTACTGCCAAACTGATTGTATTTCCTAAGTGGTTTTGGTGTCTCCATTGTGTCTATCTGACATTTTAAAACACAACTCTTTCCTCAGTCTCTTTCAACGTCTAGATACAAAATCTAAAGACATTTCTAAAATAGCTGGAGACATCACACAAGCTGTGTCTCTGTCACAAGGAATGGAGAGGAAGAAAGTGATCCAGCACATCAGAGGGATGTATAAGGCAGAGTTAAGTGCTAGCAGACATTGGCAGGAACTTGTTCAGCAGCTTACACACGATCGGTAAGTTGTTCTCACATCTCAGTGGGAAAGTGAGAGACTTAATGCCTGACATGTGCTTTTCATTCTACTTAGAGGCATATGGAGTGTTGATGATAGAAAAATTAGAATTACTTACTTTGATCATCTGATGGTTAAAACTTGTAGAATACTTGCTTTATTCCCCCCTCTCTTTTTTGGTAGGATGAACAACCCTGTGGTATTTCTATGCCACTTTAACAGTTTTTTGTCAGATACATTTTGCTGTGTCTAATACAATGAAGAATGCCAAAGTTTTAATATCTTGCATTGCATCAATGGCATACCAGACCATTTTTTTCATGTAATGTTATTCACACTAGCATCCAGATTCTGTGTTTGCTAACATGCATGGAGCAAAAGATGTTAAGTCTTGACAAGAAACAAAACAAGTATTTTTGCCACTGCAGAAATGGTATTGTAGTTTAATACTATAAACTAGTATTATCATGTTTGCAGCAACTGAGTTTTCAAAATACAGTACTGGGTGCATTGTATTGCTGTGTTCATCAGAATTAGTAACTTCAAGAGCAGACTTACAGTAGCTCATAAGTAGTCAGTGGGATAGCTCATGGACATAAACTGTAGAATTCAGTCTTTCGATACTTTTTTCAGAAGTAATTGCCTAGTGCACTGCCGTAAAACTGCCTTTCTACTAGTTAAAGCAGAATAGAATGAGTAAGTGTATATACTACCTCTGCTGCCAAGTTCCAATATACTTTGTTGTGTTTTTTTTCAGAGCACTGTGGTATGACCCGGTCTATTACCCAACTTCTTGGCAACTGGATCCAACAGAGGGCCCAAACAGAGAGAGGCGCCGCTTGCAAAGGTGCTACCTGACTATTCCAAACAAGTACCTTCTGCCAGACAGGCAGAAACAGGAAGGTAATTATAACATCTTCCAATAATATATCTGAATTGTAATGACTGCTAGTGCCTTATGATTTGTGTTTTTTTTATAGGTGTGATAAAAACTCCATTATCTTATCTATTTGAAGACAAAACACATTCTTCTCACTCTTCTACTGTAAAGGACAAAGCTGCAAGTGAACATATAAGGTAGGGTTTGGGTAACATTAACCTCCCTTTCCCACCTTTTCCCATTCCAAAGAAACAGTCCTCGCTTTTTTAAAATCAAAATAAACATTAACAAAATCCAATAAAGTGAGATAAGAGAAAAATGTCAAATGGTAAGTTTTTTGATATATTCATATGCAAAATATTAGAGCTCCCAACGGGTAAGTTGAGTCCAAAAACAGTCCGTCTCTGACTTCAAAAACTGGTAAGAGAAAATACCATCTGGTGTGATGTGGGCGTGGGATTTCTTTACTTACTTGTCACTTAGGTATCTAAGGTCAGCAGTGCTGCTAGATCTGGGAGGTTATTACATCAGTGTTCAAAAGCAAATTGTTTCCATCCTCTCTGCTTTTACCATTGACTCAACTCTGTTGTGTTAATTTACCACTTATTGCAGATACTGGTACTGCCTAAAATAATTCCAAAGAACGCACAAAGAAATAAACACAAATATCTATTGTGTGTGTCTTGGAAGTTAAGGTTCTGTTTGTTTTTTTTTTCCTCCTTGGGATTTGAACCATTAGTCTCATAGTGTTGAAAAGTCTTTTGTCAGCTGTAGCCTTTGAGGCTTATTTCTAGCATGTGCCAAAAGGTGCATAAATCCATAAGAAATAATACACTTTAAATATTACAGAGTAAATCGAAGATGTATCAGTGTAGCACCTTCTAGAGAGACTGCAGGTGAACTGTTGCTAGGTAAGTAGAATTTTCAGTCCTCAGATACCGTTTTGTCTAAGACTCTGCTGTATATATAAACTGGGATGATTTTTAAAGCAATTGACCTGTTGCTTGACTTCTTGTGGATTATATAGAATGGTTTTGCCTTTCTTCCCTACTGTTAGCACGAGTGCAGTTAAGTTTTAAAGTTGCAGACCACTTTCTAAAAGATGCAGCATGCTATTTTTGTCAAATACTGTCTTGCCTAGGTGCTGTTCTTAGTATTCTTAACACCTGGACACTGTTCATATAACATTAAGATACATGATATTACATTTTGCATGATGCATCTTTTTGCAACTGTTTTTTCCTGTAGGAAAATGTGGCATGTATTTTGTTGAAGACAATGCTTCAGACACGATTGAAAATTCAGTAAGTATGAGATCATATTGTCCATCTTTAATTTATCAGAACTATGACCTTGAGTAGCTGTTGTCTACTGTCACTGAGATTGCAGGTGTACTCTAATTGGCATCTCTGGACAAGGCTGACCTAACTCATTGGTTTTGGTATAGTGTTTCTTCTGCTGCTCTTGGCTGTGGAATAAGTTGTGATGGCAAAAAAATATAAGATGTGGGCCAAGGAGGGTGTGATGTGGGGAAGCTTCTGTACTTTCCTGTTCATTGCTCTGAGCTCATGAGTGTAAGTGTTCAGAGTTTGCTTTGGTCTGCACCTAAGATGACTCGCCTTACTCGCTAGAACACTGGGAAGGACAAACTCACAAGTGTATGGGTTGTGCTGCACTCTACAGCATCTAGTGCTTGAATTTTCCATTACATAGGATGTTCCAGCTCCCACCTCAGCCAGTACAAGAGGACTGTTTCATGGAGGAACCTGGAACTGACCTAATCCTTCTGATGTACAAAGGCTCCCTTGTATTAAGCTTAGACATCCAACAGACACTTTAAAAAAAAAAAATCAAGATAGCAATTATACCATTGAAAAACTATTTTCAGGGAGCACCCACTAAGCACACGGCTCCTGTGATTTAAGATGTTACCAGCTTTTTTGCTGCTTTGTCCTTCACTGAACTGTCAGACTTACGGATTCATGGCAGTTTTGTTCTGGTTGGTCATCCAGTATTTTATCTTAAGAGGCAGTGAAAGGATAGCATTGAGTGTTAGTGTTGGATAGGGAACTGGAGCGACTGAGGAGCATGATAAGAGTGGAGGATGGGAAGCATATATGAAGAAAATCACAACGTCTTAAAGCATCACAGCAAAATTACATACTGTATGGTTATAAACTGGCCCCATTGAAGGGTTTCTTTTTTAGAAAATCTGCTATTTAAAATAACCTTTTCAATTGCAAATTCTGCAGAGTTTTCACGGAGAAACTGAACCAGCATCATTTTCCTGGACCTATGAAGAAATTAAAGAAGTTCATAAGCGCTGGTGGCAGTTAAGAGACAATGCTGTGGAAATATTTCTAACAAATGGCAGGACTTTACTCTTGGCTTTTGATAATACAAAGGTAATGTGGCACTGCTGGACAGTAATAGATCAAAGCATTTTGCTGTGTATTCATAACATGTATGTTCAAGCATTATTATTAAGGAGACCTGTTGCATGAACTAATTAAATTTGAAAAAACTGCTCAGTTGGACTTCTGTCATGTTGCACACAGTCATGTTGTAAAACACATCTCTGGTGATTAAGACATTAAAGAATCATAGTAATACTAAACATTATTTCATTACAGCAGAAATTTGTAAAATGAGAGAAACTTACTAAGTCTTGGTAGTTTGAAGTTTTTTAACTTCTGTGATTAAATCTGTGGTATTTTCTTCTAGGTCCGTGATGATGTGTACCACAACATCTTAACTAACAATTTGCCTAACCTTTTGGAATATGGAAACATTACTGCTTTGACCCACCTGTGGTGCACAGGACAGATTACTAACTTTGAGTATCTGACTCATTTAAACAAACATGCGGGCCGTTCCTTCAATGATCTCATGCAATATCCAGTATTTCCTTTCATACTTTCTGACTACACCAATGAAACACTGGACCTAAATGATCCATCAGTATATAGGTAATATGAAATGCTTGGAACTGGTTACTTCCAAATACTTGAACTGATTGTCCAGTATAGCTCTTTAACTTCATTGTACTGGTGAGGCCACAACTGGAATACTGCATCCAGTTTTGGGCTCCCCAGTTTGAGACAGGGAACTACTGGAGAGAGTCCAGCATAGGGCAACAAAGATGATTGAGGGACTGGAGCACCTTCCTTACAAGGAAAGGCTGAGAGTGCTGGGACTCTTTAGCCTGGAGAAAAGAAGGCTGAGGGGAGACCTTATTAATACTTATAAGTATCAGAAGGGTGGGTTGAAGGGGGATGGAGCTGGACTCTTTTCAGTGGTTCCCAGTGACGGGATGAGGGGCAGTGGGCACAAGCTGGTACATAGGAAGTTCCATTTGAATACAAGAAAAAACTTTAGGGTGAGGGTGGCAGAGCACTGGGACAGGCTGCCCAGGGAGGTTGTGGAGTCCCTTTCTCTGGAGACCTTCAAGAACCACCTGGGTGCAGTCCTGAGTCATGTGCTCTGGGCAGTCCTGCTTTAGCAGGGGAGTTGGACTACTTGATCTCTAGAGGTCCCTTCCAACTCTGACAATTCCATGATTCCATACTAAACTGCATACATACATGAATGGAACTATTCAGGGACAAACCTCATCCAGAATAACTTCAGCTTTTTACAATAAATGCATTGGACATTTAAATGTGTAGTATTGTGAGTGTGCGTGTTCAAAGGATGCTATGAGTTTGACTTACATACTGTTGTAATATGATACAGATAGTCCACAGGTTTAGATAAAAGCTGTATGTTAAAATTCAGGTGATGAAAGACTTGCAGCCCAATTACCAACAAAACAGGGAAGGAAATATTGCAAATTATTTGACCAGTTACAAAATCATGTTATTTTAATTGTGAATAGGTTCAAGTGAATTGTCCCACCCTAGTAAACTTGACTTAAAGTTAACATTTGTGCGCACCAAGTTTTTGCCTTTATGTGATGCTTGTGATTTGTCAGGTGCTTTGCATTTGCTTGGCTGTTACTGTGCTATAGGGTAACCTGTGGACCTGAGTTTGCCTTTAGCACTGACTAAAAGTGGCCTGTTTATTCTCTGAAGTCCCTTGTAAAGTGGAATTAAGTTTTGTTTTTCCTTTTCATGATACTAAAGTTGTTATTCTTAATGCATTACTGAATGGTGCGAACCAATATCATTATAAAAATAACAAGATATCAGTACTACTTCTGTTACAGAAATTTGGTCAAACCAATAGCTGTGCAATCTAAAGAAAAAGAGGATCGTTATGTGGATACTTATAAGGTAATTTGGATAACTTTTGCTGCTTACCTTTTTCCTTTGCATAAATGATATGGATGCTTTCATATTTTTAAGTTGATGATGGGGGAGAAATCATAAATTCAGCATTTTTTGTATGGAATTCTCACTTCCATTCTCACATATGCTACACTTCCTGGGAATTGTTTTATAACATGCTGGGAACCTGTGGTTGTCTGTGCCTGTACCTGAAATCATTAATCAATTTAGTCTTTCCATGTAATACTGCTGAAGCCACTAAATTGATGTCTTCTTATGAGCATAAATATATTTAAAATTGCTAAAGATCAGGAAGATAACTTAGTGCTGTATATTTGAAATTGTTAGTGGAAGTCGTGGCTATTCTTTCTGTTTCATAACAGAAGAGCTCTTTTTCCCTCAAGTACTCTATTTCAACACGCCCTACTGTGATTAGAATGCTCTCTGCTTTTTGCTCTTTAGAGTGTTTTGAAGGGTGTAGAAAACATGCTGGAGATGGAAAGCATCTGTAGCTAGACCTTTAACTTGTGTCCTCATCATTATGGTCCAGTGTATTATTTGCAAATTGTTTTTTTTTTTTTTTCCATTTAGTATTGAAAAGCCTGTACAATGGCTCTCTGTTCTTAGAAAACAAGATAATGGGATAATGGATAATGGTGGGGGAAGAAAAACCAAAAATAATAAATAGTGGACAATGGATTCTTTAAACTGACTTAAGACTTTGATACCTAACTGGATTGTGAAAGCAGTCATGTCTTTAGACAGTTGAAATGTATTTGATTCCAAATCACTTTTAAATGTACGTTCCTCCAAAAGTTTGTTTTATTCCTAAACAACTTAAGCAAGCTTTTATTTTTGTTACTGGAATATGGTCTAAGTAGGAGGCTGTGACTTTTTAACATTTTTTTTCTTACTACTTTTGTAGTATTTGGAAGAAGAGTACCGCAAAGGAGCACGAGAAGATGATCCAATGCCCCCTGTACAGCCATATCACTATGGATCTCATTATTCCAACAGTGGAACAGTGCTTCATTTCCTAGTTAGGCTGCCACCTTTTACTAAAATGTTCTTAGCCTATCAAGGTAAGGTTACTTCTGCTTGCACTTCTTTCACATCGAGACTTTGTCCCAGTGATCCAGGAATGCTATATATTACTCTATTTAGCATAGTTTATCAGTTCTAAGTAGCTGAGATCAGTAAAGTTAAATCTGGTATGCTTTCACAGTAGACCCATTCTGAAATTGCCAACTAGACCATAAAGTTGTACCTGAGCATATGTATGTAGAATAAAATGGTGACCTATATTTGACTTGCAGTCCATGGGTAATGCATAGTAATTGATACAGAAATATTCTAAATGCTCTCAGCTAACTGGAGAGCAGTTAACTTGAAGTTGCAGATGTGCAACTGTTACCGTGTCCATCATCGATGTAACAAATTCAGTTTGGATTTCTTTACAGATCAAAGTTTTGACATCCCAGACAGAACTTTTCACTCTACCAATACAACCTGGCGACTCTCTTCGTATGAATCAATGACTGACGTAAAGGAACTTATCCCAGAATTTTTCTACCTTCCCGACTTTCTAGTTAACAGAGAAGGTATACTAAGAGGATACCAAAACTATATACCCAAACCAGCTGTATGGTTGAACCTATGGGTTGAAACTGAGAACATTTATATCTCTTGACTGAATACGCTAAGCAGTAAATGTATGTGAGGATATGCTACAAAAGCTGTTATGTAGGACTACAGAGAAGGGTTTTTCTGTAACAGTCTGAGAGGTGTAAAGGAGTTTGCTGTTGTCTGATTATTTTTTTTCCCATTTGAATTGGTGTGTCCAGCTTGAAATGTATGTGGGAGGAGTGTGGCTTGTTAATGGTGCTGCTTTGTTGGTTAGCAATCACTGTGCCTAAGAGTTAGCTTTCACAGAACCCTGTAAGGACCTTTTTGAAATTACTGTCAGCTAAAATGTTGGACACTTACTCCCCTGTTTCTAGGTTTTGATTTTGGAGTACGTCAAAATGGTGACAGAGTTAACCATGTCAGTCTTCCACCCTGGGCTCGTAATGATCCTCGTCTATTCATCTTGATTCATCGTCAGGCCTTGGAGTCTGACCATGTTTCCCAGACCATTTGTCACTGGATTGACTTGGTGTTTGGTTATAAGCAAAAAGGCAAGGCCTCTGTTCAGGCTATAAATGTCTTTCATCCTGCAGTAAGTATTTAAACACTGTGTTTGTTTGTTGTACTCAGTAACTTAATGGGAGAAAGTTCAGTCTTACATGCTTGGAAAACGTCCAGCGTTGAAGCAAGATCCCTTGCTCCCTGAAACGTTGAAGAATAAGAAAAGGCTTTAACCACTTCAGTGCAGAACTGCTAAGATCCATGGGACTGTTGTGACGCTTGGTGAATTTGCATTTGTCTTTCTTGCCTTGAGATAGCTAAGGGGGTCAGACTTCCTGGGTAGTCTTTGCAGTGGTGTGCAGGTATTGTCTTTGTGGGTACCTGTTCTCATCTCACTCAAACAAGTAGCTTTTGATACAATTAAAATAGTTCCATTTTTCCAGACCTCATTATTTGTGTTCTTCCTTTCATGCACATCTTGGTTTGTCCCTCTAACGAGCGCTTTCTCCTCCAGTAAATTCAATCTCAAATAAGTCCTCATTTAATGTAAATACTTCCAGAATTTCATTAGTTAACATGAATATCTCAAACTGTATTCTTCAGCTTCAATCCTTATTACTAAGGTTTGCTCAGCCGGGCAATCCTGGTTTTAAATGCATTTGAATGTGTTCCTTGCGTTTAGTGTTCATTCTATAGCTGGAAGAGGTAATAAAACAGTGTTTGGCAGTGGCAGCTTTTCCTTTTCGAGTAGCTGTTCACATGCTTTCCTTTTTTGGTGACTAAATCATGATTTAGTTATTACTTTTAACTTCAAATATTGTGTGAGCATGTTCATCGTTTCTTAAAGTGAAAAGTCAAGGCCTTTGTCAGTGTGACTGTGGAAGAGTATGTGGTACACAATTAGAGGCATGAAAAAGACAAGCAGAGGAAAGAAAATAATTTCCACTGTCATGAAATACAGAGGTGGTTCTTCCCTCCTCACCCCAAACTAGAGCTTTAATCCATTAATTAAAAAGAGGTACAGAAAAGAAACTTTTTCAGTTGTTTGTTAATCATCAGCGACTAATCTGGTTTTTATACGGATTAGTAAAGGTCTACTAAGAAAACCTCTAACAGAAATTAGCTATGGAATGTGTGTAGGAGTAGCTCACATGATAAATCTTACTGGTTGTTATTGCTAATAAAGAAGTGTTGACAAGGTAACTGTTCTCAGCGGCTCTTTAGTCACCAGAGCCCTTGTGGGATGGCTTCTGGTCCAGGTCTTAACCAAACAACTGAAGAGTCTGCCTCTAAATCTGTGTGTTGAGAAATCTTTCCCAAAGACAAACTGGACAAGCTTATTCTCTCCCCCTTCCCTTTTGTTTTTCTCTTCTATAGACCTATTTTGGGATGGATGTTTCTGCAGTTGAGGATCCTGTTCAGAGAAGAGCCCTTGAAACAATGATAAAAACATATGGGCAAACACCTCGCCAGCTGTTCCATACAGCTCATGTGAGCAGACCTGGATCCAGGCTTATCATGGAAGGAGAACTTCCTGCTGCCATGGGATTACTCGTGCAGTTTGCTTTCAGAGAAACCAGAGAACACACTAAAGAAATAATATATCCAGTATGTCATTTTTACTTGCAAGATGACTTAATTAACATTCATATGCTGTATTATTGTATCCTTATGTTTACATGTCCTTCCTAAAACTGCAACTTACTACCTATATTGTACTGTAAAAAAAACAAAAAAAAAACCAAAAAAAAAAAAACACACACCAAAAACCCCACAAATACAAAACTAGTAAAGTCATAGTGAAAATTATTTTATGCATTCATGATATATTTTGTGTCAACCAAGATCTTTGTTTATAGCAAATGTGTTGGAAAGCATTTTGCTTACACAGTTTTGTACTTTCAGTGATGAATTCTGGAATCTGTGTGCAAACCTATACTAGGTAAACACATACTGTGTTCTCTTCTATCCTCAACGTTTTTAGTGTCTGTGGGACAGTTCAGCTTTCTCCACTTCAAATACTTGCTTTCCCTAAAGCTCAGTGAGAAACTAAATCCTTGCATTTAAAGAAATTTGTAGTTTTCACTAAACTACCTGAGCTGCCAGCTTGCTACTCAGCTTTTAAAGAAGTGGGAAAACTCCCTTAAAGCTACTAATGCAGCTGATCATAGTACAGTGATTCGTACTTGCCTTTTTTGTATTTTGAGAATACTTCAGCAGTCCTTACCACGTGATTGTATATGGGAATGTGATACGACTTTTAACCCTCTTTTAATTTGAATCGTATTTGTGTTTGTTTTAGAGTCCATTGCCATGGATTAAAGGCTTGAAGTGGGGAGAATATGTTGGTTCCCCAAGTGCTCCAGATCCTGTTGTCTGCTTTAGCCAACCACATGGAGAAAGGTTTGGCTCTCTCCAGGCTTTGCCAACTAAAGCTATCTGTGGTTTATCCTGCAAGTTTTGCCTTTTGATGATATATAGCAAGGAGCAAGGTATAAACTTGTGCTTATTCTCTATACCCAATACATGCAAAAATGAGCCATAAAGAATTTAAATCTCATGCTACTATTATTCTTGAGCAAACTTTCCAAATTTAATGACTTCTACTGAAGACTGTTCTATAGGTACCAGTAACAGCTTCCACATGGGTGGTATCTTTCCTGGAGGCTGGATTTTACTTGTAACTTTCAAAACTACATAGAGGCATCTTGTAACTAAGTTGATACTTTTCATTAAAGTGACTGAAGGATGAGGATTTAACTTTAGAACTTGCCAGCAGACTCAGTCGAAGAACTGTAAAACAGATGATTAGAACATGTAGCAACAGAAAGGAGACTTAAAGGAATGGTTTTTAGAGGCAGAGAATGAGGGAGGTTGTCAATAAAAAGCAGTGGTAAAGAATCTGCTGTCAGATAAACTCCTTGGAGGGATTCTTATTGATAAATGTACAAACAGATTCTTGTACTCTTGTTTTCTTTGTAATATGTGCTAGTGAAAGTCTTTTTTTCCTTTTAAGAATAAACAGCTTCACATTTAGTTAACAAAAATAAGTAACGTGCTCCTTGAAACTATGAACAATTGTTTCTCTAGCTGGGCAGTATTGTTCACTGCTTCTCCTTTTCTCCACTCTCAATAGATGCAACATTTCTGAAGAAAAGCTTTGCCAGGGTTGCGAACTGTCTTTGGAGAACACTGAATGTTTACATAGTCTCTGAAAACTGTTTGTAGCACATCACAGATAAAGCCACAGCCTAATAAAAAATATTTTATTTTGGGACTTTGCAGTTGTTTGTTTTAGCTTGGGGGTAAAACATGGATCTGAGGTTTTCATTGTTGCCTATCAAAATGATTGATGCTTTGGTTGTGTTATGTGACAATGTTTAACATCTTCCTTCAGGTGTGAGAAGTATGCACAGCACTGATATTCAGTGGTCAGCTATCCTGAGCTGGGGATATGCCGATAACATTTTACGACTGAAAAGCAAGCAAAGTGAACCTCCAGTAAACTTTATACAGAGTTCACAGTTCCATCAGGTAAAAATATCAGTCTGTTAGTTTCAAACTTAATATTGCTAGTTTAAGTGGTGGTCTGACTTGGCAGTAGGTACTCTTGCTTTCTTTTTTCTTGGAGATGAGCATCGAACATCGTTTTAATATGTTTGGGTCTCCTTTGGAACACGTTCCTCATTGCTGCACTATATCTTGCTCTTGGTTGTGTTCTTGTACAGGGTAAAAATCCCTTCAAAACGTGTTTGATTTTTGTAGCTTTTCCCTCCTATGGAGCATTCATGTGGATTTATAAAAGCTTACCTTCTGAGCCAAAAAAAAAAGGAGCACAAGAAAAAGCCATAGATTTACATTAGAAGCAGAACCCCACTGTAGTTTAGGATTGCTCTGAAAAAAATTGACCAAAAAAATTGGGAACACTGCATAATTTCAGTTATGCTCCAAGAGTTAGTGAGATTCTACCAAATGTATTTTGGCTGACGTGGCTGTAGTCTGGAATTCTGCAGCAGCGACTATTCTGTAGCTGTGAGTTCTAGGCTACACAGTTTCCCTCTTTACTGTAGTCTCTGAGGTCATAGGAAATCTGACCTAAAGCAGCTATATTCAAATGCTTGGATTTCTGTAGCGTAGATACTTTACACGGCTCTTGTTAGGATAACCAATAAAGAATAAGTTTGACCAAATGCTGTGACATAATGAAAATAGCAGTTAGAATAGTTTCTGTTCTAATTTTTTCTGGCTTTGTTTTGTCTTTCCAAGGTAACAAGTTGTGCTTGGGTGCCAGACAGTTGTCAGCTGTTCACAGGTAGTAAATCCGGTGTCATCACAGCATATATGAACAGATTCACTAGCAATACGGTAAGTTCCATTGGACAGGACTTACATTTAAGGATTTAGCTGTATTCACTATTACAGTCTGTTTTTTTTTAAACAGGAAAAGTGAGAAAAGGGGCATATGTTATATTCAGGACAATTGTTAAAAAGATCAAGTGCTTGTTTAGTATATTTTTTTGAGTGATCCTCTTTAACATTTTTAAATAGATTTATCAGCATGTTTATTTGTGGGCTTTTCTTGGGCTGTTGTTCATATACTGCTAGCTTTTAGTCAGCCCTCATTGTCTGGGTGCACAACTGATTACACATACAGCACTGACTGTATTCAGGCTAGGGCTTGGAATTGAAGCTCTCTGGCACAGTGACGTTCCCCTACATTAAGGAGTAACGTTGTCTGTGAAGGAGACAGAGCCTTTCAAAGCCTTAACTGAAACTGTGGAATGCATTTCCCCAAAGCAAATAACCTTTCAAACACAGAAGGCACTTTACTGTAGAGAGCTCAGATGAAATCTCTGACAGTGTCTGTATTAACCACTAAGCCTCTTCTTTGTCATATTCCCCAAGGGGAAAAGCTGCAGCGAGAAAAGGGAGAAAAGTAACTCGCATTACTTAATGCATTAGTGGAACATACCGAGATACTGGTAGAAATTGCCCTGACACTGTGGTTATAAGCATGGTATGAAAACATAAATAGAACTCCAAATTCATCTTGTGGTTCAGAATGAGTTTTTGAGCTTCTGTCTGATCTTCTCCAGCAATAACTTATAGTCTTCGTAGTTTTAACAAAGAGTTTGTAACTTCCTTGACAGGTTATTTCAGGTGTCTACAGGATTACCTCTAGCAACAACTAAGCTGGTTTATCAAATTTAGCTTGATACAGATGCAGGTATTGGCAAACACATTTGTTGTATTGTACTCTTGATGTTCTTAAATCCTGAGATTAGCAGGGGCTAGAAGGAACCTTGGTACGATCTGCTATGCCTATCTAGTCTCCAGTTTTCCAGATGCTTGGACTGGGGAGAACGCAAACATACAGTGACTTCTTCCTTGGCTTTCTTACAGTTTCTGATGATCTGCCACTCAGACTTCCTGAGCTCAGCAGCTTTTTAAACTTTGAGTTTAAAAAATGAAATAGAACTTGAAGCCTGCAAGCCTCAATCAATGCGTTACTAAGTCAGTCACCTTATCAGCTCACCAGAATAGTGGGCTAGTAAATAACCTCTTCTGAGACTTGGATTCCAGTTAAATTTTTTTGAGTTACTTAAATTTAGTATACTTGCCTTCTGCAATGTTAAACTCTAGTAACGGGGGTATGACCTTTAGTTCCTTATATTTCCTAGAAACAGGAGGCCTTGTTTGTTTTGGTGATTTTTTTTTTTTACTTTTTTTTTTAGCTGCACAGATGTTGTCTTTGAGACCATCTTTGCTAAATTTCTCAGCACTGACAGTTTTACATGCCCCAGGCAGACTGACCTTGTGCCAATTTTGTAGCTCCTGCTGTTGAGTCAGTTACCCAAGTCAGAGCTGCAGGGAATGCAAATGTGCTTCCTAGCATCTGTTCTGTATACATCTTGTCAGCTGTTTGGTGATAAAGTGCACAGTTTGTTATAATGCTGTACATGAAATATGAATAGTTTGCCCTGGTTCACATTTATATAAATTCAGTGCATAGGCATAAAACAGATATGTTAATTGGATATGGGAATTCAACAGCTTGCTGTCAGAATTCAAAAATACTTCAGTGTTGTACTTCAGATGCTCTATTTTCCTAGTCTTTAAGATGGTCCAAAAACTAATGAAGTACTGCTTTAAAATCTATCTTGACAATAAGTCATATCTTCAAGAAAACCTCAACCAAGGTTTGCTGATTGTACAAATCACTCCAGCCTTCATGTGCGGACTATTAGACTTGTCTTGCAAACAGAAAGAGAGCACTTTAATGATCTGGTTGAGTAAAACTGGGCAGTGATCATTTAAATTCTCCACTCAAGTGCTGTAGATGATCATTTTGGGTAACCAACAGAAAGAACTGCTATTGAAAGGTAGATACATACTTGCATGTTTTTCCCATCTAGATACTGATTTAGTGGTTGTTACCAAAAGGAAGCAGGAATTTAAAAAGGGATAGTATTTTAGGCACGAGGCAACTATTTTATAACTTATTAGACGCTAATACAGTTGGTATTAAAATTCCAACTTGTCTTATTACAATATTATTACAATAACCCAGTGAAGGATCAATAAACCACTGCTATTAGTGCTATAGGGGGAAGCTGCTAAGGGTGAATCCTGCTTTCGATTCAGGTGTTAAAATGGAGATCAACAAACAATTACAAGAGGCAGGAGGAGCCACAGTAAAAGGGTTATTAAAATGTGGTGTTCTTCAGAAGATCAGAAGTTTTGATAGTTGCTGTTGTGGTGAAAAAATGGTATACCTCTTTTGTCTAAACTGAGTAATGATTAAATAAAAATCTGCACGTGTGAGGGACCACACTTCTGAAAATGACAGCTGGATGCTTTAATACTTGACTGAATTGGATGAGATGCTCGGTAGCAAGAGCACAATGGCAGGTCTTCCTGTTCTCAAAGGGTATTGACTTTTGCAATATTACCTAGATTATAGTGTCCCTTTTAGTACGGAAAAGCATTCCAATGTTCTATAAGCTAGGACTTAAGCATATGTATATTTCCATCTTGTCTGTTTCTACTTTCAAGCGTTTTGGAGATCTGTGTATGCATCCTATATCCTAATACAAAAATGGAGACAATGTGCTTGATGAGGGAGAAACAAGGGGAAAAATGTGCCTTTTTTATACAAAGGTTCTAATCTCTCTACAGCAGATTATCTTAACTAAAACTTTAGTATTCTGATTAAGCGGGTCCTTCAACTTCGCCAGTTTTCAGGAGGTCTGAATCACTTCAAATGATAGAACTTGAATAAGAAGTGTCATTTAGTGTTAAATTTGCCACTTTATATCTAGAGGTTTCTATATTTAAACTTGACTTCCTGCATATTTTTCTGACTTGGTATCACTGAAGGACTTGGCACCAACTTGAGGAATTCACAGTAATTTATTGTACACAATGTGATAAGTGCTGAGTTGAGTTTTCCTGATATGCTTCCAAGTGCTTTCTCTAGATGTGAAAATACTGGGGACTGTCATGTAAAAATAGCAGACTTGCAGAAAACAAATTAGCTGATTTCAAGGTGTGTAACTGAGAAGTAGTGCAACAGTTCCTTGTTTTGGTTCATTGGGCTACATCAAAGTGTTTGCTTAGACCAAAGTACTGGAAGCAAAAATTTGAACACTAACAATATGTATGGTGTCTCGCATTATAAAGCATTAAACAATAAAGCACAAACACTATTGCTAAACAAATGACATTAAAAGTAATGGGAACCACTCTTTTGAAACTAAGATTTGAACTTGTCCCCAGGGCTTAGCCTCTTCATAAAAAGACTTTTTTTTATATTATTTTTGTAAGAGTTCATGTTTTATTTTGCTATTTTTCAGCCTTCAGAGATAGAAATGGAGTCTCAAGTCCATCTATATGGTCACACAGCAGAAATAACAAGCTTGTTTGTGTGCAAACCATACAGTATAATGATAAGTGTCAGCAAAGATGGAACCTGCATCATATGGGATTTGAACAGGTATAAGTATATATGTAACTCTATGCTAAAAGCTTTCTTTAAAATACCCGTTTTCTAACTTTTGGGTATCTTTACCCTTTTAAAGTTAACTGAATTTGTTCTACATATATCTTAACACAAAATCGTACCCTTACTGTTTTTTTCCCATGAAGGGAGCTGGAATTCTAGAAATTAATATCAAAAATACCATAATCGTACAAAATGTTGATCTAAATTAATATAACAAATATTTTCCTCAAAGAACCTTTTCTGTGTTTGAGTTTGAACTTTAGGCTTGCTCTCTTTATTTTCTTCAGGCTGTGCTATGTCCAGAGTCTGGCTGGGCACAAGAGTCCTGTGACTGCGGTTTCAGCTAGTGAAACAACTGGTGATATTGCAACAGTTTGTGATTCAGGTATACTAGGCAGTCAAGAAAGCTGTTCTGACTTGCAGACCAAATAAATCATGAGACTTGCTATTATATTAGTTACTGACTGTGTGTTAATCATCTGAGTATGCGTTGGGTCAAATAGGAGTGCTCTTTCTTTTAATGTAGTAACATATAAATTTCTCCAGTAATAATATGCAGCTGAGTAAAATGTAGAGATATAAAAGGTAACAAGTTGATTAAAAAGTCTTGAAATCTCAACAGATTCCTGGGGGACTTAAGTTCTGTGAAGCTGCCTGCTTTCATTTTAACAGGGCTTGTTGTCAAAGGTACAGCTCTTCAGGGGAGTACAGAGCAATAGAATTTTTGTTATTCGCTCTATCACTTTAAATGCTTCCGTATACCCAGAAGCAAGCACAGATTTGCTTAGCTATTCACTAGTTTAAAACAAAGAGGAGTAACAGCTATACTAAAGCAGAAAGAGTAGATATTTGTATTAGGGCTCCTACAGAAGGAGATAATTCTCCCCTGTCTTACTTTTAAGCAGGTTTTTGTTCTGTCTTGTTTTCCACATAATTCTCTCATCCAGAAACAGTACTAAGACCTATTTGAGCAATGGGGTTTTGTTAGAAATAGGGATGCTCACTGACCTGAAGACTGACACTGTGGTACAGCTCAGCACTGTGTATTGAGAAAGCAGGGCCAAGTCAGATTCCTCACACCGTTTTGCTGTCTCTAAAGATACCTGTGTATGTTGTCTTAAGACTGAAGGGGGAAATAGGCTTCATCTAAATGCCAGAGTATTGTTCCATTGATCCAAGGAGGTACAGAATAAGAAGAAAGAGAGCTTAATTGTGTTTATTCATATTGTTAGAAGACAGTTATTGACCCAATTCTGACTTCGGCCAATTTTCTTTCTCTTTTGCCTTGAGTAAGATAGGTTTTACAGCTGCAGTATCTTTTAGCCACCTTCTGTCACTGTAGGTTCTCCGTAGACTGAACTGAAACTAGAACTGTTCCAAATCTGGAAGGGCGGGGNNNGGGGGGGAGGCAGGAAGAGATAAAATTGCATAGTCTATAGTATTAAAGGACAAAGAGAAATTATTTCAGAAACCTAGTATTTAGGTTTTAAACTGACACAGAGACTTTTAACTCCATTCCTGTTGCTCAGAACCTTTTTTTGTTTCTTGTTTTCTTTTTGGAAAAGCCTGTATTCTTTCATTGGCAAGAGACAGGAGTTTCCAGCCCTTTTAAGACAAAGCAGTAGCTGGGTTATTAAATTTTTTTGATAGAATTAAATCCCAGATAACCAGGTAAGATAACAGTGCTTGCTACTTCTAAGTACTTTGTTTAAAATGCAAGCCAAGATACAAGAACTAGTTGTTTAAAGTGGATAGTATAAATTCCCTCTTAGTGCTTCCCTGTTAGTACAAGCAAATTGGTCATTAAATCAAGTTCATCTAAGGTTTCAGAAGTGCAATGTTCCATAAATATGAAATGATATCTTCTAAATCACTGTAGTGGCTTGGTGGTTTGTATGTTCCCTGTCAGAAAAGGATGGAAGAGTTACTTATTTACTGCAGCACACATCACTCAGTCATTTAAACCTTTCAAAAAGATTTTGATCTTTCAAGAAGTTGAATTCTTTAACACTTAAAAGATTCTGCTGCATAGACTTAGCTGTAGTCTAGATTATTTTTTATTTTTTTAATACTACTATGTTGTGTTCTGTTGCAGTTGGAGGGGGTAGTGATTTGAGACTCTGGACAGTTAATGGTGATCTCGTGGGACATGTCCACTGCAGGGAAAGTATCTGCTCTGTTGCTTTCTCTAACCAGCCTGAAGGAGTGTCTGTCAATGTGATTGCAGGGGGGCTTGAAAATGGGGTTGTAAGGTAAGCATTTGAAATTTTTATTTATTAAAATGCTATATAATCTGGGCTCAGGGTTTGAGAATATGTAGCCAAACATCATTTGACATTGGGTTTTAGAGAAGGTGGGCAAGCTGTTGTTCAGATTCCAGCCTTAGTAGTTGCTAAACAGGTTGCGTTTATCACTGAAATACTTGTAAAATTAAATGTGAAGAAAAATTTGTCTTACTTTCAGACTGTGGAGTACATGGGACTTGAAGCCAGTACGAGAAATAACATTTTCAAAGTCAGCCAAACCTATTGTAAGGTAAAAAGATCTGAAGTATAAATGTTCGGGGTTTTTTTTTTCTGTTGGGGGGGAAAGGGGAGAAATGACAACAGAACCCCCAAAAACAAAGCAGCCTTACGCGTTTAATGTGGGTTTGACATAAGAACAGGAGGCAAACATCCATGTCTAAAAAGAGCAATGCAATCCTACTAATTATTCATGAAAGCAAATGAGCACAAGTGTACTGTATTTGTACTGACTGTAATAACTAGTTCTGCTGCTGGCAGATAGAAATTAGCAGGATTCCCTGGAGAACTGAACAATAGCTACTCCTCTTATTCTTAAGTTTAATATTTTTCCCCAGAATCTGTGTAAAAGTCATGAGATATTAACTTTGTCTGACTCAAATAGACAGAGGGGTTTTTTTCTCCCTCAAAAATAAATAAAACAACTGCATTTTCCAAGGGAGTAAAGGAAACTCAGAGGAGCCTGGAAGCTGCCATTTTGAAGTGTAATTTGTGTAATTTTCTTTGAGTCTCCTTGATGACTTGTATAAGCAGAATTATTCTCATGCCAAAGTGTTTTCTGAATGTAGTCGAAGGCTTGAGTCTGTGGTATCCCCAGTGGTACAGTACCCTGCACAGAGGTCTTAGTTTCATGCCAGAATTTTCTCATTTTAATGTTAGCATAGTAACAAATTACTGTGAAAAAGATTTGTTTTGACCAGTGCTGAATTATCATATAAAACCCAAACCATTAATCACCATTTTTAGAAACAAAAAAGTGCCTGATAGCAGTTAGTGTCCTTCTGTTACCTCCTTTAAGAAGCGTATTTCACAAACCTTGTTGATAATGATTTAGAAGCTATTGAATAATTTAAAGTTTCCTGCTTAAACAAGACAGAAAATGGATGCTGACCTTCACGCTTTCTAACATTGCATGTGGCATAGCTGAAGGGCTTTGCTACTCATAGCTTAAGAAATGCCCGGCTGAACAGAAGTCCTGTGCTTTGCTGTGAAATCTGGATTTAGTTTCTGCTTTTGTCAGGGGCAAGTTCAGAGGGCACTGAGTTCTGCTGCTGAACAGCCTTCCTTTCAGAAACAAAAGGGGCAGCCTGGGGAAAGAGTAGGATGCTGCTACTGATCCTGCCCTTTCCTTTGGTGTTGCAAAGAAACGAGCACTAAACTGCATGGCATGTGCTGGGCTTCAGCTGGCTGTAGTTCAGCCTTTTTGGTTAGGAACACGAATAAGCAGGCAAATGCAAACATGTGACAGCTTTAATGTACTTACTGGGTCTTGCCTGAGAGCTCACTTTTGTTGGCTATACTCTTAAGGATTTATATTTTTTTTAAATTTCTACCATTTTAAATAGCCAAACCTGATATAAAAATAGTTTATCTTGTTTTTCAGCCTTACGTTTTCCTGTGACGGGCACCACTTGTTCACAGCTAATAGTGATGGAAATGTTATAGCTTGGTGTCGCAAGGACCAGCAGCGCTTGAAGTTACCCATGTTCTACTCATTCCTTAGCAGCTATGCAGCTGGGTGATGACTATTTTTGCTGCTAACTCATGTTTCTGCACTTTAAATCCAAAATAGATCCTAGAATCTCATATTTAACTGGATTTTGAAGTCCTTTGAATGTCTCTAGAGTGACTGAACAGGCTTTCATAAAGATCAGTCTAAGGTGGTTATAAAGTCGCGTAAGTGCATGCACAAACCTGAAGCATATCCAGGTCACCAGGAAGCTCTGGTCATATGCTCCAATACCAGCAAAGTGACTCATACATGCTCTAACATACAAGTCAAAATGCTGCAATATAAAACATTATAGTATTTTTTTTTTAAATCACTTCTGGGACAGAAGTATTTAAAAATGATAATGCTTATTCCCTCTTTTATGTTGTAAAATATTGGCAGTGTAAAGTTCTGTAAATATCTATTAAAATGTCAGCATATGTATATCTGATTGAGTGTGGTATAAGCTCTGGGATAAGCAACCCAAAACTTAAAAATCCAAGACCACTTAAAATTGCTTTTTTTGAGAAGCAAAGAACTTGGTAGGTGCTTTTTGCACCATCTTACGGTATTGTAATGCTAAAAAAAATGAACTTATGTCTTTATATTTGTAACTTTTGCCACCATCTCTGTTAGTGTAATGGTCTTTACAAAAGGCAAAAATAAAATGTCTTAGTGATGGGCAGACACCTCATGGCATCGTGAAGCAATAGTTAGATCACATTTTGGTTTTATTTAGTGTTAACTCTCTAACTTTGTAACGCTTAGCTATTGCAATTCTGTGGCAGAATATATATATTATGTACACACATGGCTTATCATCCAGAGCTCTAAGAAAAGGTGTTAAAGAGGCACAGATGTGCGCCTGTTCTATTGTCATTGAAGTTCAATATACTGTAAAATGTTTGAATCTAACTGCTTGAATAATCAATGTTCATAGGCATCAGATGATTTGGAAGCTTACACAGATACACTGTGCAAATACGTTATTTATTCCTCGGTGCTATTTTTGAGGGGGGTGGAAATAAGCCTTGATTGTGAAAGGCTTAAATCTGAATTTTTAAGCCAGATCAAAAATTAACATTTCAGTTGATGGATTTGAAGACCTCTACACCTGACTCAGTGAGTGAGTGCCTACTCGTCATGCAGATGGTAAAACAAGAATGCTATGCGAGGCTGATGCAGTTACATTTTTCTTTTAAATTGCTTTGCTTTTTCATCTGACGTGTTCCACTGTTGCCGTACAGACAAACTGCTGTATCTTAAGGTTCATCTGCCTTCAAAGCACTTAGATGAAACTGTCGAGTTGTGATGAAGATGACATACACACAAGTAATCTTTATACTTTCAGAAATTCCGGTCTTCAGAAATTCTTTCAAGTTTGTGATTTGAAGAACTTTTCAAAAATAGAAAAACTTAATAAAAATATTCTCATAGCCCATGACACAAAGGCTGATCTTTGATTCCAGTAAGCAAGTGACTATGTACTGTATGAATTGAATTCTTAACTGCGTATATTGCAGCAACATTGTATTCAGTCATGTTTTTCACTGTCTAAATGTTAATGTAAGGTCCAAATACAGACTGAGAAGCTTCCTGGCTCATGTTTAAGTGATGTGCTTTATTTAAAGGAAATAAATACAAATGTTGTGGATTTGGGGTGCTTTTATGCTCCCTGGTTTGGGGTGTTGCTCACAAAGGCTTATTTTTATAAAGTTAGAATTCCACTTGTTACAAATCAATATGCAAAATTGCTGGCCTTGTAAAGAGTGCAATATTATATATTTTTATGTAAAAGTAAAAATGATTTTTTGAAGTAAAGAATATTTATTCGGCTTATTCTGGAACTATTAAAATAACATTGCAATAGTATCTGTGCACGATGTACTGAAATTTCCTGTAAATGTCACGTTTCACACCATCTTTGTATATACACTGTCACATTGTTGGGTAATAAACAGATCTTTGTACCAAATTGTTTGATGATATTAGAAACATGGTTTTGGCTTAGCTTCACCTTGCTTTTTAGGGATCTTGCATACCTTACTCCAGATCAATTTCCGCTGTTTCTCCTCTCTTCTTTTTCAGAAGTCATGAAGTGAGGAATTTTTGTTTACAGACTACTGAATGGGGGGTAGAAGATTGATACGCCCTAGGGTTTCCCCATTGCCAATTTGGACACGTGTGCACGTGCCCTTCCTTCCCATAGATGTGTGGCTACAGTTCAAGTGAACTGATGACGCTCAGAGACATTCCCCTTCCCTGTGGCCTTCTCCTTGTAAAACTAATTGAGCAGAAGAGCAGCTCTGCTCTGGATTCTCTGAGGGAAGGAAGAAGAACATGCTGGGTGGAAATCACAGACTGGGATCTCTGGGAGGCTTCTGACAGGATGCAAGGCTCTTCCTGTTGGAAGCCAGGGTTTGGGAGAGGTTCATGTGGCAAGGTCTGTCTATCTGTCCCACAAATGGTAAGCCCAGATCATTATGTTCTGACTGTGGAAATACACAGTGAGAAGGGGAAAGGGAGGCAACAGCCTGATACTCACTTGCGGCTGGGAGAGGGGAGGGAGTCTCCAAACCACTACCGAAAAAGGGAACCCTGATCTTGGATTTGAGAGGCCACTGTTTACAGATAAGCCCATGACAATGGATAGCAGAAACAAAATCAGTAGAGAACTCAGTTTGTGAAATGAATTAAACATGATACAATTTTCTGCAGGAAAAATGGTTTCTATGTCAAAATGAAAATACCTTTCAACTTCAACTCGGAAACTTTAAGGATCTTCTTTGCACTCAAACCACATGGATCTTTGGAAGAAGAGTTGAAAGAGTTTCTTCACATAGAGCAAGAGCTTCCTCCCCTTCCAGGATTTCTTGATTTTTTATTTTTTTTTTTCTATGATTGCAGGATTTACTATGCATTTTGTGAGCAGAACTGTAGAAAGCAGTGGGTGAAAAATATGACTTGGTTTACTATCATTGAACTTCTAGTTTACCTTTTTGTTTTCTTCAAGCTTTGTTTTGTTTGAACCTGTACTGGGTTATTCTAAATTTATTTTTTTTTACTTTCTTGCACATGCAAATAGAAGTCACTTCCATTTGCTGCTGATACTTTATTTGTTTTATATTTTTTATGATATACATATTGGAAAAATATCCACTGGAACATTAGTTAAGCTTCTAGAGGTACAGAGAGCAGTGCTTTCTGTGATACTGCAGTAACTTAAACTACTGATAAATGACCTCTATGTAGAGATTTACTTGCCATTACCCCTCTGGAATGGGGTCATAAACCCACTGATTTTTGCATCTGGATTTAAGTAATAGGTTGTGCTGTGTATTTCACAATTTGGGTAGGTCACTTTTGAATGAGGATTAAGAACAGTATATGACTAGTCTGATGTGACTGTCCTGGGCTGCTCAGCAGGACATAGTTGGGTAAAAACATGACCTTGCTCACTGTTCCCAGCTTTAAACTAGATTTTCTGGAAAAGAAAATAAATCTAAAAATGTGGATTCTTTAGTGCAATTGAAGAAGGCCTATATAAACCTTATTGGGGCTAGTTCATGTAGATTCAAGGAACAGAAATTCATGCCAGCTGTTACAAGTGTTGTATTCAAAGCCTATAGGCTAACTTGAGGGAGTTGCTTGGTTGTGGTGGAGCGTGAGTTTCAGTAGATCAAAAAGAAAATACCTATTCAATATACAATTAAAATACATTGCAGAACAGTAATTCCCCCCCTTATATTTTAGCTTAAAGAATAAGATTGTTAGGATGCAGTGGTAAAAATAGTGTGTAAATCAGTTATGACTGATTATTTGAACCATCTAGCAAGTGCTTTTTGTCTTGTAGCATGTGAATCCTTTGTCTGGTAAACAGAACCTTTTGTAGAGCAATGATAAAATTAAATATGAATCAGACAGCAACAGCATGGGCCAGTTGAGTTTCCCAATGAGTTTCTGGAACTCTAGTTAAGCTAAGCTTATGAACTTACCTATTTATATTTATTAACGTTTATCTTCTTCCTGATGCGTTTCCTTCTCCCAAGCCACTACCAGTCTTTGATGAGGCTGCCCTTGCTCCAAAGCACCTTTAACAATGGGGCTCTTCCCTAGTCTTTTTTGTACAGAAAATAAATGAGTTGGAACTGCTTCTGCTTTATTAAGAAGGAACTGAGAAAAAGTGCTGATAGCCAGGTATAGGAGAAGAGAGTAATAAATATATGTCTCTCCAGAAGGATCAGCCACCTTTTTTGGGGAACAAAATTATTGAGATTGTGGTGATAGTACTCCTGCCAACACATTCATTATTGGGGCAGACAAGTTTTTCAGATAAAAATGTTAATTAGCAGGTTAACTGCCACTGCCCTTTCTGACTGACTCTCAGAGTTGTACGGCAGAAGTATATAAAAACCAATCTATAAAGCTGGATCGCATTATTCTGACTGCTAGCTTTGACAAGGTGAGTCTTAGCGGTCCCTCTTCCACAGTGGTTCTTTGTTTTCCACGGTGGGTTTTGTGGTTTTTCAACTTCATCCTTCCTTTGGTCGGCGTGAGAAAGGGACAAGGCAGTACGGGCCCTCGCCCCAAATCCCTGGTGGCGTGCAGGCTTCGCCCGCTCGACGTTTCATAAACGCCTGCCTGGAACCGGGGACAAAGGAGGTGAGCTCTCCCTAGCGCTGCCCGGGACGGGGTCAGGTAAGGCCTGACGGCGGGACAGGACCAGCCGCGCTGCCGCCGCCTCAGGCGCCTTCCCGCCCTGCGCGCGGGTGACGGCCGTTAACGGCTGCTCGGCGCG
>VZRU01001962.1:271991-298300 GCA_013398155.1 Pedionomus torquatus
GGTAAACAACGCAGCGGTGGCCGCGCTCTGCGGAGTTCCCCGGTTATCCGCAAAAGTCAGCTCCGGGCTCTGAGTTCCGCCGTCGCCGGAGCCGGTGAGGGTGCGTGTGTGCGGGGAATCGTCCTTCTCAGGAGACACCCCAGGTACCTCTTGCCGCGGGCGGCGATGCGGGGTCTCTGCCCCCGCCGGCAGCGGGCGGGAGGGAGGGAAGGCGCAAGAAAGCGGCTGCTTTTCCTGGTGCCTGGTTCGCACCGGTGGAGGGACGAATCTCCCCGTCCGAGTGCCCCGCTGCTGCCGGCGGTAGCGACCCGTGTGCCGGGCTGTGAACTGCTGCTGCTCGGCAGAACGGTGAAGGGAGCGCAGTGAGACGGAAAACTCGGAATAACAACTTGCAAAAACGTCTCTGCTCGGCAGCTGATCAGGGGCCGAGCTTCTCGGAGGCGTTTCCTCTACTTCAGTATGTTAAAATACGTCTTAAGCATGATTTATGTGAAATAATCAGACTTCCCCGTGTATCCTTTTAAAAAGTCGCAACTATCTGTTAAAGTTAACCGAAGAGGTAAAATAGTAGGTAGGTCTCACGTTTGGGTCTCAAGCTTTCCGGATCTCTGATGGTTTGCTGGACTACACGCACGTAACCTGCATGCTGATGATGAATATATACATAAAAAGATTGTCGTTGTGAAATAGCACGTCGGTTCAGCCACTGTTTCCTTAGATTTTTAAACACTGAGAAGCGAGATGGTATTTTTGGATAGAAGATTTGGGCACGGTGGCAAGAATTTTTGGAACTTGACAGTTGGATTGGATGTAATACCTATGTTAGACAAAACTGAGCTGTTGAAGTTCAGCACTTTTGCCAAATCATGGCACGATTTGTGTGATCAGCAGTTATTTTTGAAGTCACAGCATTTACGGAATGAAAATATTATTTTCTTCTTATCATGAACAACAGTCTTGCCTTTAACGATTTCTGCTTGAACTACTTAGCTTCTCCTTAATGGATAGAGTATAATGTTGTAGCAACTTTTTATTATTTCTTCCTGCAGCCATAGGACAGAGAAAGCAGAAGGGTTCCTTCGCCTCCCTCTCTTGTTTACAGAGCTACATCAGGCGTGATAAATCTTGGAGTAAGAACTGATATAGCAGGGGCAGCTGTTCCCATCCCCTGTGTGCCCTGCAGATGAGGGGAAGTGACCTGTTGTGTGGACGGTGACGCTAGCTCAGATAGATAGTGTTCTTAGTGTTGGGGTATTTCTTAAGTTTCTCTTTCCTAAACAGCAACTGTAGAACTCCTTTTTTCCTTTCCTTTTTTTTTTTTTCTATTTTAATTTTTTTTTCCTTCCCATGAAATTCCTTTGATATGCCAGTTTGGCATCACACACCTGTGAGGCTGTAAATTTTGCTCTTTATATTCCTGGTGTGTTTGCAAGTGGATGATGAAATACGGGGATTTCTCCACAATTTAAAATGTGATTTACAGGTCATTATTCATGGATGATTCCCACTAATGTCACTGGGGCTTCATGTCACGATTGGGTTAACTTTTCTGTTGCACTGCATTGTCCAAAAAGTACAGAGCTTCTGTGGAAGGTGTTCTTCAGAGTTGTGAACCCCAGGTTCTCTAATATAGTAATTGCAGGTCTATCACTTTAGATTGCTGAAAGAAACTAGAAGACAACCATTGGGTTAAGGGCTGTTGAGATTGAGTATTCTACAGGTCACTCTTTTGGTAAGGTGTTGTTTTAAGGTTGTACTTGGAACAGAGCAGGGGTGAAATTTGCAGTGCAGCTTTTCACCCTTGTTGCTTGTAGAAATCCATACTGAAGAGCTTGAAAATTATACTTCACTGCTGTATTACTCAAAATTTCAGGCTTTTTCTGCATTTCGCTAACAAGTATTTATATACAAAGCTTGATAAATGTAGGTTGCACTCTTTATCCGTATGCAAGGTCAAGCTGTACCTGCAAATATTTATGCAACTTCATGGATTATCATAAGATAAATTGGCCTTTGAAGTGCTGTTGGTTACAATCTAATCTGTTCTAAAAACAAATAAGAAAAGTTGCTCTTCACAAGCATATTTATAAGCCCTGGAGATTAAGATCTTTGGCACAAATGAGTTAACTGCACCCAGAAAAAAAGATGAAGTTCATGTGAGGTAAAAAAAAAACAAACCCCAAAACAAAAAAAAAACAAACAAACAAACAAAAAAACACAAACAAACAAAAAAAACCACAAACAAACAAACAAACAAAAAAAAAAAAAACAAAAAAAAAAAACCACCACAACAAAAGCCCAGAAAATACAGCTGGCTGGGAAGCTGTGGCTCTGCCACTTTCAAGAGCAATGCTTTAGGAAACGGCTGGTTAGCATGGTGTGCCAGTCAGCAGAAACTGCTTGGCTGAAAAAGGCCATGTAGCTGCTGTCAATATTCCTTGTTAACGCGATCAGTGTTTCCCTTAAAGAAAAGAGTCACAGAGACTAGATTAATGAGCTCAGTGCGCTGCATTAAAATACAGTGGATAAATGAGCTCCTATATAAAGTAGGTCCGCAAGCATGCATCAAGAACATGTTGACTGCACGTAGTCTGATCATTGACATAGTTACTGTAACTATGGTGATTATCAAGACCTGTGTATTGATCTAACTTAATAGGGGGCTGTTGGAAAAAAAAACAGGAATGAACATTACTGAAGTAATTTCTGGTTCAAGGCTTTTTAGGTAATTTAAAAGATGGAGAGAAATTACTCCTTTTGACCCTCAAAGGATGCCTGGCCAGCAGGTTGAGGGAGGTGATTCTGCCCCTCTACTCTGCTCTCATGAGACCCCCACCTGGGGTACTGCTTCCAGCTCTGAGGCGTCCAGTTTAAGAAGGATCTGGACCTGTTGGAGCAGGTTCAGAGTAGGGCCACAAAAATGATCAGAGGGACCTCTCCTGTGAGGACAGGCTGAAAGAGTTGGGGTTGTTCACCCTGGATAATAGAAGGCTCAGAGGAGACCATATAGCAGCCTTCCAGTACTTAAAGGGGATCTACAAGAAAGATGGGGGCAAACTTTTTAGTATGGCCTGTTGTGACGGGACAAGGGGTAATGCCTTTAAACTAAAAGAGGGGTTAAACTAGATGATCTTTAAAGGTCCTTTCCAACCCCGTCTATTCTATGATCCTGTAAGCTGCCCCCCAGATACCACAGAAAGCTAGTTGTGCCTTCCCAGGATCTAAAGGCCTTGAAAACACTTGACTGTTTCAAAGGAGCTGGCTTAGGAGAGGGCTGGAGCCATTTGTCAGGCTGCAGCCTCAAAGGAAACACTGAAAGAGATCCCACGAGACGGTCTTTGAAGGAGGAGGCTTCCTCACTTTCCAGGGGATAGTTGTTCAGGGAGAAGGGTGTGTAATAGACTCTCTTACTATAAAAATTTCTTTTCTCTCCAGAGCTGTCTTTCTAAGTAACAATAATATTTCATTAAAACGTATCAAGCTTAAAGTTATTGAAGCATATCACAGGTCCTAAGGAGAGCTGAACCAGATCTCAGCCAAAGCTTGATCTCCAGAGAAGACCAGTTCATTGCAGCCTGGTTTGAAGATAAGTACAATTCTGATAGTCAACATCATATGTAATAGGGTCTTAACCGATACGCAAATATGTGCTGTATTAGCAGAGAGTGACAGAAAGCGAGTAAGTGAAAATGTGAAATGGGAGAAATCTGTCTTATAAAGTTGTGGAACCAGAGCTGTCTATATGAAAAAAGTGATTAGATACTTAAGTAGGTGCTAAGAACTTCCAGATACACAGTAGTTAAATATTTAAGTGCATGTAAAGGCCAGGGTAGAAGCAGGATTTTGAACAGACCAAATGTTTATGCTTCAGAGTATAAACAAACCTCTTACTCAGGATTAAGTGGAAATTTTCTCCAGTGGCTGAAGCACCTAGTACTAGACTTTTTCCTTTCTTAAAATTCTTTTTATGAAGCCTCTTATTTGCTCTTTCAGAATGTAGGTAAGGGCATATTAATTATGTTTTGGGAACATGGTTTGGATTTTTAAACTATCTTTGTGCCTGGTAGCCTTTTTGAAATTCCATTAGGGTCTTAACTCAATCTTGTTTCCAGTAGATACTTTAAAACTAGCTGCAAGTACTAGAAACTGGTCTTGCCAACTTCAGTGCAGTAAGTGACAATTCAAATTGTCTATCTGTAATGTTTGTAACTTTTACAGTTTGAGTGAATAAATTGCCAGAAAAGCTTGAGAGATCTGGAATTCTCTGGGCTGTTCATGGAGTTTCAGCTGCCTAGTTCAGTTTTGTTTAAATGTATTATTCAAAATTAAATTTCTAATTTGACTCTGGACTTGGGCTGTGGCAAATGTACAAATTTCTCTTTGACTTCGTTTAGCTTTGACTTTTTTGGCTCTGTGGTCATTAGTAGTGTAGCTGTAGAGAAGATAACAAAATTTAAATGTTTCATACATATGAGGGTATAATTTTGTAAACAAAGACAAATGAGGTAGTTCTTATCATTATGGATAGGTCAAGACTTAAAAGCTAGGGGGTTGGGCCAAATAAAAAATGTCCATAGGTAAGCTGTAATTCAGAACCTCCCGCTCTTGTGAATGTCTCATGTCATTTCTGCTTGTCCACTGCAAGTCAAAACACATCTGAAAATTGTTTGGTTAGTTGTGGGGGCCTGTAGCATACGTGGTATTTATGCTATTCCAGTTCCTCCACATGTATTTAATCCTGTGCCTTGTGAGGAATATGAGTTAAAAGACTGTAAACAAAGACAAAGACAACAACCAAAAAAAAAAGGTACTGTGTTCTGACATGATTTTAGTTCATCAGAATGCGCGCAAGGAGGAAACTTATGTTCCATTCTGATGACACACACGGGTACAGAAAATGTGTTCTTTGTCTTGCCATATGTTAAAGCTCTTCTTTTATTTGGCACAATTACTATATTTTAAAGTAACATTTCCCCTGCCTAGACTTATACAAGTACTGAAAAAGATGGTTTTGCTGCTTCAAATTAGTATTGAGAATGGTTCACCATCGTATTTGTAGAATTTGAATAAGAAACAGCTATATTTGCCTTGTCTTTTAACATACGTGTTTTGCAAAATCAAAGAAATTACAAAGGTATTCCTCCATTCTTTTTGTGTTCTGGATTATGTACTTCTATTGAGTCTAAAATTATTAAGACGTTGTGTATAGTAGTATTTTTGCAAGAGCATTTCCTGTGTCCTACTTAATTTCCTGTTTGTGTCCTATACCCCAGTGACTGGATCAGGTGAGCTGTTGAGGCTCAAGCAGGCAAATTTGTGTAGTTCTAGGTGTTCACTTCTTGTCCAGAGATAAGCTTAGAGTACTCATTTTGAAAGACCTGAGCCAAAAACTCCTTTGGCAGCAATACAAAATGGTTTGTGTATTTTCTCCTGCGTCCCATCTGGTTCTCACACCATGTGCCCTCTGCATTGCCTAACTTTGTATTGGTTTCTAACACCTGGTGCTAGACTAATTTTGCTTCAGGTGGCACTTGTGGCATACCATATATACAGGACCATAGCTGAGTGTTTTGGCTGACCTCAGCACCTGGTCTTATTAGGTAGTATAACTAGTCCAGGACTTGTCTAGGTTGTCTGTATCCTATTCTTTCTATATGGGCTTAGCCCAGCTTCCAGTGACTTCAAGATCGTAACTGCTACTTGTGCTGGGCCAGTGGTGCATAATGGTATCAGTGCAAGATCTCCTAACATGCAGATCACATAGGGCATGTATAAGTTTATTCAAGGTTCGAGTGTAGTCATCTGGTAACAATGCTGAGAACTGCACGATAGCCAGTTGATTTACCCTCAAGTCATCAGGGATTAGCAGTGCAAGAAAACCAAACACTGACATACTGTAATTAGATGTCCCTTCCCAAAGGCTGAAAATCTCTTAAAAAATAATACATTCCTGTACTGTGCAGTATACTCTGCTTGTTTTTAGTCATCTTTAGACTTCACGGGGATGTGTAAGCAGAAAATTGGAAACCACTGCATTATTTCTTCTTAATCTTTTACTTAGTTCCTAAACTCCTTAAATCTGTAGTCACAACTGTGACTCATTCTCTGTCTTAAAATTCCTCTTTGGTGCTTAAAATTTCTCTTTGGAAAAATTTCTTTTTGGTGCAGCATTAATTTCCATTGTGGGCATTTCTGAATTTGTTTTCATATTCCTGGGTGTGACTGCGGTATGGAGCCAAACTCCGCAATGGCTGCAAGGTCTGCGAACAACTGTTTGGTGTTGGCAATCTGAACCAGCACAACCATTGCTACACTGAAACAATGGCCACATACTCTGCATTTGTGTGTTGTTTGCAGAATTCAGACTGAACGCTGACAGCTGAGGATGCAAATATGTAACACAATAAGGTGCTGTTGAACAAAAGAACAGAAATAAATGCTGTCTGGTTTGTGTTTGTGACCTGCAGCCTGGCAGTGTCAGTGTGGTGGGTGAGGGTTGGTTAGATTTCAGGTAGCTGCATTTGCTACCTGTCCTTTTAAATTATGTCAATTTTGTCTCTTCTAGGAAAAACAAAATGAAGGAACTAGTGTCAAACAGTACAACCAATATATCTCAAGCCAGGAAAGCTGTGGAGCAATTAAAAATGGAAGCATACATGGATAGGATGAAGGTAAACTTAGACTTATTGTTGATATTTTGAATTCACTCCCTAGTTTGTGGTACAGCTTCCCTTTAATATTGCAGATAGACTTGATCAGCTGAAATAAAAATTCTACATTGAGCTGTAAAACAATATTCAGTGTTGTGAATTAGTTAGTTACTAATGGCTCTAGCAAAGCAATTTTCAAAAACTGGCTTCTAGTCTGCTTCTGTCTGAATGCCTTTAACCTCTGTCAAAAGTGGTATTTTGTGAAATATTTACAGTCAGCTGGCAGATGTGCAGGTGTTCTTCCTCACCTGTTGCTCGATATATGTACAGCTTGGGTTTCTTAGTGGTAAAGTAAGCTGTTCTTTAAGAACTGGCATAAATCTTTAAGATACTGCAATACTTTTGGCTAATGATGAGATGAGCTAAATTGCTTTGATGTGTTTTATTTTTGTAGAGGCGTCATTGCACAAAAATATATATGATTGCAATGTTCACTTATGATTCTTCACACTTGATCGCCTGTTGTATGTGAAAATTTGGTTTTATTGTGCTTCTAAATGTATGTGGATTAAATGTTTTATCTAAAAGCACTATTAATCAGAGGTTCTTAACATTTTTAACCAGAAAAACTTGTGGCATTATTCTTCTCTGTCATTCTGCCTTTCAGAAGGCTAAAAAGATTGTGAATAAGTTGAGCACCTAAAAACTAATGATGTCATTAAAAGTTTTACAAAAACAGTGCTCGTGTCTTTTGTGCGTGCATGCTCTCTTTCTCAACCTCTGAAAACAGGAAATAATTATTTGGATGAAAAATCCAACCTCTACAAGTGGAAGAGCTTAGGGATGGAAAGCTAGAAAAGGTAATGCATTTAAATAGTCCGTTTTTCTGCAAACAACTGTAACTGAGTCTTTACAAACTGTAACTGAGGTTACGAACTTGGGAAGATGGTTTAGAAATGTTGTACTTTAAATTCTTCATTCTTCAGAATGTTCACGTTCTGCTGTCTGTCTGTCCAGTGTGCTGAAACCCTGCATGTAGTCTTCATGGGGGCAATAGTATATAATTACAATTTTAACATAGTACCAGATTATAAACTCACTAATTAGAGAGATAGTATTCATAATTCAGAAATATCAGTGTATTTCACAAGTAGTCAATATTGTTTATATGAAAATATAAATTTCAGTTGCTCCATTTTGTTGCACTTTATAGCAACATCTTGTAAGACCATTGAATTTGCAAAACTGTTGTTTCTATTTTTGTATCATGTCTTGACAAATTATTAACATAGCAGATGCCTGTTCACAGGGAGAGGTATTTCTGTTTCCTTCAGTAAGGGAAAGCCTGCCTTCTCAGTGTTCAATGAGGTTAGTTCCCAATTGAGGTCATATTGCAGCTGTATGAACAACAAAACTGACTAGAAGGAGCCGATGTGCATGAGTGGCAGATGAAAGGGTTGGAAAAATATGGCCCGGTTTACTGGAATTTCAAATCATTGATACTTAGTTGATTGTCTTAAACTTGCTGTTAGAGAATCAGTGATAATTGTCATGTACTACATTGATAGCTCAGTTATGGAGATAGCTTCATTAGTTAGACGTATAAAGTTCTTAAATACATATGTAAGGTTATTTTTATAGTTGGCTTAATTAAAAAGAACACAATTATTAGCAACTGTGGCAGACGTGAAAACCAGATAGCTTGGAACTGCAGTTATTTATGATTGGACTAGATGATCCAAAAGACCCCTGCCAACCCAGGCAATTCTACGATTCTGTTTCACCTTCTGAAACAGCTTTGGACCAAAAAGGCACCAAAGAAAATCTAACATGTTTCAGCATTCTGACAGTCCCTGTACTGACATTAACCAAATCCAATTTGTAAAAGGTTGATGTCTTAATTTCTAGATCTTCTTTGAACAATTATATGAAAGATTGTGAGAAGAGACTGATTGCCTTTTTACTCCCTCAAGATCTGCTTTGCCTTTTATTCTTGGAAACAGTTAAGTGTGTGTTTCAGCGTAGCCAGATTTTACCAAGAGACTTTGGAGTTGTTTCAACAGGAGATTTTGATTTCCCAGATCATAGCTGTAAAGGTAGAGAAATGAACTTCCTTTTTTTTTTTTCTGGTGTTTTGCATCTGCTTAAACTAGTTAGATAGACATTTAACAGAAGATGAGTGCTTTCCAAATAATTTAATTAAACACTGTTTTGCAAGTAGCTGTAACCAAGTGGTTATTCCCATAATAGACAAGACCACTTTGTTAACATTAAAAATGAAATTTTCAAGGTGCCTGCATTATTGACTAGGAAAATTGGAAGTTCCAGCTCATTTTTCTGCTACAAAGGTGTTGTGTTTTCCATGCATAGTAGGTGCTGTAACCAGCAAGAGGTAGGTCTGCTCAATTAAAATCTTGTAGTAAGAAGTATGTTGATGGTTGCCCATTCCCTGCTGTGTTCTGGACTTTTCAGCTGATTTAAAAATCAAGTCCTGTAACCAGTCAGAGCAGCGATCAATAGAGTGTTCTGAGGTCCAACAAAAAGAACTTGCTGTTGAGGTGGGAAAGAAATGGGGCAACTTAAAAGGAACGGATGAAGTTATTGGTGTATTGATTGGTAGTTGGAAGGAGGTGGGTTTTTGTAAATTGTAAGAAACCCAGAAGGATCATCAATTGAATTTGTCTTCCATGTAGAGGGGGCAGCTAGAATTATAATGGAGAAGTCAGTAGAAAGCAGGAAGTGCAGATTTCAGGCTAAGAAACATCAGATGGTGGCCTCACAACTAGTAGAATAATGGTGTTCCAAAGATGTTAGCAGTAGGGTTGAGAAAGCAAAGATAATATTGGTGCTTTATCACAGTTGTCCACAGAATAAAGCATTATTTAATCTTCTCTTTGCAAGCAGAAAAGCAAGAAGGATTTTTAAGGATCTGACATTTAAGGATCATGGTGTATCAGTTATTATTCCATTTTCTTTTTTCTTAAGAAGGTAGAAAATATTCCTAACTTTCTGAATAGTGTTGGGAGATAAGCAGTGGGATTGCTAATAAATGTGTGTGAATCTCTTTGTTTTAGATGCTAAGGATAAGCAGAGTGGGTGTCATAGCAAGGATGGTAATTAGTCACAAACCATGACAAGACAGATGACATAGTAATTGCAGCATTTTGCCCTGTCATTGAAGCTTATAATTATTAGTGCAGCTAACAGGATTATGTTCTAACTTTGGCTGTTTTTATCACCTCTGTTATTTTGAAATATAATGGTAAAATTCCACAGTCCTCCTGAGACTAGTTCTTTAATGCATCAAGGTTGAGTGTTTTGTTGGTTTGGTTTGTTTGTTGTTTCTTTTTTTCATTTTGGTAATTTGTCAACCAGATACATTTTGCACTACATGGAATAAAAATAATTGTATAAAATCTGAGTGTGGAATGGGTATGATACATATATACTCTATCCCCTCTATCTGTGCACTTTAAAAGATTTAAAAAAATGAAACGTTAACTTTCTGTTAGAATTCATCAATCAAACTGGAGTCTGATCTTCAGCCACTTCTGCAATGTGTATAAATTACTTTGAATCTGTAGACCAAGCTGTATTGTGTAGGAAAGCAGAAATGATAAATGTGCTGACTTTATTTGAATATTCAAATTACATACATTTATTTTAGTTCTTGATAAAAGCTATTCTGAAACTGCCCAGCAGCATTCAGCTACAAGTAAACCTAAAGGTGAGCAAAAGTTATGATAGGGTGGCCTTCCTTTAACTTTCTCCATGACACAAATAGGATGATCAGCACATTATTTTGTATAGTAACAAACCATGGTATTGGCCATTAGGCACCCTCTGCATGCTGACCTAGGCTAAAGTAGCTGTCTCTGCTGTAGCCTTAATGCAATGCTGAGCACAGAGGTCTGCCGCCACTGTCATTCCAAACAACAGCACTGAGCAGGAAACTTGCTGGAGGCAACTCTCTATTTTGCTCTTTATTTGGCCACAGTTCCGACTTTGCCAACACTGCTCACAGCCACAGTAACCAGTAATGTTTTCACTGCTCCTAGGATGTGAATCAGCTAGCAACTCCCCTTAGCAAGTGGTCATCATTCCACTGCATGAGCCTGAGCTACTCCAGTTTAGGTGAAGAAATGGTCATAATTAAATTTCTTAACCACAGTAATCTTTGTGGGAGACTTTCTGCTCTCCAAACCTTTTATTTTTTAAAGGATGAAAATACATGTTTACTTAGTGACAATGTACTAAAATGTGATTGTGTTCCTCAATTCATTGTTGCAGGTTTGTTTGCAGCTATTGTACTATGTATTATGGTTTGTCTCAAAGCAAACTGATTTGTGAATTAAACACTGTGATGTTGAATAATGTCCTCTGCTTCATGATGTTTGGCATTTCTATCAGCACCTTAAAGAACAAGTGAGACAAAAATTTATGTTGTGCTTTTGCTAGTGAAATTCCTTTTTATTGTTATATAATGTCAAAGCACAGTAATATGTAAAGAAGCAGTTAGAAAATTGTTACTGGTTTATCGCTTCTAAGAGTAATGATTGAAGTTGTACTTTTCCTCTGAATGAAAAGCAATATACTCAGGCTGATGCCACTTATCCATACGTGAAACAAACAAGATTGTTTGTTATGGGAAGGTCAGTCTGTCGAAGTCCAGCATTGGTTCTCTGCTCCTGTAGGATCAGGCTACTGAAAAAGATTGTTGGTTTCATTAATAAAATAACTTATTCAGTAGCTTAGTAATGGAAGATTAAATGTGCTGGGCATCTTTAATAAGCCCTGTCTCTGGGACTCAAAAATTAGACTAGCTCTCTGTTAGGTTTTCTGGCAGTAACGCCTATTATGATATAGCACTGAAAATGTCATTGAGCTTTTTGTAGACACCTGTGGCTCTGAGTTTGACTTGCTCTGTTTGAATGCGAGAGTTCAGGACCATCTTATAAATTAATTAGAGTGCAGAGCTGCCTTAATTTGAGACACGCTGCTGAGCTTGAAGGACAATAGAAAAGTGAAAATGTGTATGTTAAATAATTATGAATGTACTGGTTTCATCAGTTGAAAGTACTTCTCCAAAATGCTGTGGAGCATTCCTCCTAACGTCACTGGAAAAGTGCTAACCACCGCTTCTGTGGGTGCATTCTACACTAGTTTATACTTTACTGAGGAATAGCATAAGTCATTAGCAAAGAAAACTATGTCTGCTGTCTTTTGATTTTTCTTGGGCTTGATAGGAATTTCATAGTCTGGCTGCCTTGTGCCCCTCTTTGGAGAATCTGCTTTTTACAAATTCACAAGTAAATTTAAATGAAAATGTGTAGTCTGATAGAGTTCCTAAGTTTTCTGTTTGGCCATTACAGTTCTCCACCTCTACTGTACAGAGTGCCTGCACACCCCAAGCCTCATTCTTTGGTCAGTACTTAAGCAAGTAGCTAATCAAAGTATGTCTGATAATAATTACAGCCCATTATTTGTATTTGAAGGCTGTCATTTTCCACAGGTTTTTGTTTGACCTGCTTCTCTTCTGAGAAGCACTAGTCCTTCTGAATATCTCTGCTGATTTGCTCAGTTTAGCTCTCAGTCTTCTGCTTTGCATTGGCCCAGCCATTGGCTGTTCACGTGCAGCGTCTCTGCCCACCTGTTTGTCGTGCAGGCCCATTCAAAAGCAAACTAATATTGAGTAATCAAAACACCCCTGCTTACTCTGCTAGGAGGACAGTCTATACTGGGATGCCAAGTATATGTAGTTCTTGGGTTTAAGCATTCTATAAAGCCATGTTTTAGTGGATATTTAAAAAGTAAAAAGTCGATTCTTTTCTTCCAGAAGTTCATTTAAATTTCATGTGAATCCTCCTCCAGCGCCCATTGACTTTGTAGGTTTAATCTGAAACCTACTACAGGCTGGACTCATGCCAAAGCAAGCAGGGTGTGGGGAAGCTAAAGCTAACACTGATGACACACCTGCTAGAAAAATAGCAGAAATCTGTTTTATTTTTCCTCTTCACTGTAGTTGAGTAAACATGCTGACCTCAGTGTTTGACTCAGGAGAAGCTGTTACAGTGCTCAGAGAAAAGGCTCTTATGTAAAGACTTCCTATCTCATTTTCTCAACTCTGTCATAATATTAAATATATGGTAAATAAACAAAGCAAAGAGATAGAGATAGTTGTAAATATCTTGTTAAATGAGCAGAAAAAAATATTTTTGTATATATATTCTAAATTCTTTAAAAAAAAAAAAAAAGCACAGTGGCCTAATGTCACCAATATTCTTATGGCACAAAGCTGGTTTCAGCTACAGCTGAAATGGTTTAATATTTCCTTTCTCATTTAATGCAAAATATCTTGTATGCCAGCACACTGCTACATTTCTGTAAGACTTTTCAGTAAGCATAAACCAGCGTTCAAATTTGGAGACTTTAGAATTCTTCATTTTAAAAGTATAAAAATATTAAGATAAAAAATATTAAGGTAGTGCTCCAGTTTAAATAAAGTACTACTTACGCTAAGTTGCTAAGCAGAAGATGTTAGTCTGGCTTTATTGAAGAGCAATATTTAGCATAATAGTTTTGAGATCTGATGATCAAGCTTTGCTCCTTATTTATTATTCTTTCTTTTTAACCCCACGGTCATGTGCCTAAAGAACTTCTTCCTTGTTTGTTTTGCCTTCAGAGGAGCAAAGGGTAGAGAGAGTGTTTGTGGAAATCTTTACAGCCTTGCTGCTCTAATGACTGGGAGTAAGAGCAGAAGCAGGCAGCTTCTACAGAAACCCACGCTTCGAGGAGTATCCCTGAAGCTTATGGACATTAGCATATATGTGTTGTAATGAGTGTGTGCTCCTGACCTTCCTTCTGATGGAGAGGAACAGCCGAACACAAATCATATAAATTGATACCATCTCATGTCACTATGTTAAATAAAATGTATATAAGGATTAATAGCCCTAGTAAGAGCAAATACAGAGTTGTGGGCTCTAGTAATCTAAAGGATGTGTTTTATGATAGCCTCCCTTGTCTTACCGTTATATGAAGAATATTTATGCAATGCTGACTGGTTCAGAATTAAGTGTTACAGTAGTTTTCTCTTCTCTTCTATTAGGTATCCAAAGCTGCAGCAGATTTATTGGCATATTGTGATGCTCATATTGGAGAAGATCCCCTTATTATTCCTGTGCCTGCATCTGAAAATCCCTTTAGGGAGAAGAAACTCTTTTGTACTATCCTTTGAGTCAGTTTTCAATTAAAAATGTCTTCTGCTACTATTTGGTATCCGCATTGCATGGTTTTAGTTTTATTGTTTTTCTATTCAGGTATTAATACTTGGCCTATGACTGCAATATTTTTAGAAGGTAGTGCATATTCTGGTTAAAAAAAAATCCTAAAAATTTTAAGTGAATCCTTATCTTTCAGGCCAATGTACAAGTTTAATTTCAGTTCTTCATAAAGATTCTTTTGGTCTTAATGATAGTATTGAGTACAATATCAAATTGTAGGTGTCTTTGCCAGTCATAGATTTTTCTGAGACCTAAATGAGTCATACCGATTCTGAAGCTATTTTTAACATTCTTATTTTCTTTGGAAGGTGCATTTAATTCATTTGCTTTCACAAATTTATATCTAAAGAGAGTAGTGTGACCTTTCCTCAAGTAGTGCTATTTAGGAACAATTGCCAGTGATTTACGATGTTTGGAACAATCAGTCTTATACAGTAAGTGGTGTTTATAAATATGTTTTGTGAAGACTAATAAACTTGACTACAAAAACAATCTTAGTAAAGCAAGTTGTAACTACAAGCAAAATGAAGATGTATGGTTACACACCAGGACTGCATCAATAAAACTGTAGAAAAATGTGGCTGCTTGTATCTTATTTTGAATGATAATGATCTAAATTATTTTAGTCAGTAAACTGAACTGCAATATACCAGCTGTTCTGGAGGGTCTTAGTGGTGGGTGTAAATCTGCCTCAGTCAGTACAGGGAGGGGGATTACACTTTGTAAGCAGTTCTCTATGTGCTTTTTGCCCATGAGAGCAAGGCTTTATGGGCATGGTGAACAATGGTAAAAGAAGTGTTTGTTCTAGAATATGCAGCAAAGTATTTATATTTTGACACCACAGATTATTCATGAGATAAAATGAAATTATATTCATGCAGTACCAGGAAGTAATTTGTGGAAGTTCTGGGAGGTTTTTTTGTTTTGACTTTGTTAAAAGTGCAGTGATAGGAACAGAATGAGATATGGAATATGAGGGATCTGTCGTCTTCATTAAGTAAAATCAAGGCATCTGATGGAAGTAACTGTTACATTATTGACTTCTTTTTTAAAAAAAAAAGAAATTCTTCTTCTTCAAAGAAAAAAGGAAGCTCCTCTCTGGTGTGATGTATTAGGAGATTTCCCTCATTGCAGTACTTTATCTGCACATTGTGTCAATATACTGGAGATGTCACTCCGTGGAAACACCTGTGAAGTCAGCCCTGCACATCAGGCGGGAGACAGTTTTGGTAGAGAACTGCAGTAGTCTGACTGAGTCAAGTACAGCCACCTGTTAACAGCATGCTTCATCTGCACAAACTTGTATTCCATGAGCATCTTAAATTCCTGCAAGGCAAAGACTAGCTGAGCAACTGAGGATCTTGGGGTATAATTAAATGCTGAATTTAGGTTCTAAAAAAGGGCAGTTTGGTGAATGAAGCCATTTGCGTTTAGCCCAAAGTGGACATATCTGCTCCAACTTATTTTTAGTAGTTTCCATCAATTATTGTTGTGCAGCAGAAATACAAGATGCCAATGTTGTATCGGTTTTGGGGTTTTTTTCTTTGCCAGTCAGTGTGGATAATGCATTGCACCCAGCTGTGTTCAGATATCAGTCTAGTTGCAGAAGACTGGTGGCTTTGGGCTGATGGCTTATTCACCGCATCTGCCTAACACAGAATCTCCATGTTAATGTATTTCCTGTAATGTAATTGTTAAAATTTATGTTTCCTTCTAACCAGTAGGCCTTGGGGATGTCTTTCATTTTAAAGTTTGGGTTTTAATTTGGAGGCAGAAGACATGCATAGTCAAATAGGCATAGAGCTGCTTCATAGTACAAAAACCATTCAAATGTGTTGACCAGGTCTTGTCTTGGCTAGGTTCTTCCTTAGTTTCTGTTTTGGAGTTTTCAACTTAAGATTCCCATTCCTAACAAAATTATTTCTTAATGCACTGTGAGTTCAGCTTTATTTTGGGGGAGTTGAGAAATAGGCTTTAGTTAACCGAGTAGCTATTTTATTTACAGTGAAATAAAAATGGGTTTCTGAAAATATTTGTTAAAAAGGAGCAACAAAATGCTTAATAAGGTTCTTTAGGGAATCCTTCCTACACTGTACATGATTTGGTAACTGCTCTGATCACCATGGCAACATTTTCATTTGTCCTTCCGCATGTATGGTTTTAACTGGAACAGCAAGGAGAGAAATATAGGGCATACAGCTTTATTCTCAAAGGCTTTGTAACAACTTGCATTTGTGGCTCATCATTAACATTCCCATCTAAAATAACAAAATTGCCGCAGCTTATTACAGTATTGCAAACAGCTTGCTTTCTGTTTCCAATTAACTTTAGCATCTGAGGTCCTGAGATGCAAACATTTCACGGTAGTTTTGAGCATCGCTAGTTACAAGAGCTGCATTTACAAAAATCTAGTATTATTTTTCGGAAGAGGTGAGTGTCATTGTTTTGGACTTAAGATTTTTCTCCAGAATCTTTCCTGAAGTAGTGAAGGTGTTAGACCTTATGTTTTTAATAGCTGACTCTCAAATTTGTGGTTTCTTTTATCAGTTTGTAACTTAAATGAGTAAAAACAAATAAATACTGCATCTATTACGATGATTCCATGCTTCTAGATTTAAAAAAGGAAACCACATAGAGTACTGTAAATTGCATAGTTATTTTAGCAGATGTCTATAATGTATCTGACGAGATTAAACAGTATAAGAATAACTCAGTGGAAAACATGCAAGCTTTCTCCATTATAATTGGGCCTTATTTACCAATTCCTTGAATTGATATGTACTGTTGGCAAAATGCTAATTTGAAGTGGGATAAAAGGGGGTTGGGGTGGCCATGTGGAAGATCAGGAGTTCAAAGTAACTTTAACACCTTTAGATCACATAAGAATATATGACTATATTCAAGAACACCATCAAAATACCGACCCTCTGAAGAGAATGGCATCATTTGGGGTTTTTATGCCAGCTTTGGAAAGAAAGGAATGCCTTTTTCCCCCAATCCCTCCAAACCATAAAACATCTTTGTCATTATTATATTTCTTGTTGCTTGGACCTTTGAGATGGTTTAGATAATCTGCTATTGACAGTTGAGTTTCACGCTCAAACGTTTTGCCTCTACACAAAAATATCTGAAAATACTTGGAACTTTTCTAAAAGTAAATATATATTTTATCATGAACTATAGCATGATTTGGGAAACAAACAAACAAAAACAAAAAACCCAAACACCCTCCAAAATGTGGCTTTATCTCACAGTAAGGTATCCTGTAGGCTGAAGCACTGAGTTTTTATTTTCATCAGACTGCCTGATTTGATTCCCACTAACTTCAGTGAGAACAAGACCAGGCCTGTTACGCTCCTAGCATTGTACTCCCTTCGCTCACAGTTTTATTTTATGTGCCATTAAGCCTGTCACTTTTTATTCCCGGCCCAGAAAATAATGCATGCTGACTGCTTGCTGTGTGAGTTGGTGCTGTCATCTCGCGGAATGAGAACTTTGGAACAGAAGTTGATTCAGGAAGTTTTTGCCATATTATTAGCAATTCTTTCTTCATATCCTAGTGTTTGCTGCTCTGATAAAATGAGGCTTCCCGATGGTGGATAAATGGTAAAATGCAATGTCTCAGTAGCACTCGGGGGGAGTGGCTGTTTTGTATTCCTCAGCTTAATCTCCTTGGTTTACATTTAGTTTAAAATGTTCATGTTGCAATACTGAAAACTATTTCCCTATTATGTTCCAAATTCTCCTTCTTTGCTTCCTACACCACTTATTAAATTAGTAGCAGTTGCTTGCCTTGGCAAGACTTTTAAGCTAGCCTCTCCAAATTGTCGTCAAAGAAGGGGCAAAAATGGAAGGAAGTTTAAATTAAGCTATTCCAGGCCACAGCATAGATTGAAATAAATACAGACTCAGCTGTTAGTGACACAAAGGTAAATACAGGGAGTGTTGCCAGGTGATTTGGAAGGACATTGTAACAAAGCATTTTTGCAGTGATTTACAATAGGATCAGCTTCAGCAGAAGGAAAGAACGCTTTAAGAACAACGGTCTGTAAAGGTGCATAGTAATTTCCAGAACTTTATGATAACAGTCATTTATCCAGTTGGATTTCTGATATCAAAGGACTAACAAAACATGTACTTTGGAAAGACCTGGTGATGTAGTTTTTCCTACCTCTATTGTACAGGGGTAAAAATCTGTGTATGTAATTGTCATAGAAACCACCACAGTTCTGGCTCTTCTTTGAGTCTGCATGAGAATCGGGATTTGTGTCTTCAAGGAGACTAAACAAAACTTGGGCAAGGAGTGATTCCTGAGAAATAGAGGTTTCTTGTACTGAAAGCTAATAATAATTAAAGTCATTAGATTGGCTTAGATAGTACAGAAATGTGTGAAAAGTAGTGGGCAAAACCAGCAAAATAAGAGCTATATCAAATGTTACAGGCACCCATATATTTAATCTTTAAGGAGAATGATACTTGGAATAAATATTGTACATTTGCATCTGATTGAATTCAGCTTTATAGCACTATTAAATTAAGTACAGCCATAAATACCAGAACTGGTATGGGAACAACTTTCCTGTCTGTCAGGGGATGATGTATGTTTGAGTTTGTCAAGTACACTGATGCCACTCACACTTGTGAACAAACAAAACCAGCAGCTTTGCTCTAAAATAGGGTCTTTCCCAAATTCCTGGTACAAGTGGAAATTGCACAGGAGCGTCTACTACTGCCACCTACTGATAAAGTGATAAACAGCCGGCTGAAACAGAAAAAAATAGTGTCAACTAGAAATGACCTCAAAGGGGGATTTTCAATGAATACCCGTACTTTTGGAAACAGAACTTCTATTGCAGTGGTCTGCGTCATGTGAGGTGCCACCCATCGCTGGGGCACTGCTGATGCAGCCTCACTTCAGTTCCAGGCTTCTCAGTTTAAGAAAAGACACAAGTCAAATATGTGATTTGGTTAAACTGGTCGGGTTTCTAGCTGGGAAAAAAAAAAGAAGGTGGAAATCTTTGGTTGTATCAGTTGAAATTGCTGCATACTCCCTTCTTGAATTTAATTTTCCAGATTCCCATGTCACTTGGATGCCTGTCTCGCATTGCCACTGTGCAACCAGTTGTGCCACCGCTTACACGTTTGCCTTTTGCTGCCTTGAACAGGTGATGTGACCACAAACAGCAGTAAGTCTCTAGGGCCAAGCTGGCCCCCATGCAATGGCTTTCATGTCACTGGCAGCCTCACTTCTTCTTCACACTCAAACTTTAATCCCGGCTGCTGGGTTTTTCTGGTTTGGGGTAGGTTTTTTTTTTCCAATTATTGGAGTCTATGTCAAATACTTCCTTGTGTGTCACGGCGTAAGTATACAGCCAGAACAGAGCTTAGGTCACTGCCTTTGCTTAAAATAGCATTTTACAGAAAATGCACTAGGCATGGCATAAGGACATGTTTCAACAGACCATGCGTTCCGCAAAATCTGTGTTGCAGAGTCTCTCTCTGTACCATTTCCTGTTGTGTCTTTGAACTTCAGGCTCAGCCCTTCATTCTTTCTATAGCATGCTCTAAGGAGATGCGCAGGTTGGGTTTTTTCAGTGAAAGGAAGGAACAAGCCAAACTTTATAGAAAAAAGCCATTGTGACTTTTTAAAAACCTTTCAAGTAGCAGTGACTTTAAAGATCTTTACAGCATAACAGCCTCTCTCTGGCAAGTGTGGCTCACGTGGCTTTTGGCTGTAAAATTATGCTTAATTTTCTTGTTGCAAAGACTGTTCACTACCATTGTTTCTTGTCCTGATTCTTGTCTGAGAGGTTTCCCCCTGGAGAGCACACCAGCTTTTATCCTGCTCATCAGAACACAACACACAGATTTCCTATATATATATATCTATATATATCTGCAGCACTGATATGAATATATTAGTCATATCCTTAAAAGATCAAGTGAAAAAACTTCAGATGCTGAGATTGTAATGAAAAAATACCTAACAGAAACTTTGAGAATATAAAGAATGTTATAGATAATGGCCTCTCTGAGGCCTTTTCTTCTTTCTCAGACAGCATCTGCGTGTTTTGTTCTGGGAGTCTGCTGCAGGCTCTGGGAAATGACTGTAAAGAGCAACTGTAAGATATCTGTTCACGAGAAATTAGAAGGTCATAAAAGTGATTCTATTTCTTTACAGTTCTGCCCATACCAGCTAAATAAATACTTGCAACAAGGATGTGAACACATTTGAGAATATTTGAACAGAATCTGAATAAAGGCAAAAACACATTAAAAGCTCATTAAAGAAGCTAAGTTTAGCACTCGTTTCAGAAATGTCAGAGTTAAATTTGCGTATGCATTTTCCCCTTGCCTCTCTCATTTGTATGCATTACTATTCCAGATTGCCATCCCAGGAATTCCCACAAGGCACAGTATCGGCAATGCTCAGTTAGTGAGTGGTTACTCAATACTATTTTGGTGTCTTTATTCATTGTGCAGCCCTGGGCCTGATTTACTCACAAATTTCTGCTTTCAATGTAGAGCTATTCCCCGATGAGCTTCTCTGCGGTGCTCAGCATGGATTGCTTCACAACGTATCTACAGTATCCTGGAGGAAAGCAAAGCTGGAACTATTCCTCTCTTACAGTGGGAAGCTGGGGCAGAGCCTGAACAGAACGGGTGAGATTGTCTGTAGCTGCCTCTCAGAGCACTTAGTTCTTTCAACATCTCCAACAGTGTTCCTATTTGCTCAAGCTTCAGCTCTGAATCCTCAGCTCTACAAACTGGAGTGAATTTTGGCAGGTCAAACGCCCCAAAACTAAGGAGAAAAAACAATGTGAAATGTTTAGTTAAATGATTTTCCAGGGACAATGTCAGAACCCAGTTCTCTCCAGCAGCAATAACCCTTAGCCTTGCAACACTATTTTGTGGTCCCACCTCATTCACCTCACATCTGTAAAAAACGAAGTGGCTACCTGGTGCGTTCTCCTCTGAGTATGTCCATCCTAAAGCAGGGCAAGCACAATGAGGGGAAAATAGCACCAACTTCTGTAATTCTTTTTTTAAATGAAACGTAGTCTGAATATTATCTATTCAATGATAAATTATAATGAAATTATAAATAATTTGTGGCCAATTTTTGTAGTTTCCCCAACAGTTTAACTGTCTACCAAGTTTGTGATTAAAGTGTGTATTTGCTGTTGTAGGTCTCAGCAGGACTTCCTATAAACCTTATTCTCTTCCTTACTTGCATCCTGAAGTCTTTGTGCCACTCGTTAAAAATAGCTGTATATTCACTGCACCCCACCAGCTGTCTGATTGCCGGGTATTTGCTGTTGTTCCACAGCTCTGCAAGGCATTCCCCTGTTTGTTTTATGAGATGTGCCTGTCAAGATTTAGCTGCTACCCAATAGGCAGTTTCGGGTCCATTCCTATTTGTGATTGTCATGAACATGACAAGGAGTCAACTAAGACTGTGAAGTTTATTCTTCTTGAATGGTATGTTTGGATATGTCCTGCAAGCCAGTTTTTTATGGCTGTTACCAACTCTCGTGCAGGTTAGGCTGGGTCTGATTAAAATAAAAGTGTGACTGAACAACACCTTAATTCCAGAAAATGATATTTTAATTTACCCCTCTGTAGAATAAGGGATAGTGACTTGGTTATCCACCAGGATGCTCATGTGACCACTTTGTGAGAAGACGTGAAATGTAAATCTCCACCTTTCTGCAAAGGAAAGTGAGTTGAGGAAAGCTGCGTTTTCTTTGCCTGAATACAATGTCGGAGCCTTTTGGTTGCTAGGTTCTTGCAATGCCAGTGAAAGGAAGACACAACAGAATATTCTTGGACCTCAGAGAAGTCAGTCTAAACTGTTCCTTCTGCTGCGAATCGGACCCGTGTGCCAAAACTGCTAAAACTTCTGTATAGAAAACATCAGGGAAGAAGAGCAAGTTACAATGCTGTTTTGCTGACATAATTCAGCAAATCTGAAAGCCACTGCTCCAAATGCATGAAGATGCTACAACTTCATTTTAAAAAAGGTCAGCAAAATAACAGGCAAATAATTTTAAACAAAACAAGCAGGGTTTTTTCTTAATGTTCTTAATTAACTTCCTTAATTTTTCAGGAAATTATTAAATTATTTTAGCCGAAACTTAACAAACATTACAATGGGATTCAAGTCATTGTCACTGCAATCCCCATCGTAAAGAATTTCTTCTTTACACCTAATCTAAATCTACCCTCTTTTAGTTTCAAACTGTTACCCTTTGTCCTATCAGTACAGGCCCTGGTAAAAAGTCTCACTCCGTCTATCTTATAAGCTCTCTTTAAGTCTTGAAAACCCACAGTAAGGTCTCCCTGTAGCTTTCTCTTCCCCTGGATGAACAAACTCTCTCAGCTGCTTTTTGCAGGAGGGATGTTCCAACCCTCTGACCATTTTATGGACTGGCTGCAACAGATCCTTTCGTTTTTTTGTGCTGGGGCCCCAGAGCTGGAGGCAGTACTCCAGGTGGGGTCCCATGAGAGAGCACTGAAGGTGGAGAATCGCCTTCCTGGACCTGTTGGCCACGCTTCTTTTGATGCAGCCCAGGGTACGGTTGGCTTTCTGGGCTGTGGGTGCACATTGCTGGCTCATACCTAGTTTTCCATCCACCAGTATCCCAAAGTGCTTCTCTGCAGGGCTGCTTGCAATCCCTTCATCTGTCAATCTGTACCTATGGATGCTGGAGGTTGTCTTGACCTAAGTGCAGCACCTGCACTTGGCCTTCTTGAACCTCACGAGGGTCATGTTGGCCCACATTTTATGTTGGTTTTATATTTTATGTTGATTCACATTTTATGATCAATCAGTATGAAGGGGTTGCAAGATTCAGTTCTATTGCAACCGTGCCCTGAGGCATTTAACCAATGTGATGGAAAGAGTCAAAGCAATGTGGTTTCTCTAAAAGAAATACTGTCTCTTTGACCTTTTCAGTTCTTTGAATTTATTAATAAAGCACAATGTAGTCATGCCACATCTGATTTTTTATGTAAGGGAGACTAGTAAGTCTCCCTTAAGAGACCATTAAGGAAGATAGCCATGGGCAAAACCTTGTTAGATTCTTGCCCCAGTTCAGTGTACCCCGGCAGTGCTTTCTGATGGTGTCTCTCTTCATACCTGTCCATCACAGTCCTTAGAGCTGGCTGATCCCATACGACTGACTTCCCTCTGCTGCTGCTAATGATATGAGCTGGCAGGCTTGTCAGCAAGGCAGCCTTTTTTGTTTTTTTCAGAGATCAGGTTTCACAGGATTCCTTTGTCTGTCCTCAGGAGACCCCAGAGACACTGATGGCATTAGTAGCCCAGCCCAGGAGTCTAGGAACTCCTCTGCATCTGGCATCTGTACTTCAGCCGGATTGGAAAACTGAAAGGGGAGGCAGGGAGATGTCTATTCTGTTCGGGAAAATAAACAAGATCTATTTTTGCTAAAGATCCTAAGGAAGGTAAGGAAAGCCTTGATAATTCCTCAGTACAGACAGTGAATCTCTTTAAGTTATGAACACTGGAAAAAAAAAAAAAAAGACACACCCTTGGGGTGGAAATGTATAACCCATTAAACTCTAATGGTATCCTTCGTACCCTGATCTGTAAACTCTTTTAATATTTTTTCTTTAAAATAACAGAAGGTACAATGACTTTGTGAAATGTAATACTTCAGATTACTGCAAGGTAACGAAGAAAGTTAAGCCCCAAATCCCCGAAATGGAATCTCTCACCAGTCCTTTCTCTGCTTTTAGACAGAGCACACAGAGATCAATAAAACACACAACTCCCTGGGGAGGAACTCTGCTAAAAACCACACAGCTCTACCCTGCTTCTTCCTCATCTCGTCTGCTGCTTGTGTTCTGAAAAAAGTCCCAGTCACCCACTTGGGGCAAAAATTAGGCAAAGAAATGTTAAAAATGGAGTGCTATGGACTGACCAGCTGTGGTACGTGACTATGGCTCCGGTAGTCATCGAGGTGTGTGTCTCCTTCCCATCAGGCAGGAAATGCTTATCGAGAGATATTATGCAAATTTAACAGAAGCATCTTAAATTTACAAGCAGCCCGGGGACAAAAATTTCTGTCTCTTCTGTCTCCAGCTCTCGTGCCCAACATGTTGTGTCTGTACTGTGCTTTGTATGCCAGAGGTACAACCCAAATCTGCTCAGAAAGCACAAAATGAAAATGGTGTGGTTTTGGTAAGCGATACCTAGAACTGGGATAACCCAAACCAAAATTTGCTATCTCTTCCAGGATAGTAACTTGACATTATCTAGAAGTCATATTCCACATCCATTTGTCTTTTTGTAGATTCATGATTCTAAAATCTCTGAAAAAATCTTATTTTTATATAGGCCAAGACTTTTCAAAAGCGCGCCTAAAACTCGGTGCTTTGAATCCACATTTCAGCACTGCGATATCAGCTTGCTTCTCCCGTCAAAGCAGTCAAAAACACAAACTGGAACTGCTTTGCTAATAGAACTTCTGAAAACTGGGTTAATGGTTGGGACTGATCCTGTCATGGTTTATACACGTGGGCATGCTTTCAGTGCTACACGCAACATGAGAAGTGCCACAGCTTACAGCTTCTACAGATGATGAAGTTAGGAGGTTTAGGTTACATCTTTGGCTTTCAGTCTTCCAGAGAATCTGATACAAATTGGAGTAGGAAAGCCCAGCCCCCTACAACTGAACTGTATTTTTAATCATTTCCTGCATGACTAACAAAAAATGCATATGCATTATCCTTTTGAGCAGGATGCTCTGTTTCTGCAATGTGGAGGACAAAAGCAGGAACACATTTATCTTGTTTTGTACATCATATAATCCTTTATCCTTGAGCATGGTAAGTATATCACTTGATAGAAAGCAAGTCATTAAGAAATTGGGTCCTCTGATTTGTCTGCAAGGAAGTAATCACTCCCAGACACGTTTATAAGATGCCCATCAGTTCACCTGGCCTCGGGTAAGGCTTGACGAGAGAATCTAAGACACTGACTACAAGGGATATAGGCAAATATCAAATAATATTAGGAGTTGGACCCATTTTTATTTCTGCAGCTGAACGTGCCGAAAGGCAAGTCAAATGCAAATAGTGGTTAATAACAATAGCATTTTTGTGTAAATACTTTTCCTGGCACTATTTTTTGCTGACAAGTACATGCTCAATTGCCTATTAAATATATGTAAGTATGCAAACAAACTAAAGAGGATGTATTTCCAAAACATTTTCCTTTTGCTGTTTAAACCCAATATATAAAGGTTAAAGTCATTGGTTTTCCTTTTAATTTCTCACTCCAGTTGATGAAAAATGAATCTTAATTAGGCTGTTTGAAAGGACTTTAAGCATTTTCCAAGCACTTTTCACAGCTTGGGGATTTCCAGAAGGAGACTTCAGTCTTCTTCTCTTAAAAAATCAAGTCTTCCTTTCAATTATACTTCATACTTACCAGGTTCTTTTACTAAATTACGTGTTTCTGATAGAATAGAATCAGCAGGCATTAATTTAAGCCTTAAAGCTATTACACATACATTTCTAGTTTATACATTAACTTCTGACACTGGAACAGGTTTCCCAGAGAAGCTGTGGACGGGGTATCCATTTGTCCCCAGAGGTGTTTAAGGCCAGGCTGGATGGGACTTGGAGCAACCTGGTCTAGTGGGAGGTGTCCCTGCCCATGGCAGGGGGGGGTTGAAACTAGATGATCTTTGAGGTCGCTTCCAGCTCTAATAATTCTGTGATTCTGAGAAGCCTTTGCTTATTTATCAACATCCCTTTTTATTCCTGATAGATTCACCCTACAAGAGTCCAGGAAACATTTATTTCCTTCTCAAGGTCCTGGTAATCTCATGCTCTTCTCCATCCAGTCCCAGCATGGTGCTCTGCAGACAGTTGCCCTCTTGGCAGGTTGGTCCATAACCACCCGACTTGTCCAAGTGGTGGCTGTAGGGACGATGCAAAGCTGAGCGTTTAACATCTCTTAACGTACTTCTGCGAGGGCAAGAACACTACTGCCAATCCTTGGCCGTGATGCAACCACAGTTAAGAACACTTTGTGTAAAATCCCGCCCTGGAATTGCAGTCAAGCAGTATGTTCCTTGCTCTTGCTGGCGCAATATACTTCACAAACAGCTTGCAATGCAGTTCTTGGCCGAAGGGAAGCCCCCCCCCCCCCTTCTTTCCTGGCTGGCAGGGGGTTGTTCTGGAATGCTATTTTGTTACCGTACGATGACTTTTAATTTTAAAACGGGCGTTCGATCGGAGTGTCGGACAAATAAAGACTGACAAGGGAGGGGTTTCCCCCAGGCTCGCTGCCCGACCCCGCCAGCCAGGCCGCACGGCGGGAGGGGGCCGCAGTCCCCGTGGG
>VZRU01001962.1:299077-351362 GCA_013398155.1 Pedionomus torquatus
ACGATGAAGGGAAAATGGTGTTTTGCCTTTAGATCTGCTTAGAACTTTGTGGAGAGACCCAGGAGCCCGTTCGCTACCAGAGTCGCAGTTTGCAGCCGGTGCCTGTGCAGGGTGTACGAAGCTGTGAGGAAATGAGAGCCTGCTGATTGCCAGTGGTAATTAATAATGCAGGTGTGAAAGGAGCGAGGTCAGTGCATTTGCACTCCGGTAATCTGAAGGCTGCGGAGTTGCGTGGCTGTCTCTGTGGCTGTATTTTGGCTGCTGCGTATCGAATGAGCAGTGGTCACACTTGGATTATAAAAGATGGGGAGTTCTAGCTGACAGCCCGAACACATTTCAGTTGTCTGGTTGGTTTTGTACCTCCTCTTTCATCGTGCTGCTTTTGTAACTTCAGTGCGTTGAATCTGGAGTTGGAAGTGGCAATGGGGAATCGCATTATGACCTTTCCTGCAGAAATGCTTCTACCACTAACAAACATTTCTCAAGAAAATCCAGAGGTTTCTCAGCTGGGGAGTGAGGGAAGAAGCTTTGCTCTTCAGAGATTCACTGTTTCAAGCAGTTGTTATTTGGTTTGCGTTTGTTACTGGGAAACTGTGTTGCATTGATAATATTAGGATAATTAGGATTTAAAAAAACATGCTTTTTTAAATACTGAAAGAGTAAATGGACATTTTGATTGTGTGAGGGTTATTTAGTTTAACCAATTGAGTAATGTATTCACACTGAGGGGAGAAAAAACCTAATGCCTCCTTTGAAAACAGAACTTCCATCATCCATAGGAAAATGCTTAATACTGTACACGTGCTGTCTCAGAAGGCCTGATCCTTGCATGATAATTTAAGGAAGAGTTTGCCTCTTAGCCTTCAAAATATCGCAAAATATACAAGCTGTAGGTATGGCTGCCTTCGCAGCGGAAAGAAGGATGAACTAAGGGACCTCTTTTTGTCTCTATTAATAGTCTTCTGTGTTATATATTTTTTTATTATTCAGAGTGTTTTAGGAACATTAATGAATTCATATACAGGAGTAAGAAACGTCCCAATTTATTAAAAAGCTTCTTGAATCTGAAACTAGGATCTGGTACCTCCTGATAAAGCCAGTCTTGTTTCATTGGATTATTTTTTTTTTGTCTTGTTTACTGCTACAGCTGGTCTTTGTTGTCTACTACCTGGAATCACTGATATGAATAAAAATTAAATCTGATCATGGGACAGTATTTTACAACAGCTGTGACATAAAAATGCATTGTTTGTGTATTTCTGTGTAGCGTCTGTGTGTCTCCGTAGTTCTGTAGTGTCTCAACAGTTGCATAATTAGCTACTAGTGGAGGCTGAAGGCAGAATGAACAGCAATTCTATTTTTTGAGGAATTTAAGTCCCCTTTCAATAGACATCGTGCACATGCAGACAAATGGAAATTTGTTAAAAAGTTAACTTTTTCTAATAAGCGACTGTTGATCACTGTCTTAAAATGGTAACTGGGCAGTTTACCTTTATTTAGTGAAGGTTTGAGGTGGCTTTTTGTTTATTCACAGTGATTCCTAGCGATCTTAGAAAAAGGCTGTTCCAGAAGCTTGCTGTCCTGAGTAGAAACATTTTTCTCGTTTCTGGACTAAACTTACTTGTAACTGGTTTCTGCCTTTCTGTTCTAAAGCCTTTCAGTTAAAAGGGTCTTTGTCCTCCTTCAAGTATACCTCCGTCATGTAACCATAGAGATCAAAGTTATCTGTTGTAAACCTTCATTTTCTTAAACTGAGCAATTCAGGGATTTCTGCTGGAAAAAAATAGGCCTTCTCTTTTCTGGAAAGCTGTTTAGTCTTGTTGCCTTTAGGTCAGATGACATTTAATGTGAACAGTAGACAGTGTTCTATTTTTCACTCATTCCATATACTTCTCTTCCTCTCTTCGAAATACCTCCTTTAATAAAACCTTCTTAACTGTCGTGGTTTCAGCCAAATTTACCAAAACCCGAGTGACAGATGTCCCCCCCTCCCCCCTTTTGGTCAGAGAGAGGAAGGAGTTAAAGAGAATCAAGAGTTTAGAACAAACTAAACTACTTTAATGAAAATATAAGTAATATAATAAAAAGGAAATTTAGGAAAAAGGGAAAAAGGGAGTATACAGTATATACAAAACCGTATCAAGCTCCCAGGATGATGACCATGTCACCAGCAGGCTTCAGGAAAAGTCCCAAACTGGACTCGGTGACCGACAGGAACCGGATTCCAGATCTGGAATCNGGTATAATCAGGTCTTATCACTGTGAGACGGAACAGTTCTGAACAATGTGCTGTTAATTTCAGAGTTTAGCTAGTTAGAAGAGGCCTAGCTAACAAAGTAAAACTGTAAAACAAAAAATTGGTTTGTTTTACCTCAAACCAGGACATTAACTACCCCATGTGGAAGGCCTGTAGTCTGCCTGAGTGCTTTGGTCCTTGCTTCTGTCTCTCCCTGTGCGGTATTCTGACTTCCTCGGACTTTTTTGTGTTCATGATCATTTTCACCTTGGTGTCATAGAAGGTAGAGCAGCTATCTTGTAGATGGTACTCATTAATTGGAAAAGAAAGATGAATAGGATCAGTTCTGAGACCAAAGGCACTGGCCTTTTTTCAGTGTCCTGACTTCGGTGGCTCCCTGCTTTCTTTTTGTTCATCAGTTAATGAGACTGTAATTCGCACTTCTGAGCAAGGCTTGTGCAAGAACGTACTTTTAGGCTTAATTGAAGTCCTTGTCTAACTGGTTACAAACAAGTGCTATCCAAAGGAAGTTTGTGGGTAGGAAGCTTTAGTTAATTTTGGTAAAAATCTTAGATAAATGCTAATTATAAAGTGACCTTAGAAACTTGAGAAAGAACAGACAGACCTGCTTCTAGCACTCCAGGTGGATTCACTGCTAATTGTGTGTTTTAATTGATAGCACAAGTCTTGTTGAGTAGGAAATTACTCACTGTAGGGCTTCAGTTACAGTGCCTAATCAGAAAGCCCCACACATTCAATGGAATATGCTGCTACTTGCTGATGCTAATGCCCTTTACAGCGTTATTCCTGTTACATTTCTGGGGGTGTGTGGCAGCTAAGAATGGGCCCTTTTGGTGTTGTTAGAGTCAGTCTTCTACTAGTGAATAATTATGCAACAGATTAAAATCCATCATTTTCTTGAAACTGCTTGTATGCCATCTGTCATCCTGTGGTTCAGCATGTACTTCTTCAGACACTGGCCTAATGGAACTGTGTGCAGTGTTGGTTAGGGTGGTGCTTAGTGATCTGCCTTGCAGAATTAGGGCTGTCCCCCTCAAGGACTAGCTACGTGTCAGGCGAGAAAGGAGGGAGAGATTAACCTGCTTTGGGCTTCTCAGTACTGAAAGAACAAAGTGTAGAAACAACCTCCGAGGTTCCGAGTGATGCTGTGTTCTATAAGAAGAAATTCTGCCAGGATGTGATACTTTCTTAAGAAAAGCTGTTGTATGAAATCTGTTAGGCCTGTCTGAGAGTAGTATGCTTGGTCACATTATTTCATCTTTTGTAGGCAAGTAAAGACTAATAGGCCTTGGAAACTAAAACCTATCAACAGGTCGGGTTTGGCATTGGCAGTAGCTGTGCAGTTCTGCCTAAAATGCCAGTTGTTCCTGAGCCTTCAACTATGAGATCTTGCTGTAACATTCTTTTCCAGGGATGGGTGACAGTATATGCTGACAGGATTTTCCAACTGAATTGGGATTTTTTTAGAGTTTGCAATTATTATGTGAACTGATGTCTAAGACACTGCAAACTACTAACAAGCAGAACTGGAGTTGCATTTTTGTGCTTTGGCATAGGAGCAGGGGGCAAAGGGTACGGGTTTTGCCAGAGTTGGAGACTAAGGCTTGTGGCTGAAGGAAGCTCTTCACCAGTTGCTTTCTAAACTGTCCACTGAGTAGAACAGCCAGAAAGGAGCAAGTAGCTTTTCTTGGGAGTAGGCTTTTGTTCCATGGCATTCAGGGATCAGTAACTACTTTTCGAAGGATAAAGGTGCTGTGCCTTCCCCCAGACCCCTGCCCCGGGCCCCCTCCCCAGAAAAAGGTTAAAAAAAAAAAAGAGTGGGTGGGTGCGTCATTACTTTCAGTGTTGAGACCAGGATTTGCTTTATTCCTTTTGTGTCTGCGCTTTTCATGCTTTGGCTGTTGTTCCCGGATCTGTCTAGAAGTGTACAAGTGCTGTATCGTTAATGGCGTTTAGAGCACCATAATCCCATCAGTGTTACTGCTGTCACTTTGCAACTCGGAAGGACCCTACTGTCCCATTTCTTTAAGGGAATGCTGTTGATGTTAAAAAAGAAAAAAGAAAAGGAAAACCTCTACAGACGTTTGAATCTGTAAAGCTTTTTTAAAAGTTTGTCTGTCTCAAGGAGTGCTGTGCTCCTGCAGAAATCAGAGGTGCACATCTTGGTGAGTTTTAGCGATGGTATAAAGTAGTGCTGCAAGGGGGGTCATGTACATCTGCCTGCAGAGAAACCTGTAATGCAGATGAGCTATAGCAGATTACTCTAAGTGAAGAAGATTAGAGAGAGGGAAAGAGCTGTTTTTGCTCTATGGTTTGTTCTTTTTCTGTGTGTGTCAGCATTCTGTGAGTACAAACCTTCTTTATATTCAGTTAATTCCTTCCTTCGAGTTTGTTTGGATCTTTCACAAAGCAGCACAGAAGAAAAGGGCATTTAAAAACAGGAACATGGTTATAAAGTCACAAGAATAGGCAGAGGTAACAACCTGGGATGTATAAAGGTGTTTTTTTCTGAGAGGTGGTGTTCCTCTTTAGTCTTATCTGATGAAGTGGATTAATTGAGAATTTTCTAAATAACTTTTGCCAGGCTTAGTTCCATTCATTGATTTATTTTTATTTTTTTGTGCTTAAAAAAACCCATGAAAGAAGGTAGCTGCATGAGTAGCAGAAGATACAAAGCCCAGCCTTCTGTGGAGCTCGCTTATTCTAGCAGTCTCCAGTGGAGGTTCTCTGGTGCATGATAGCACAGGTAAGCCTGCACTGCTGTGTTTCTCAGTGCAGGCACTAACAACGAGTCCTTTTCTCTGTCCAGCCCCGTTCACATTAAACTTAGGAACGTAACCACTGTGGGGACTGCACACCTTGTTAAACTTCACTGAAAGTGACTGGCAGATTTAGCAGTTGGTAGGGGACTCATCAGTAGAGATATGTGCAGCAAGATCATATTTACCTTGTTTGTTGACAAAATCAAGCTAAATGATCTCTCAATCTTTTCATCTCCTTATGATGACAGTAAATATAATTAACAGCTTAACTTGACATTTTGCTTGAGAATCAGTCTCATAGGAAGCAAAGATGCATGTTCATCTTTGTAGCTCAGGATTTTGAAAAACTTCAAGAGCTGTTGACTGCTGCTGAGGCAGTTAGAGTCTGAGTAGGGCCAGTAGACTGACTCTCAGCAGTGATCTCTTTCCATGGCCAACTTGGCAGGAGAAACACCTCTGCATCTTTAGCCTTGCCTTCTAAGAGCACAGCTTTGTGCTCTATATATGCACTTGTTTACCTTTTCCTGCATCTCTCCCTAACTTTGATCTCTTGGTAGTTCTCAGTCAGGCTTGACAGACAGGTAGAGATCCCAAAGACCAGAGTTCTCACCAAGTTTCATGAAAACTAGTGACCAAGAATCCTGTGGAAGATCATTGCAGCTCATACTGAAGTGAAAAACAATACTACCAGAAATACATGTGTGGTCAGATGTCAGAGAATCATGTGGAAGCCTGTCCTTACAGATGTCACAGCCCAAGAAAGCTTCAGTAGGCATATGAATCTTCCTGGAAGTTTAGCAAGTGTTATTCCTGCTTTTCCATAGGAAGTAGAAACCTTTCCTTACAAGCAGAGAGCTTATTAGGTTTTTGTGAAAGGCTTTCCTTTTTCTTTTTCCATTTTCAGTGGTCTTAGCAGTAAAATGGCATAATCTTTGGGACAGAGAAGACAATTATCTGAATATAGACCACTGTAATGCTACCTTATTAAGCCTGAAGATGGCCTAAAACAAGAAAGAGCTGTCTTCTAAGAGCAGTAGGATGTTAATTCTAAAGAATCTGTTACATTAACATTGTTCCCACGTGAATGGTTCATAAGCAAAAGCTTCACTCATTTTAAAATATAAGTTAATTAAAAAGTATGTATATTTAATTTTAGTAGCTTTTTTTTTAGTTTGGTTTTTTCTCTATTTGATTCAAGCCAATTTAGGCTATTCTGAGTCGTCACCCCATAGACTTCCACTTTTAGTTTTATTTTTCTTTAATTTTGATTTAATGAGATAGTTCTGCTTCTAATTAAAAGTGATATCTTAAAAACCGAGTCTGTGTAAACAATACCTCATGTGCAGCCTACAAACATTAGTCTTCCTGTGAGGTTTATGTTGGAAGACTTGTGGTTAAGTCTGCAGAGGCTGTTTAAAGAATAATCAAAGGATGGAAGAAGAAAAAGGAAAGGAATGTGTGAGAAGAAATTATGAGACTATAGAGGAATTTGCTATGATGGTGTAGTCTTATAAATGTGTGTCTGTCTCACGTATACCCGTGCTGTCACGGACACCTGGCAGATCTTGGCTGTGTAATGACCTCTGAAGGCATACAGAGCCTCTGGACGGTTGGTGTTTACAAGCATATAAAGGAAAAATAAAATTGTATTTGGGTTGAACAATGTGTTTGATTTACAAGTTTCTTCATATCTTACATAGGGCAGTAGGTTTGTTGCTCTGTCAGCAAATTGTATTCCTGAACCTTGCCACCAGTTCAGTGTGTGGTTGTTGTTACAGATCTAACAGTTGACATTAAGTGCAAAACTGAGGAACTGAACCAGTGGCTTTCTGCTCAGGGTTTTTAGGTCGTTCTGAGCATTGGTGTAAATTTCTCTGACTGTTCAGCTTAAGTTATTGATAAGCTTGTTGTTGTTGTTGGTAGATTCATTTAAATAACTGTGGAACTTAACCTTTTCCTAGAAAATCAGTGTTTATGTGCTTAGAACTAAAATATTTAGTGGGAAATGGACTGGGAAAGGTTTGCTTGTGGAAACATCACTCTGTACTTTTGCTGTTTTTGTACTAAGACTCAGTTGCAGAGCACTGTTTTATTTGGCTTTGAGACTAGGAAGTCAAGACCTTATTAATGCTTATAAGTATCTGGAGGGTGGATTGAATGAGGATGGAGACAGTTTCTTTTCACTGGTCCCCAGTGACAGGACGAGGGGCAACGGGTACAAGCTGGAACATGGGAAGTTTAATTCAAATATGAGGAAAAACTTCTTTAGGGTGAGGGTGACAGAGCACTGGAACAGGCTGCCTGGGGAGGCGGAGGTTGTGGAGCTCCCTTCTCTGGAGACCTTCAAGACCTGCCTGGATGTAGTCCTGAGTCATGTGCTCCAGGCAATCCTGCTCTTGTAGGGGAATTGGACTAGATGATCTCTAGAGGTCCCTTCCAACTCTGACAATTCTGTGATTTCGTGCAAGACGTTACAAGCCATTATCAGTAGCCCCTAAGCAAAAAAAAATCAAATTCTGAAATCCTTGCTGTTGATTCAGTAGAGCAATGCATGCTGCACACTGAAGATGGAATGTGAGGCTAGATGGATGTCTGGTGTGATTCAGCACTGCAGGTCTTGTGGCAGGTGCTGTGAGGTCCTAGGTTAGTGAGCAGATGTAGCAAGACCCATCTATGTTCTCAATTTCATAGTGGTGAAAAGGGATGCTGGTGCAGAAGGTGGAATCTGGATTATAATTCAACTCTTTCTAGTAGGAATTCATGTTACATACCTGGCAATATTTTTGGTCTCTTTAACACTAGGTTTAACAAAATCTTGTCTGTGCTATGTGTAGTAGTTTAAAGGGCCCTCACTTTTACATTTGTTTTCTTTATCTGCAGCCTAATGAAAAGAAAAAAAAAATAGAGGAAAGCAATCCTTTGCTAAAGCTGAAGATAAATCTCTCTCAACCCCAGAATGTCTGATAAATTAAACTAAGCAAATTCACTCTATTTACTTGCCTGACTGTTTGCAGGCGTGAAGTCAAAGCTTCTCCGATCTCTCTCTGGTTGCAGTCTTGCTTGAAACCAAGTCCAGCTTTCATGATATCTAATTAGAACAGCACAAGCAAAATCATGGATTACAAGTATTGGCAGTGACATCCAGCTATGAGTAAAGCCAGAGCATTCCCCTCTGTAGGGACATAACAACCTGCGTGAAGGCAGAGTCGTATTCCATTTCAAATGGTCAAAAATGATAGCCCTTGATATACTAGATTGAGGCAGTTTTACAAAGAAGGTGAGAAATGGGCATATTTCTGAATCTGACAGAAATTTCTTTTCTAGGTAGAATAATGGTGAATTCTAATAGTGAAAGCCTGGTACCAGTGACGACAAGTCCCCAGGCTCCAGGATAAATTGTACTGGAGAAGGTATCAGTGAGCAAGCAGAAGGTCCAGAGTGACTCAAGAGTTCACAGAGGAAACAGTAGGACCTTGTATCTTGCCCACAAGGTTTCTGATGGCTGACAGGGAAGAGAAGCCCAGCAAGAACATATTTCCAGGGGGCAGTTTGCTGTTAAGACAGGCAGGCAGATACTTAAAGGATGGAAGATGCTGTCAGTCAAAATGAAGGCTTATGTTCTTGCTTGCTTTGTGAATCTTAGTTTATTTTACCTGCAGTGGCTTGCTTAACTGCAATAAAATTTTCCTAGATTACTAGTGAAAGTTTTGGCATGTTGAAAACAATTCCCTCATTCTGAACCAAGAATGCAACAGTAATTCTGCTTCTTGATGTTAGTGTCTCAGGTTCCCAGTACACTTGCTTTTGAGATGCATTTTAATTATTATTTGCATTGCAGGCTTGTGGTAATATGTGCATATAATAAATCTTTGTCTCTTTACATTTCTAGGTCCACTGGCCTTCTTTCCTCAGTGGAAGGTGAAACATTATGATGTTGTTGTAGGTGTTCTGTCAGCTCGACACAATCATGAACTGCGCAGTGTTATCAGGAACACTTGGTTCAAGCACCTGAAGCAACATCCTGCACTGAGCCCACGGTAATTTTTAGTGTTTTGTAATTGGGGCTTGTGGGGGGAAGACTGAAATGCTTGAATATCTTCCTTTTTTTTTTTTTTTGAACGTATTTATTTTTTTGCAAGCATCTTGTACTCTGATTTTAATCTGCTCAGTAATATATAAAAATTATTCTGGCCTGTAACTATTACAAGGAAAAAAAATGTAATTGTTTGACTGTTCACTGCTGTTTTTGCAATTAGTTGCCACTACTCATTAGCGAGGTAAAGGACTTTGCCTTTCTTGTGTTGCAGTGATGTATGGTATGCAACTTGAAATGCTTAGCAGTTCAGGATACTTGAAAGCAGGAGGGGTCCCATTTGGTGACAGAACCACAAAAATCTCTTACAACAGCCTGAACTGTAAAGTTCAGTCTATTTCCTGCTGAACATGGTACACTAAACTGCTGCAGTGTGAGTGAGCAGCAGAACCCTTCCTGATTGCTTGCCGAGACCTGCCAGTCTACAGATGGCAAGCTCTGTTCTTGCTGAGGAAGTTCTGCTGCAGTTTATTCCTGGAAACATTGTCATTTTGATAGGCCTCACGTGTCAGTACCTGCCTTGCACTGACATTTACTGTTCATAAATTTGGTGTCAGCTTGCAGTTTGGAGTGAAGCATACCTGCTTCAGTCATCTGAAAATGTGACCTTTCGTAGTTTACGTGGAGTTGCAGGATGTTATTTAGCTGCAAGGTGAAAGACTAGGCTAAGGTGGATCCTCTTGTTCTTCATACTGATTGTTGTCTCCTAACTGTGGCATAAGCATCATTAGGGCTGAAAAGAGCAACCTGTTGTGCTACAGCCCAAAATTAAGACATTTAATAGATGCTATAGAGTCCTTATTGCTCCTTTTGATGCTATGTGCATTTTTTCATTGCCTTTCGGATGCAGAATATTTAAATAATCTTAAATTATAACAAAGACAGGCAGGGGAAGGTGGGTCTTCAGGATCCTTCAGTTATGCCTTAGGTCTTTTTCTCTTTGGTGTGCTGGCTGTCTTGAATCCCATTCCTAGTTGCTGATCTGCCTGTATCCTTGTTACGAAATGTAAAATGCTAATGTGGGTTTAGAGTTGAGCCCCTACGAGGGGATTCACATAGTTGCTCTACGTACAGACTTTCATTGCTGATTTTTAAGGGGTTCAAAATCATAATCCTATGAAAGACTGGCCATTGTGATGAAAAAAGTTTATTGAAGATGGAGGGAGGAGGGAAAAGAACTGGTGTTAATAAAACCAAATTATTTTAGTGTCCTTGTGAAGTTTATAATAGGTGCGCATGGCTGTGCTGTGCCAGTGGAGGACAGAGAAGACCCCTACTCCTGCAAACTTCTGAACATCAGTAACCCAGGTATAGAAGTTAACTTTTAAAAATTCTATGATCTGAACTAGAGCTAATCATCTTTTCTGAGAGTAGTTTGGGGTGACTGAGACAGCTATTCTTGAAAATAAAGGCCACCCAGAACTTTCTGTCATTAACAGTTGAATAATCTTCCTGTATATACCATGTGCGGGCGTGAAAGGGAGAGATCTTTGGGGGTGTGAAGGGGAGACTATTGACTTCTGATGGATTTGCATTTTCCTTGTGTTGGGGGACAGTCTCTCCCATATAATGTACATTTTCACTTGATCCATGTGTAAAATGAAGTTGGAGAGAGATGCAATGATGCAGTCCAGTGTCATAAGTGAAGAAAGTAGCAAGGTGCCGGAATCCTGAGTGCCAGATAGACTTCTCTGGTGACAAAGTGAATTCTAAGCAAGCCTGGCTGATAGGATTTTCAGATTCCGCTCTAGAGGGAGAAGTTGAGAAATGTACTACAGGGGAAAAATTAAATGCTGCCATAGAAAAATTCCTAAAATTGTAAATTGTCACCTTTTTTTTTTTCCCCTATTTATTTTTTTATGTTTAATTGCAACTTAACTAAGGACTCCTTGGCACTTATGCCATATAAAACAAAACTTCTGTTACTTTCTCTTTGAATGGCAACATGTGCTGCTTAACTAATCTCCCAAGAATAAATGGTACCCCAGGGCTTAGGGAGAAAGTCATGCCAAAAAGCAGGCAGCTGAATTCAGTGGAGGTGTATGCCATTTTGATACATGACTAATTATTTTAATATGCTAATATACAGATATTCTTGCAGTCGAAGAGTGGTTTTGTCTTCACTCAGTGGATTTATTGTGTTTCTAGTCTTTTCCCTGTGGATATGTAAGCACTGACTTGCAGTTGCTGGTAGCCTGTAGATTGCTGCATCATTCTGAGTTTCTCCTTGCTGCAGTCTGCAGCCAGTTGTATTTTCTCCTCCTCCAGCATTTGATTATCCTTGTGCACTTGCAAGCTGTGCTAATTAATCAGAATGCTTTGCATGTATCCAGTGTGCTTTGTGTGTATCCAGTTCAAGAACCATGAAGTCTTCTCATATTACCTCTCTGCTTTCTTTTTCATACAGTTTTGAATCAGGAAATTGAAGCATTCAGTCTCCCTGAGGATGTACCTTCTGTGCTCTCTGAAGACAGAATTGTCAGTGTGAACTTTCGTGTACTTTACCCCATTGTCATTACCAGTCTTGGAGTATTTTATGAGGCTGATGGGGTGGGATTTCAGAGGAACATCACTGTAAAACTGTACCAGGCAGAACATGAGGTAGAGTATTGTAATCTTTCGAAAGTGGACTAAAGCATGTTTTCTCTTTTATAGTGGATTATATTCTTACAGAAAGCAACATGCTGTGTTGATGATTTAGAAGAAAAGTACTTAACTGACAAGCGTATAAATTACATTTTTCTTATGTTGCAGTGAAAATTCTTATTTTACATACATATATATATATATGTAAAATGCATATATACATACACATATCCCAGATGAGGAAAAGATGAAATTCACAAAGTGCTATGAGTTAATTTAAATGGTCTTTTGAAAGAGCACTTAGATCGAATTCCAAGATACAATTTTGGTTACATTTGAGATTCTAAAGTATTGACAGGTATTAAGGAATAAAAAATGAACTGTTGAATATATTTAAAATGTGCGGAAAGACACATGTGGTGCCTTTAAGCAGAGACACGCAGGACAGATTTAATTTTTTCTTGTCTGTCTTTTGGCAAGATGTTTTGAGGTTTCTAGAAAACATATTATTTACAGGTAGTGATCAAACTTCAGTGATAATTTTCCTCTTTCCCAAGCTGTTCTGGATTTGATAAAATAACTTAGTGCTAACCTGGAGGGAAAAAAAACATTGAGCATGACTGTTACATTGGGTATATTGCATTAATCTCTACCTGTAACAGTAGGCCAATTTCAAGACTTCTGTCTGTGCTACAGTACAAAGATTTTTAAATGTAAGCTAATAAATAAAATGAAGTACAGAAAATATATTGAAATACAGTTTTTATGATGAACTTCCAGAGGAGTTTGGTTTATCATAGTGTGCACACACACACATACACACAGAGGATACTGTAATCGGGTTTATGTTTGCTAAATGGTAGAACTCTAAACATTGAGAGCTAACAGTTTGATCTGCATTAGCTTTTTACTTCCAGTGAAGGAGAAAAATTAGTGTTATAGGAGTGCTTGGAGGCTGTTTGCTGAAGATTTTGAATCTGGCAATGCAGCATCTTTACATCATTTGGTAAGCTGTGTAATACAGTAGAAATTAAATTTCAGCATCCTCTGTTGCAATTAGATTGATAGTAGTCACTTATTTAAACAGAAGATAGAAAGTCTCTGAACTGGGAGATGAGTCTGAGTCTTCCAGATGATGTGCTGTGTTGGTCAGATTCTAGCTGAACTTGTACTCTTTTTCCATTGTTGCTTGCTTCCACCTTAATCAATCCAGCACTTGAATTCTGAGGCTGCTGTGAAAATAAAGCTTTCACTAAGTCTATTACAGTCAGTAAGCCTCTTTACATTGCAACTAACAGAGATGATCAAGATTTACATGAACTCACAACACTTTTAATGTGTGTTTTGGCTTTTATTTTTTTCTTTTTGTTGTTCACAGGAAGCGCTCTTCAGTGCTCGCTTTAGTCCACCAAGCTGTGGAGTGCAAGTGAACAGATTGTGGTACAAGCCAGTAGAGCAGTTCATTTTGCCAGAGGTATGTGCAGTATCTGAGCTACCTGCAGTTCTTCTAAGTCAGCTGACCAATAGGATTTCCCTTTGCTTGGAGCAGAAATGGGCAAGGGAAAATCTCTAGAATGTTAGTTGAGGGAATATGCTGAAATCTAGAATTTCTTTTACACTGTCTCATTAGCATCAGTAATTAGAAAGCAAAAGCCTGAAAAATACAAATTGTTTAAAAATTACATTGACAAATAGTAGCAATTTCAGAAACTTTTTCAGTTTCTGCATGAAAAATTTTCCTGCTTCAATTCTGTGGGAGAGTTTACCAGAGAATGGGTCACTTCTTTCTTCCTCCTGCTTTTTCAGATGTTGATACACAGGGTAGGGAGGGGAGGATGGCACAGATTTCTAGGGAACAGCTGGAAAAGATATTTCTGCTTCTGATGTCTTGGACGTAACAGCAAGATATCGTGCGTTATATTTGCAATGACAGTTGTTGTGGCTGAAGAGTTGTAATCAAGAAGCTCTTACTGAAGGCAACTGAAATTTTGGTTATTCCTTTTCCGGCAGCAGTAGGGAGGAGATTTTTGTTCATTGAACCGTGCAGAGAAACAAGAATTAGAACTTCAGGAAGATCGTTAGAGGGTCTATCTGGAACATACCACATGGAGTATGTGATACACAGAAAACTGACATTTGGGTTTTTAAAACCTGTCAACATTCTATGATAGAAGTTGGAGCTTTTTGGCTTTTGCTTTTTCTTTTCTTTTCTTTTTTTTTTTGTTTTTTTTTTTAATTTAAATGGGCACCCCTTGGAAATCTGGGACAAGACTGCTTTTTGGACAGTAATGAGGGTTAGCATTCTTACTTGTCCTGAGATACAAATAGCTAAGCTAAAATGGTAGGTTCTAAAGTGTGGTGTTGGGTTTGTTTTTTTGTTGTTGGGATATTTTTTGTTTGGTTTGGTGTGTTATTGGGTGGGGTTTTTTGGTGTTGTTTTTTTGTTTGTTGTTGTTTTAAATCTTCTTTTGGTTGGGGGTGCAGTCCAAGGGTAGTGTTGTGGTATAGGGATATCGACCCTTCTTGTGGCTGCTTAGGAAGGAAGGTGGTAAGCACAGAGGTATAGAATATAGGTAGGAAAAAACCTGATACTGTTACAGTGAAGGTTTAGTGAATACAACAGACTAGTTCAGCAGACCATCCCAGGCATAAGGAATTTTGCTGGTGGACCAGTGATCTCTGCTAGATACATCAGCTGTCATTTTAGGTTGTTTCCCTTCATTTAAATATTCTATATGACTGAACCCTTGCTGCTATTTCTGTAAATTTTCTTTGGGTCTGAGTTGTTTTGTTATGCAAGAAATTAAGTATTTCAAGAAAGAATGGAGCAAGAAAAGACTGGAGGGGGAGGAGAGGACATCTGGGGTCAGTTTAATCCCTGAGTTATTCCCCTGGCTTTATAAGAATGAGTGCATTTGAAAACTCACCCTTTTGAGGGGAATCTGCAACTGATTAATTGGTTTGCCATCTTAAACATTTTTTACTGAATACTGTGTGAGTTTATTATGCTGGGAGGAGACCTTCCAGGTAAGCAGACCTCTTGCAGGATTAATGATTCAGGGTTTTTGACTTTTTAAAAAAAGAGTATTGCTTACCCAGTAATTTGGTAGTATAACATATAAGCCTTTTCCCTGCAAGACTTTGTTCTGAGACACTAGAATTCTAGGCAGTTGTAATTTTGTTATAAATGATTGTATTTTTCCTGAGACGCAGATGGGAAGTACTTCATTTAGAAAGGGGATATTAGTTTTCTTATATTTCTTTGTGTGGGCTTCCTTAATCTGATACATGTCATGTGCTGAATGCTTAAAGGGTAACATGATGTTTCTAATGTAGATTAATAGGGTTTATGCATAGCACGTAGTCTCCTGTGATACTTTGGATGCTGAACCATATGAGATGATTCAGAGGAGATAGAACGCCCACATGTTCCCATCTACTTGTTTGAGAGCAGTAAATTTAGTGAATTGTTTTAATTGTCACAAGATGGTTTCTGAGACACTCTCTGTTCTCCGCCTTTCCACCTTCGAGAAGTAATGGATTGTACAGGCTGTTGAAGAGCTTCATTCATCTTCCAGCTGAAGTGCTGCTCTTTCTGCTCATCTTGGGGAAAGGGAGAGAAATGCAGCATTAGAATAAGCACCTGGCAGGCCAGATTGTTAAAGACAGAATTGATCATTCAGCTTTGGAACGACTGAGAGCGCAGAAGAACAGAACCACTAGCAGATAACAGAAACTCACACAGGGGCTCTTACAGCCAAGTCTTAGCAATGCACTTATTTTGTCAAAAAGCCCGGGCTGCTTTCATGAGAATGGGACTCTGTGCTATGCATATTCTGTATTATTAATGGGGGAGTAGTTGGAGAAACAAAAAGCACAGCACTGTTTAACATGAGGAAAGGAGTTTGCCAGGGCTGCATTATGTCAGTACACCTGTTCGGTATTCACTGTAAATGCCACTGCGCTCTGGCAGCCACAAGGCTAGAATTTAAATGGGGAAAAACAGATGATGTAGTCTCAGGTGTGCTGCTAATGTTTTGCTTTAAGCATTTTCAGGCCTCAGCTTTCATTAAGCGGCTTAGAGTAAGAATTGCTGAAGGCTAAAGTCATTAGAAAATTTGCTTACAAGTCTCTCAACCTGGAAAACAATGATAGTTTGCAGCTTTAGGACACCTTGCACTAAGGTTCACTGGTAATAACTGATGAGAACTCTTAGTACATGTTTGAAGTCAGTGTCGGTAATAGTCAGTGGTGAGAATTCTAATGTTTCTTGTTGCTGAGGAGTGAAAGGACTCTCAGGCTCACTAAATAATGTACCAAAGGCTCTGTTTGTAAACAAGGCACACAAATGGGATTTACAACAAAAAACATTGGAATGGGAGATGACATCTATTGCAAATAGAGGAATTGAGCATGTGGGTTTTACTGTGCAGGGGTCCTGCCACTGAAGAAAGCCTTAATAGTGGTCCATTTGTTTTGATAACTGATAGGTAATTAAACAAGCAAGGGGAAGGTATTGAGCATGCAAGTCAGGCTTGAATAAACACTGACTACCTCCATTATTAGATTATAAACCTGGCATTGTACATAATAGATGGGAGACTTCTGAAATACGCAGTTGTCATTAAATACCAAGACTGCTGTAGATGTTAAGACCTACTTCTAGAAGAAAGCAAAGGACATGAACTCTAAGCTAGACTTAATGGTGTCAGTAACTGGAGAGTTTCTGGAAAGGTTTCTGAAGTACAAGGAAGATAAGATGGGGAAGAGCTGAGAGGTTATTACAAGTAAACAGACTTTTTACAGCAATAGAGGTGCATCTGCAAATAGTTGAAAGAAGATATTTCAAGGTCCACACTGGCTACTAGTTTTTTTCCTATGAACCTGGAAGAAACAAAATGTAATGTGCTCATCTAGTAGTCAAGAATATAATAACCCTACAACCACTCTATGCTACCTTTTCATAAGGGTGAAATAGCTTTAAAAAAATCCTTAAACCATAATCCCACAAGTACTCTTACCTGTACAACATACTGCTTGTTCTCTGGGGTCTTCAGGAAAGTCTTATACGAAATGGGTAATAGTTGGACTGTTAAGTGGATTGGTTTCAAGTTGAGATGAAATGCTTTAAATGCAAGAATTAACACATGCACAAACCAACCATGCAGTGACATAAATTAAATTGGCAGTTAAAACCAGAAAATTGTAAAGATGTTCACTTACCTTCCCCTTTCCCTACCAGCCAAGATGTGAGGTCAGAGTTCTGTTGACTCTCCTACAGTAGCTTGACAGCTTTCCCAGGATGAAGGTGGCTGTATTTTCCTTTGAGTTTTGTTGGTGTCTGGATTGAGCCTCTGATCCTCTGGTTTTGGCAGATAACTAAAAAGTTATTTCCAAATCTGTTCTAACATATTCTTTTTGTAATGCAGGATTTCATAGTTGATTTTAAAAATTTACTTCACTTTAAAAGTCATCTTAATGATGTCAGGAAGCCAAAGCCTTTTACACTAGACTGCTGTTAGAAGTTTAATGTTCCTAATGTAGAGATTCGTGATTAGTCTTAAAAGCATGATTACGTGTTACAGAGTTTCACAGATGTGTTTCTTTTACGTGTAACTCATTTTTATTTAAGTGTAAATAGAACATGTATGTTGTGCATTCAGACTACACGTTGTGTGAAGTTGACTATTTTAAAATGAAAAAAAACCCCAACCTGTTTGATTTCATCTTTTGAAGTCTTCGAATACCTGCATAACAAAGTTTTGCTCTCTTACCAGAGTTTTGAAGGTACCATTGTGTGGGAAAGCCAAGATCTTCAGGGTCTTGTTTCAAGAAACCTTCATAAAGTGGTGGTGAATGATGGAGGAGGTGTTTTCAGAGTCATTACAGTGAGTCACCTCACTTTCCCTTCCACTATGTTTCTATTTTACCTCTAAGTCTTGGGTATTTAGCATTTTGCTTTCCTGTATTTCTCTGTAAATCATTAATTCAATTGGGCTACTTGTCTCGGAGGAGAAGTTTACTTTGCCTGGGAAAAGGACAAGGGCATGCAAAAAATTATGCTAGTAAATGTCATTTTCTTTTATTTTGAAGTGAGTGAAGTTCACCTGTTGTCTTTGTCAGGTGTGAAGCAGTATCAGTATACCAGAGATGGCAAAATGTGGGTCAAAAATCCTGTGCTAAAATCCCAATGGATGGGATTAAGCCTGTTTTTTGTGTTTTGGCAGTGTGTCTCTTATCCTATCAAAATATTGTTTGCTTAAGCACGCTGTGTTGTTGAAGTTTAGCCAGAATAACTTTACATTTTGCTCTCGACTTTGAAACTAGTTTGTTAAAAGTTTCAGTTATGCCACCAGTTTTGTGTTAAACTTCAATAAAGGCCACAAAACTTTACAGTTAAAAATCTTGGGTTTAGTCTTTCATTGTGCAAGTACCTAAACCAGAAGACCTTTAAAAGATTTAATTCTCAGATGCTAGAAAACTTCACACTGTAGGGTGTAGAGAAAAACACACCAGCAATGAGAGATGAACTAATTAATTTCTTTCCTTAACCTGTCTGTGGCAGGCAGGGGAAGGGTCGCTGCCACATGAACTCACGGAAGGTGTGGAGGGAATAGCAGGTGGTTTTATCTACACTATTCAAGGTAAGGCTGCAAAAAGTAGCATCACATTTCATGCTATGATAAAACAGGAACTTTAAGTTACACTTCCGAGGTAAAACTTGTGTGATCTCTATGAACTTGATCACCTCAAGTTTTGTTTTAGTAGAAGAACTTATTTCTTTCTGGGTTTTTGTTTTGGTTTTTTTTTTTTAATGCCTAATGTCAGTGTCCTGATGTGGTTTCATTACTTGCCCGTTGTCAACAATTCCAGTTGACTTATATCTCTTTGTCTTTTTATTTAAAGAAATACCATTTTAATCTAGACACTTTTCTCTCTCCTTGTTTTTTGTTACCCAAACCCAGGTTAAAAATACTGTGCAATTAAATTTTTCTCTTACAACTTTCACACTTTTTTCCCAGCCCTGCTACTGTTAGAAGTAGTGTGCCATGATGGTTAGTATTAATTACTGACAAACAGTGACTACCCACCACAGCCACTTTTTCCACCCTTGTTGCTATTTTACACCTATTTCGGCAGAATATTCAGAGACTCCGTAGGAGTCCTTGGCAACGTCTAAGGTTTCACCCACAGAGCACTAGAGTTGATGTATTCTTACTGGTGTGTCATAGCCAATATAAGCAGTGACTGAATTTCAGAGTGTTATTCCTGTGTTACTCTAGCTGGACCTGGCAGATGGGTTTGGATAGTCCTGTTGTCGTCTGTGTAAGAGCTTAAACTGAAGTGTGCTGAAGCCCCATTCCAAAGCCATTCCTTCCCCCCTTTTTTTTTTGTCAAAAAGTTCGTCAGGACCACAAACTATCTCCTTATCAAGAAGTTCAGTATTCTGGTAATATTTTTTTAGTTTTTGCCTGCAGTCAGTTATGTGATGTGGGTCAGCAGGGACCATCTATGCTACATAAGAGCAATGGCAATTTGATTATATTTAGCATAGAATTTTTTGTTTGTTTTGATAGTTTGGTTGTTTGGTTTTTTTAGCTTAGGAGTAATTGATATAACAGTAGCCTTTTTACTCTACCAGTAGGAGTAATAGTAAATTCCTAGAAAGCTCTTTGTATTAAAGAACCCTAAAAGGTTCAATCCTTTTATTACTGAAAAGAAAGAGAATACTTTTTTTTTTTACTTTAAACTCTCTGTAATATGCAAAAATATATTCCTTTGTTGTCCTGCAACTTTTAACATTTTATAGAAAATTTTAAATTGTAGGGATTTTCATAGCTCAAATGAGTTGAGCACTTTTTCAGATTCATTTTGTCAGTATATTGTATAAGATGAAAGAGAAACATATGAAATACTATGTAGTTGCACATCGTTCTTTAATGCCAGGTGCTGTTTCTTTCAGAAGGTGATGTTCTTTTAAAAAGCCTCCACTCTCGACCAGAAAGGTTTACAAGTCATATAAAAAATCTTGAAAAAGAAGATGCTTTGTTGAAGGAAGAAAGCAATACCTATGATGACATTGTTTTTGTAGATGTTATTGACACTTACAGAAATGTTCCGGCCAAACTGCTCAACTTCTACCGATGGTAAGTTGAAAAGAAAGTATTTCCTCTTAGGAACGGTGCTGTTAGTAGAGCAAGATGATCCAGCATATTATGCCATCTGACAGGTTCCATGAATTACACACCTTATGTGATTTACTTCATTAAGCTGTATTTCACTCACAATTCTGGGGGCATGTAGTGAGTAGAGTAACAGGATGTATAGTTCTTGAATGCTGACCCTTGGAGCCTCAGATAAGCATGAGCTGGCAGAGCAGGCTTCTGCTTAAGTAGTCCAGGTGTAAAAATTTTCGTGTCTCCTTGTAATTTCTTTTCATTGTTTCTGACTGAAGACCAGCAGCCTTAATCTTTTAAAGAGAGGCTTTTGGCCAGGATGTACACTTAGTGCTTCAGTGTGTAGCCTCGCCCTGTCACTTGGCACCACTGAAAAGCGCCTGTCTGTTTCTCTTTACACCCTCCTTTCAAGTATTTATAGACATTGATAAGCTCCCCCGTGAGCCTTCTCTTCTTCAGGCTCAACAATCCCAGTGCTGTCTCATAGGAGAGATGTTCCCACCCGTTAATCATCTTGGTGGCCCTTTGCTGGACTCTCCATCCAGCGTGTCTGTGTCTCCTACTGAGGACTGGGTGCTGTACTCCAGATGCAGCCTCATCAGTGCGGAGCAGATGGGAAGGATAGGAAGCTTGTGTACAGGGGGGACAGAAGGCTGAGGGGAAGAATTTTCATAGTGTATTACATTTTCTGTGGTGAACTAGTAAGTTATTACCTCTCATTTGCAATGTTCATCTTGTTGCCCTGAGATGATTGTTTCAATTAATTGATGTTGCTGTAGACTAAGAAATACAGCTGACAATTTTAGTTGCTTGCAAGATTATGAACTTCACAAATTTCTTGTTTATGAATGTAACTGAAAAACTGAACCATGCTTTGGTTCTAAAAGGAGAGTTTAAATGTTAAGACTTAGATCTTTGTGATAATTTCTTACAGGTTAGCCAATTTTTCAAGATTTAGTAATGAAAGGCTTAAAAAAAAATGCCTTTCTTGTTAGGAGAAGTTACCCTTAAAAGCAATATTTGTTAATCAACCCAGGAATAATCCCTACAATTTTAAGCTTTGATTATTTTTTCAAGTGACGGATACTCAGCTATTTCAGACAGTTAAAGATTACTTTTTTCGTATCTGAAGGGTGCTTTACTGAGGAAGAGTAAGTTGTTCCCACAGATGTTTCTTACAGCCTTCCACAGTTGTATCACCCTTGAACTGACTGTCTCATCCTGAAGAGTAGGCTACTGACATGTAGCCACTGGCTTTTAACGGCTGTGCTGCCACCATCAGCAGGGATTCATATCCTTCTGAGGTCAATACTGTTTAAGATGGATTCATTGGTAAATCCACCATCTGTCCTGGAGAACAAAACTTCAAGTTTGTTTTCTTCAGCTTATACATAGATCCATGTTGCAAGATCATCATAGGATGCAGCTGTGTCTCCTTTCTGAAGGATAAGCAGTCAGCCTTGGTCAATGAAAGGCAAGGGTAGGGAAGACATTCCTCCCCTGTTCCTTCTCCCTCTCCATCTCTGAAACATTTGCAGTGTTCTCTTGTGTAACTGTAGTTTGTGGACTGATCTCATCACTTTTCTTTTTGGCTACAGGACAGTTGAATCAACAAGTTTTGATTTGTTGCTGAAGACTGATGATGACTGTTACATTGATCTGGAGGCTGTTTTTAACAGGATAATGCAGAAAAAAATGGACAGGCCAAACATTTGGTGGGGAAAGTGAGTTACGGCTTTTTAAATTTGTCTTTACGGGATAGCATGTCTTTAGTGAATGAAGGGACCTTGAAGATCTGTTTTCATGTGGGTTGCCCTTTTTCTGCTTATGGAAGCTAGTTATAAAAAAGGAGGACTTTTTTATGTGTCCTTTGATTCAGTTCTTTGCAATAGCTTTCCAGATGTGCCTTTACAACGTGTTGAACTTGCTGAATATCTTGCCTAGTTTTAAAAAGTGTTGTATATGTCTTTGTCACGGCACTTAAGTAAATAGAAGTATGCCAGCAGTACAGTAAAGTTAAAAAGCAGGTACATACTGGAATTGTAAATGTGGCTTTTTATGAAGCTACTGTGATTTTTCTGGTGGGCTTGAGAAAATGGGATACACGGGAGACACAAAATTGCCTTTATTTTGAAGTCTGTGAACGACGGGCACTGCTGCCATCTGAAATGGTAGCTCTTCATGAATTCTTGAGTGAAGTTCCCAGCCTGTATTGCACTTGTGAATAACTAGGAGGATCAAAATAACCCATTTCTTCCTTTCCATCCATGGAATGCATTGCTACACTGATGTAACAGCCAATACAGCAGAAATGTTACACTGCAGTAACACCCAATATAGCACAACTGCAGGATGTGTCTTCCTGCTGCCCTCTGCTTGCTAAAGCTGACCTTTACTGCTAAAGGTGTCTTGCTTCACAAATTCTGGTATTGACTGTTGCTTACTTACAAGGTGTGTGAAAGTGTGTGTGTGCTGAACTGTGTGGAATACCTGGCTGTCTTGTGATCTCAAAGGTCTGAGTGGTGGGCGTGTGTTCTCCAGCCTGTATGAAACCCCTGACTGCCTGCTGCTTACTAAATTTTCCTGGAACTACCTTTACCACGAGGCAAGGCTAATGGATAAGCTGGGTTCACTCTAGCAATGTAAAAGGTCAGGAGCTTGATGACAAGGTGGAAACCAACTTGCAAAAGAAAGAATCGCTCTGTGTAAGTTTCCTGGGCTGCTGTGATGAAAGCTTTTCTGGAGAATGCTCTTGGCTGTAAGAGCCCAGGATGTGATACCAAAGAAATCGCCCTCCTTCTCCCTGGGCTCCCTGCCTTTGTGCTACTGCCTGCCATGGGCCTGCTTCTTGGCCAGAGTTTTCTGGTTGTGTTCAGCAACTCAGAACTTTGTGTTCTTCACCTAGAACTTAATAAGTTCTCTCTAGTTCAGACAAGTTTCTTGCTTGTTGTCCGGTGTTCCTTATAATCTGCTAATACTTCAGTTTTTCTAAGAATGCAGAAATTACTTATCTGAGTTCTTGTGAGTTATGAAATTGCCAGGTTACTCTGGCTAAAACAAAGGATGAGGTCTTGGTGAAACTGGGAAGGGAGTGCTTTGGATTGAGCAGTACTTATGTGTGCTGTCAGTTAATAGCCTTTTTCTGATGCTACTTAATATTATGAGGTGGTTTTGTTAATGAATTTTAAATCTGCACTTACAAAGCTTATCTAGCTAACCTACAGCATTTCAGAAGTTCACACTGGAAAACCAAATGGTCGAGGTATCCTACTTTAGAACTTTGGCTATTCTGTTCTTTTAAAAGTGCAGTCAAGAGGTTAGTCACCCTCAGGCACAGGAGGGGTGACTGTGACAGATGCCTGGTGATGTCTGCAAATGAGAAATTCACAATGGGGTAGTAGTATGCAGCAAGCCTTTCCTGAGGGAAACTGAATCTAGTGTGAATGCTGTAAATGAACAAGCTGGCTCACCTACCATGCTCTGGGTAGCAGTGGGAGTTCAGAACCATGCCTCTTCTTGACCTTAATTAGGCCAAAAAGAAACTTCAGATACTTGAAGTTTTCCATGAAGCTATGTTTCATTTGTAATATGAAGCTCTCTTTTTCCCAGGCGGTAATATTTTACCTGTTACATGTTACGTTACATGTTACACTGAGTGTAACATGCTTCATGTTCTACTTACCTATTCCTAGGCTTGCCTTAGAATAGCTGATCAGTGAATTCAGGAGGACAGATAATGCTTCCTTCTCCTGACTAAAAAATGAGTTTTGCTGAGTCTTGCTGTAGAAACAGCATGATAAGGTATCAAGTAATTTTATTAGATTACAGACAAAAGGAAGTGACAAGTGCTGGGAGAGAAGAGTTGGAAAGAAAAGTCACCTCTGTATGTCTGTGGAGAACTTTATGTAGGGGTGACATCTTCAAATGTAAATTCTCTAGTAGTCACATTCTTCACATAAGGCAGCGTGAGGTGGGAGTGAACAATGCTGAAGCTACTACAGGTGTATAAAATGACCAGCAAAGCACATGCCCCTCAGTCTGGAGGGAGCCGCACCCTTCCTGCTGTGAGTTGCTAGAGCGGAAGATACCGAGCCTAAAGTGAATTCAGGTATCAGATTTGCCTTTTATCTACTTGGTGCTTTAACATGTCTGCTTCAGCTGTGAAGGTGTAGAGCCTGATAACAGATCTGCCACTCAGCCGTGATTCCTCCCTTACGGGGCTGTTGTCTGAGGTGACAGTTCTTAGTAGCTCACTAACGCTTTTAGCTGCTCTTGCTCATGACACAGTTCAACAACGCGAGAGCCTGCTGCATTGACACAGTTATGCACTTGACTGTGAGTGCGCATAAGAGGAGCATTATACCACCCTGGTTCCGAACAGGAGAAGCGGGGCCTTTCTCACTGCCTGACGCGGTGGCTTAACGGGGTGCTCCCTAGTGCTGCATGGGAATCAGCTCCAAGAGACTGCCCAGCGAGCACTGCTGCCTTTCTGCAGGCCTCTAGTTGTAACTACAATCTTCTTTAGAGAAGACAACTGCCAGGAAGGTTTCTTCATAGTTCACTGGTGGCAGCCTTTGATGAACATCTGCTTTTTTAAATTGCATTTGAAAACAGGTTGCTTAGAGAAGGTAGATAAAAACCCAGTACTTTGCCTTGCTTCCTGTTTTTTAAGCAATCACTGATTTTATCAGGAAATTGGGTTGTGGTACATCACTGTAAGTGCTCACTTGCTGGAGGCACCTACCAATATTGTGTTGATTAACCAAAGGGGGATGGACACAGACGTGCCTGTCACAGAACACTGGGAAGGACACTGGCACATACCTGGATCAAAACCCAGCAGTGGGTGCAGACATGCTGAAGACCTGACTGTCGATGCCGCATGTTTCTGTTCTGAGAATTTTCTTATTGCCCAAGATTGAGACCAAACAATAGTTATTCAGCTGTTGTGTTCAGTTAGATGTGTTCCCTAGAGAAGGACAGCTAGGAACTATAATTAGGATCACCTTCTACTTCTTCTTCTTACTATTGTTTATTATCAGTGTTACTTCAGTTGTCAGCAGCGTCCGTAGGTTTCACAGAGGATTTTGAATAAACGCCTCACATTTAACATGGTCTTCAGTTTCAGACTAAATTGGGCAGTTGATCGAACTGGGAAATGGCAAGAGCTGGAGTACCCAAGTCCTGCATATCCAGCCTTTGCTTGTGGGTCCGGCTACGTCATCTCCAAAGACATTGTTCAGTGGCTGGCAAGCAACTCTGACAGATTAAAGACGTACCAGGTAGTAAAGCGTTGGTTCAGTTTTTCTATCTTAAACTGGTCTGGGGTGCAGCCTGTGTACTGGATGAGTTGGAAAGAATATGGCTTAAGTGCTGGTGTTGGGGTCTCCTGGTTAATGCTGGCTTTTTGCAGTGCTTTTGATTGCTACACTTAGTGTCTTTTCTAGGTCCAAAGCACAGCTGTTCTGGAGTGAGAACCTCTTTAGCTGTAATCTTGATTTTTTTTTGTACTCTCTTCTTTGAAGAGAGCTGCATTGTCACAGGAAAGCTGGGAGGATTAATTTAACATGTCTAAAATAGTCAGACATAGTTTTTGTAGTTATCATAGAATCATAGAGTGTTTAGAGTTGGAAGGGACCTTGAAGATCATCGAGTTCCAGCCCCCCTGCCATGGGCAGGGACACCTCCCACTAGACCAGGTTGCTCAAAGCCCCATCCAGCCTGGCCTTGAATACTTCCAGGGATGGGGCATCCACAACTTCTCTGGGCAGCCTGTTCCAGTTACTCTAGTTGAAGGTCATGCTTTGTGCTTTCCTGTTGCTAATACCTGTATTTTTAATGTGTTGCCACAGGGTGAAGATGTGAGCATGGGCATCTGGATGGCAGCTGTAGGACCCAAGCGATATCAAGTAAGTCTGAAGAAATTGTGGATTAAGTCTGATCTTATGGAAAGAGAACGTATTTGTGCTCCAGGTAGCACAAAATAGGGGAAAAGTTTTTTCTTTAATCCAATAGCCGTTTCAATTTTTTTTAAAATCCAGGAAAAAAACCTTCTTAAGATGTATTTAAAAGGAAATACACAAAACCCCCACAAACCAACCCTACCTCTCAAGTTCTCTGAATAGGTCTAGCAGGTCTGAGAGGGCCACATACCTCTGATTGGTGACCTTTGCGTGGGAAGTTTGTTGCTAGAAACAATGAAAATCTGATTCTTGGAAGTAAAGATTGTTGAAGACTAAAGTCTTTGTAAGAAAAAGTATTGAAACGGTTGTTTATCTAACAGGATAGTCTCTGGTTGTGTGAGAAGACGTGCGAGAGTGGAATGCTGTCTTCTCCCCAGTATTCTCCCCAGGAACTGAGAGAGCTCTGGAGATTAAAGGAACTGTGTGGAGACCCCTGTAGGTGTGAGGAAAGATGATGGACTTGCCTCGGAAAACAGGATAGCCTATAATGATCATGGAAAGGTGTACATTTGGATTCTCGGAACAATAAGGAATATTAAGGTACCTTTTAACATTGGGTTTCAACTAAAGTATAACAGTATTTGCACATCCCTTTTGATAATTACAAGTGGACTGATACTATCCGTTTTCTATAGTATACATGTTGATCTGAGAAAAAAACAAACTGTTTAAGATAAACTTCCTTTTTATATAAAATCAAAGACCTACTTGTAATTAATAAATGCACATAAGAATGCCAACTAGCCTGTCTTTTGTAAATTGAAGTACTACTGATTTAACTCAGTATAGAGCTGTACCAGGCTGCAGTGGAGAGCTGTGCTCAGCACCAGGGCATCTGGTCGGTCTTGCCGCAGCAGGTTCTGTGCTGTCCGAGGGGTTGCCCTCATCTGTGCAGGGGCCGGGACAGCAAGGGGTTAGGATTGTATGTTTAGTTTGTTTATACCATTGTCATTTTAGATAAAAACAAATCAAAGTTTGCTTATACCAAATCTTGAAGTACTGCTAACTTGGCCTGATTAGGAAGGGTTTCTGACAGTTCAACGTGTTATTAGATATGAATCTGAGGGCTCACGAGTGAAAGTAAAAGAAGGTTGAGGAACATCACACTAAAGAATGTAAAATAAAAAGCAATGCCTTGCAGTATGCTGAGAACTTATTTATACTGTGGTATGTTAATGCTGTAGGGTAGAATAAAGGTCTGTCACGTTTTGACCTTAAGTAGCCTAAGGCTGTGTAGATACTTCTACAAGTACTGCTGTTTTACTTTGGTTTGCTTTAAGGTTTTTGGAAGTAGGTGAGAACAGAAAGAGCAAGTAGCCTCTTTTAGTGCAGCACCCATTTTGCCCTGTTATAAGCAAAGAGATCACAAAGAAATCATGCACGTGGTTCAGTACAACGAATTCTCACCACTGCAGTGGAAAGGTAGTGTGGAATCTTGGCAAAAGGTTTAACTTGAGTTTTATTTAATTGAAGCATTTAATCACTGTTGGGTATCTCTCAAGTAAGACGATTCAGCCAAAAGCAAACGCTTTCATGGAGACTGACAATTAAGCTTAGGAGCTCCAACCATCACTGTATAGCCCTCTGGTGCCCCGTATGAAATTCACCTTCTCCCACAGGTCCGTGCTGTCTGCGGGCAGCCTGTAGCTCTTCTGCAGTTCCAGCATTGGCTTTTCCTTCAGTCTGTCAAGAGTCCCTCCTTACCACCGTACCAACACACAGTCTCCGTTTTCTATTGAGTAAAACTGCAAAGGCTTTAAGTCATTGTCCAGTTCAACTTCTTTTCCTTCCAGCTAGAATAAGAAAGACAAAAAAAAACCTGATCAGATTTAAACTGAAATTCGTTCATGTAAACCAAATATAGATCGGGCAGTTGTGGTCAGGGAGGATCTGCCATATTACAGGAATGAAATGAAGTCCTAAATTACAGCAGAAAGACTGCCCTCCTTTAGTGAAATCAGTTTCATTAGGTAATATTTTAGAACAAGCTATTGACCTTTAGCATATGCGGTACGTTATCATTGAATTACCCATTTTTAACTCACTTTAGAACTTTCGTAGGACAGTTTCAGTTCTGAACCAGGAATTTTAAGTAGGCGATACAGCAATCCTTTGACTCTCTGAATAGTCATAGACTCTGTCAAGGGGAAAGAAGAAAGAAAAGTTATTAGAAAAATGCTGCTACTACTGAGCTGTAGCCAAGTACTAGTGTTTCAACTATACTTGCTTATAGCAACGGTGAAAGGCTGTATTGCTGCTTTAGTTCTAACACTGCAATAATGTCTCTTGTACCTGAAACCATAACTGCTACTGTCCAATTGGAAACGGTCTCATCTCTGGGGATGGGGCAGCATATGCCACTGGGGTTTAAGCGCTTTGATCCCACAGACCAAATTCAAGTGTTACAGCTTCATCATTTACCTTTTCTGAGTTTGTTTTTACTACTTGCTTAACTAAGTGACCTTTGAGACACACACCAGTCAGGTTCTGACTACTTGCATCTGGCAACTGTTCCTTGAAGTTTTTGTTACCAGAAATTGGCTTTCCCGGCCCAATTACATGAATGTCACTGTGGAGCCAGTGCCGTTCTTAGAAATTACATCAACATTGCCAGCAGAGTTGTAGAGTGGTTTATATTATAAAAAGTCAGTTACATGAAGGGATATTTTTTGTAATGGATCTTGAATGAGTAAAATGTAGTTTGTTCCAGAGGTGATTCCAGTGTTTGCAATAGATATACTCAATATTTTGGTTGAACTTTCACTTCTTTTGAAGCTTTATCTAAAGGCACAGCAATAGTGAGTTATTCCTGTAATACCACACATTGTACTTAGACAAATATTTTTCTATCAAACATTTTTGTAAAAGCTGTATCTGATTTTATGCAACTTGTGATAATAAATGTGATTTTTATTTTAGAATAAAGCTCGAGTAAGTCTTTTCTCTCACACTCTATTCCGACACATCTTCCCAAACCACCAGTTTGATACAGAGCAAAGCGTATTCATTGTAGCCTGACTGCGGGCACCAAAACTTCAAAAGCCAAATACAGGTCAGAATTAGCTTTCTAACTTAACGTATTAAATACTAAACCTCAAAATCTAGAACTGCAGATATCAAGGAGCTCTTGTGGTTGGCTCTTACAACTTCATGTTATTTGGTTAACACATCCACCAGATTTCATACCTGTTAATTAGCCTTTAATTGCTTCAGACACATTAATCATGAAACTAGCAGTAGAGTCATAAGACAATCATCACCTTTTAATCTTTAAGCTGGACTGAAGGTAAGTATGAAGATCAGAAAAATAATGACTTTTTCAAACAATTTTTACCTTTTTAATTTCTATATCTGACAGTCTTCAGGGGAGAATCTTCTGGAGCTGACAAACCAGAGGCAACTGCCGTTCTTTAATACAGTTATTTGAAAAGGAGTTACAAGTCAACTGCTTAAATGTCAGCCGAGACTTCTTACCTGGTAGCTTCTTCTCTACTGGCTTCTGTTCAGGGTTCTCAGGACATTTAATTGTTAACGCTTAAGGAAGAAAGGTGAGGCATTAGTGAATGAACGGTTGAGTCTGGTTTTATCCCAAATTGTTTCCCCTGGCTCAACCTGATCTTCTAAAAAAGTTCAGATGATCACCTGCACCTGAGCACTTAAAACAGCATTTAGCCATTCTCTACAAAATTAAAGGTAATTTTATTACAATAATCAAGTTTGTATTCATCTTTGGTAAAATTAGGGAAAATATTCTAAAACATAACACAATTCTTTTACAGAGATTAAGAGGCTCATCCTTAAAAAAGGTTTCCAGTATGTTTAGCCAGCTAGGTTCTTCGTTCTAGTTAATCTAGTACATTACAATCTAATGCCTTAAAATACTATTTTGCTCACGGAATAAAAAAAGGTTCAGTTCTACCAACTGGGAAACGAATCAACTGTAAGTCTGGGCTGTAGCTCTGTAACCTACTTTAATATGTGGACGGCCCCAAAGACCAAAGCTACCCATGTTTGTCTTGATTGTCTCAAAGGTAAGAAGCTATTTAAAAAAAAAATAAAAATATCAGAAATCAGTGCAGCTATTAAGGTTAAAATCTCAAATGTCTTCTGTAGAGAAGCCCTTCACAGTGTTCTAATACTGATTAGCTCTATTCTCCATTAAGTCTTAAGTCTCTTAAGAGAATCATTCTGCTTGGGCTGAGGGGTGAAAAGAGTACACAGGAGCAGGTATCTAGTCAAGCTCGTTGGGGCACGGCAACAGAAAATGACGAGCTGGAATTCTGTGATGTCTCAAAGGCTTTTGAACCTTTTCTTCTCCAGAAACACCCAGGAAACACTAAGCTTGTAAAATATTTTAAATGCAGAATGAATGATTTTGACCATTTCTGGCCTCTTACTCAGAAGCTGATTTTTCAGCGTCAAAGGCTGTTGTCCCTTCAGTTCTCCTTCTTCAGGTGCACCATATTCTGTGTGAAGAAAAGGGTACAGTAGACATGAACCTTCCAAGACTAAAATTCAACAGCAGCCGAGAGCACTGTGGTGCTGGGTGAGGCACAAGGCTGTGCCTCAGCTCCCTGGGCAGTGAGGAACACCGAGCGCAGAAATGACAGGCATGATCATTGATCAACTGCTGGAGCATCCTGGAGGGTGCACAGGCACGTGGGATGAGGTGAGTAGGTGACAGGCACTGGGAAGGGTGCAGAAGCAAAAGCCAGGCCTGACAACGGGTGGGCTTTCCTAAGGCAGTGGAGACACATGGAAAAAACATCACAGGAAATCAAAGGGGAAACTGAAGAGAGCCCAAACCAGTGCTGCTGCAAAGCCAGAAATGAAGAAATGCTAATTTTTCTGTGCTTGTACTTACTAAGACAAAGCAATGGGTATCTGGGATGGGCAGCAAGAAATTCTTCACTTGGTTTGTTTTTCTCTGGGTTGCAACTTCCCCCAGCTGCTAACCAGTCATTTCCAAATATTTTGCGATAATCAAGTTCTGCTCCTTTTCTTTCAGCAGGAAGGATCTGTACTGACACAGAAATGGCACATAATATAATTATACAGCTTTCCAGAGAAGGAAATCTAATTGACAACACTGACTCCTTGCTCTTACTTGACTGGTTTAATGCTACCAAGACTCTGACAAGCCCTGCCTCCGTGTACTGACTGATGCATAAATGACTTATCTAAGCAAAGACTGTGTATGATGATGTGAGGCTGGTTTTGTTTGTTGCTATGGAACGGATGTTGCTTCTGCTCTCTTTTTAAGTTTGATTTGGTTTAGAGAATGCTATTTTCCTGTTAGAGGAGGTAAATGCCGGTATTACTGTCACTGAAACAGATTCAACTATGCTGGTTCTCCTCTTTTTTGGCCAGAGTATGGCAAAAGTATGTTTCTGTTAACAGTTCTGCACCTTCAGCACCCCTTGGGCACCATTCCTCCACCTTGTCCTCGTCCCACTGGTTTGCAGCCTTCACAAAGAGGGCTGGATCTTGTCACCCTACCGTGTGCCCCACTGACTACGTAACGCAATAGCTGGAAGTGCCACTTTCTGGCTGCATTCAAACATAAAAGAAACTGAAAACAGTTTCTCAAGTAACGACTTAGTCTTTTTCCTCACATTCATGCGATTTGTTGAAATAGCACGTACCTCAGACTTGTTCAAAACTTCCAGACCTCCGATCTTGGCAATAATTAGCTGCCTCAGGGTCTCTGGGTTCTTCTCTGTGTCCATGACAGGGTTATTGTGACACTGCAGTGACCGCAAACTTGGCAGTTTCTCAAGCTCATTGATAGATGACCACTGCAACGGAAGGGAACAGTCTTTTGAGGAAACAGACACCATAGTTCACTTCAGCCCAATACACAGTAAAACTGGCTTTTCCTGTACAATGACCACGACTGAAACTACACTTTCAAAGGGCAGAACTGGGTACTTCCCTCCTGCTCATCTAGCTAAAGGAAAACCATCTTATGTTTCAGTGAAAAAAAACCCCAAACAAACCAAATCAAAAACAAATGAGGACCTGTTCAGCATTTTAGGTCATTAGAATTCTGTGAGAGGAATTATGGGGTAGCAGAGGGATATCACTTGTGACCATAAACACATTGAACTGAGACACTAAGAAATGTTTTTAAATTTTTAAATTATGCCTCTGTGTTAATCAAAGTATTCAGCACTCGCCTCTGGATCTTACATATACAATAAAAGAAATTTTTAAAAAGCAAATTGCAAGTTAGTCTGAAACAAAGATAAACCCATTTACAAAATGCAGAACTTTCACAATTAACCTACCTGTGATATTTTATTGGCATTTATTGCAAGGTGTTTTAGTGAAGGAAACATTTTAGTCTTGCACCCTAGGAAAAAGAATAAATATACAAGACAATAGTGAAAACCTTAAACAAACAGAACGGTAAAGCTATAAACAAATTTCTTTTACATACCAAATCCGGCATCAGGAAAGTGTATAGAAGATATTCCAGTGTTTCTAAGTATTAGCTGTTCTAATCTGAAATTTAATTGATACAATAATTACTGCACATGGCACAGGGAAGTTTTTTGTAATGAAATTCTACCTCAATTTTTTTTCAAAAGCAAAGATCTAAGAAACTTTAGGCACGATGCATAATTACTGACAAAAGAACAGCAGCTTCCCAGACAGTACCCAGACTGCAGCACAGTGTTTAGAGGATACATTTTTCAGAGAATAAGCGCAATAATTTCAAGCTTTCAAAATGGCTCCTGGATTTAAATAGTGTGATTTTCCAAATGATTTTTTAAAATAGCTTGTGGCTATGTAAAATCGTGGCTGCTATTTTGGTGTATGGTCCAAGACAGTAATTCCGCAAATTAGCAAAGCTATTGTATCAGTTCCCACAATTTTCCATTCCCTGTAACTGAAGCGCTTAAGGAACACACGCCTCCTTTCCCTGGATGGTAACTCCAAAGCCAGGAGTCTGCAGTAAACCAGAAGACTCTGCTTAAGGGGCGTTACCCCCAGGTTCTTTTGAGAAAGCGGAAATACCTTTACCCAAATCAGTATGGGAAGTACATGGCTTGGGAGCTGAGTTTTTCGTTTCTTCATTTTCAGTGGTGGTGGTGTTTATTTATTAAATTTTGAAGTATGTCTCTCTGAAAGCCTTTACCCCCGCAAAAAGCACTGAAACTTCCAAAAGATAGTGCCTGTGCAGAGAACGTGGCACACACTTCTACCAGTAGAGTAACACAGTCAATAATGAAGAGCAGATAACAGAGATGTCTTTTACAAAGGACAAAGAAGTAGGTGCCACAGGCGTGTGAAGTGCTTATGGCAGTGTCCATCACCAAGAATCTCTAGTGTGGCAGCCCCAGGAGTGACACCTTCCAACCAAGTGCCCCCAAGGGCTTTCTGCAGGCTCACGCGACCCCGAGCTGGCCCTGCCTATTGAGGAACCTGCATTACACTGTCCATGCTCAGAATACTGCGCCTAAGAAATGACTTCCATAGCTCCTTTGCTTTGCCACTCCACACAAACTCTGCAGTCCCGTCATCTTGGATAAAAACCTGAATACTAATACGTAAAGGACCTAGTAATGTGATAAATCACTCTAATTGCACAAGTCTATAATGAAAATCTAATAACATACAGCCTAAGACCGTGTTACTACACAACTAAAATGAGATTATATTAAAATAGCTCAATTAAATAATTCAGTTTCTCTCCTCAAGAAGGCAAAATGCCTCTATTTCAAAATCCCACAAATGCAACATCAATACTATCGTATCTTAGTCAGCAAGGACCAGGGAGATGAATATCCAGGACAGAGAATTCCCAGCAAATTTGTTTACCTGGGGAGATGTGCTATCCGATGCAGCTGATTTCCATCCAGTAACTGGTTGTCTGAAAGGTCTAACAGCTTCAGGGTCTGCAGGACGTTATCTGGCCTGACACATTGGGAAAAAACACACACAGACACAAAACATTTGAAGTTATCTGTTAACGAACACACTAGCTTTCTAAGAATACAGCTGCATGCAAATAATTGTGCATATTTCTAAATATTTTGAAGCACCTCACCTGAAGTTCACATTATTTATTTTACAATTATGTCACGGTGATGTAAACATTACTGGAACGAAACTTTATCTGCTGTGTAACTTTGCACTGCGTAAGTCACAAAGGACTGACTTCAGTTACTCACCTTTCCAAAACTGTAATATTATTAGAAGTAAGGTACAACTCTTCAAGTGCTGGCCATCCTGGAGCACAAAGAAGAACCTAAGAGCAAAACTTTATTTAATATATCGAAAGTTGGGGAAAATTATTCCAGAAATTATACCGTATGCAGATTTCCTCAGAACAAGCCACAGCTCCCCAAAACAGAAAAACAAGTATTATAGGTTGCCTGGCCTTCCCTTTCTTTCAGCTGGCTCTTTCCTGCATCTGAATCTGTCAACACAGATGACATCAAAGGGGTTCTGCACAGTGACAGGACTCAGAGGTCCAGGCTTGAGGCTGAGAGGGGCCCGACCTCAGACTGGGTGACCTGGAAACGGAGTTTATTTTATTCTGGTATTTTCCCTATGATGAGGTGAGAAAACGGCAGGATATACTCAACTGCTGAAATTCTGGAACTTTTGCACATCTCATCAGGTCAGACAGACTTTTTAAGTGTCTTAAATTATCAGAGCTTGAAGGCTTCTTTGTGCTAGGACTGTGCCAGAACAAGAAAACACTAAAAAACAAGAACTGCATTGTCAGCACATATCCTGAATTTTACAAGTACTCTAAAATTAGTTGAGAAAGGCTACATAGTTTTTTGTATTCAATGTATTTGTTTTAAATCTTGTGTTCTGAAATTGCTTTAAAATTGTTACTTTACCTATACAGATTTATTTTTTGCAACCATCTAAAGCAGATAGCACAGCTGTTAAAAATAAACACAGTGACAGAAATTGCTGGCATAAGTCCCAGTTTTGTATGCAATTGTGACAGTGTCAAAAATATTGCAGTTCTAGCAAAAGGAGTTCCAAAAGCACTGAACTGACTGGTTTTCTACACATTTGTGCCTGTGAAAAGCAAATTATTTTTTTTTTTTCTGAGTTTTTTTTTGCATGTATTCTCAAGTTAAGCATGAACTCATCCTGCCACTCCTTCCTTGGTTAGGAAACTTAGAGGGGCTCTTTCCTACATCTAATTCTTATTTTCTTAGACCCTGTAGATAATGAATTAGAGCCCCACCTCTTTTCAAAATGTGTTTGAAATTGGCTAGCAGATTCCACGTTTTTGAGATGCAAGAGCAGAGACGTACGCACGCACAGCATAATAGCCTAATGCCTGTTTTTACCAGAGGTTGCAAAGGTTACACAGCAGTAATGTTCAGAGACCTGGACAATCAAATTAATAGAATTGTCTAGCTTGGAAGGGAGCTTTAGATCACCGAGTCCAACCACTACCCTAACACTGCCAAAACCACCACTAAACCACGTCCCTCATCACCACAGCTACCCGTCTTTTAAACACCTCCAGGGGTGGTGGCTCAGCCACTTCCCTGGGCAGCCTGTTCCAATGCTTGATAACCCGTTCTGTGAAGAAATTTTTCCCAATATCCAACCTAAATCTCCCCTGGTCATTTCCTCTTGTCTTAACTCGTTACTTTTTACAATTCAATTGGTTATGTACACAGCTAAGCAGTTCTCCTGCAAAAGTCCACTATCCCAGACGCCAAAAAGCCTCCTTTCAACATACTCTCTGTTACAGCTGTATGAAGTCATACATCTGGATGCATATATAACTGTTTCATTATGTATACAATAAGAAATATTAACACAGATCTCTTCAAGTAGTGTCGTATGATTTGGGGCCCAACTGCTTTACACCTAAAAATCTGAAAACATCATCCTGCTGCCGAATCTGCAACGCATCTAAACTTACAAACTCACATATAACTTTTCCTACCCCAGGGCAAGAGAAGGAGACCAGAATTTTATCTCTTTAATTTGGATAGTGTTTCCCTACATCAACAAGACAGAACAAAGTAGTTTATCAACTAGTCACAAGGAAGCATGAAAAGAAACGTGGAGTCAGGAGAAATCAGGTGGATGTTCACTATAGAAAACTTCTAGGGGATTCCACTACAGGAGCCCTGTGTCGGGAAGGATGAAACAGAAAAATTGCACAAAACTGAAGTATCAGAAGACATTTCAACAGACTGACCAAATGACTAGAGAATTGCCAAAACCAAAGGGTAGTCACAAAACAATTCCAAGAAACTCAGATTGCTGAATTTTTAACTATTGCTTAAAACAGCTTCCATACAGAAGCAAAAATTCACAGGTCTGATGCCCTGACACCGAATTAACACTTGGGAAGGGCTGGGGGCTTCCCAAGTGAATTGCCAGTGGAGTAACCACAGCTGATTGAAAAAAGAAAAATGGAAATCCAAGACCTATTGCAAAAGAAATAAAGGCAACAAGAAACAATTGTCACCATGTAAGTCCCTGAAGTTCCTATGTTTTCATTCTCTTTAGTCCAGGAAGCAAATAATATACATGGGAGAGGCACAAAGGAGCTTAATGTGAATCATCAAAGCTATGAAATTCCTTTCAGTTGCTTTCATATAAAATATTGGGAATTATTAAATGAAATTATCAGGCAGCAAGATTAAAACCATAAAAGGTATTTTTTCATACAGCACATATGATATGGATATCAAAATTCTCAAATGGGTTCTTAATACAGATAGATAAATCAGGAAACAAAAAATCCACAAAGATTAATTAAATATAGATATACAGTCTCCAGCTCAGGAAGCTCCTGAATTCCAGATTACTTTATAGGAAGCTCTTACCATGTGCTTGTGTTTTGCCTAGAATTTTTTCCAACTACCTGCTACTTGCCAGTGTCAGAAAAAAGACCTCTGCTCTAACCCAGATTTTTCTTTCACCCCGTGTAATAGTAAATTATTTTATAAATATAAAATATTGATTATTATTTATATTAAAATAATATAAAATATTATTCTTAACTTGAAAACAGAATGGCAAATATAACATTATGCTCTAAATGCTGAATAAGAAAAAAAAACTGTTTTGGAGCCATAAATATGAATTCATTACTGTCAAATTCATTAATTCAATTTCTAAGTCAATGCTTTCTAACTGTAAGAGATTTTACAGGGCATGTTTCTCCTCTTGAATGGCTTTATCGTGACTTTGTAATTTACAAACGTAGATGAAGTTAAATGCTTCTTATTAGACTCCTGTGCCAATGTACTTCCTACATTATGTAGGAACATTAGTTACTATGTAACTAATAAAATTACGCCACTGCACCTTTTCTAAGGATGACTACATTTCAGTTGATTAATACAATGCATAGACATTTATTGTGCTTTTCTTGCCTCAAAAACCTAACAACATAAATAAAAACAAACCCAGGAAAGGCTATTACCTCTGCCCACGTTATCTCGGTTTGATTAAGTGCCAGAATCCTCAATTTTGAAAATACACTGGACACAGGAGTTGATGTAGATGGAAATTTCATTTTGTTTTCACTGTGTAAAAAGAATAGTTATTAGCATAATGAATATTTACATTTATTTAAGTGACTAATTTGGAATTATGCATTAAAGACAAAAACAATTTACACAAAAAAAATCAAAAGTCACTGCCAAGGTGTCATATATTTCAAAATAATATAAATATCCTTTTAGTTATATTCAAATGCACTCTTTCCTCATTGAGTTTCCTACTTCATAAATGCATAGTTATTCACCTGTGGCCTCCTTCCTCCCTTTTCCTCCCCTAAGCTCTGAATATGAAAAGAATGATTTTCATTAATACTAATTGAAACATTTTCATTAATACTAAATGAAACAAATCAGATTTGGGGCTTGAACTCCTTAGTGATGATTGAAAACAAAAAGCCTAGATGACTTGACTATCCAGGCTCCAGTAAAACAAAAGAATGTAAAATCCACTCTGAGCAGCCACTATATATATAAATATATATATAAAATACCACTATAAAATAGTTAAAAGATTCTCAGATCTGCAGTCTTTAAGTTAGCTTTCATTACTCATCCCCAGACAATTTTTTTTCCTTTCTTTCCTAAGGTCTGATCTATCTGCATATTATCATAAAAATCTCTCAGTATAGTCACACCTACATATTTATGGGTTAAATTTCCACATTTAAACACACTCTCAGAGAGCTGGTAGATGCCTAATTGCTTTTATTCCTCTTCCAACCTTCCTTGCACAAGAAATTCAGTAACAGGCTTGGCTGCTAATGCCTTTCTTTTTTAAAGTAAACAGAAGGTCAAAACAATAAAAAACAAATTCAGACTATTTCTGTTTGTAGTCATAAGTATCAATCCCACTGTGCTTTTCAATTTTATCACAATTTTTTCAATTTTATCAGTCTAGACTACACTTTTCAACAAGGAAAAACTGAAAAAAAACCATTCTAGGTCAATCAAAATAAATTTTCTGTACTCTCATACATGCTGATAATAGACAATGACAACACAGGCTCTAGGCAAAGTTACATTTACAAATAGCACCCAGGTTGCAAACAGCTGTTCAGTGCTAAATGGTGAAGCAACTGAAACACCTACAACTGTTTAAAAAATACATTGTTGTCACATTAACTATAAGATCAAATACAAAAACCGGGGTCACCTCTTTTATTAAATTAACTTGCTTTATATTTCAAATTATTTTACATCACTTCCAATTGTTGTAGAGGACACCCAACTTGACTATAATGAAGCCTTTGGAAGCTGCTAATCTCAAGACAGTTCTCCAAGACTCTAAAAAAAAGCCCCCAACAGTTGGATTTTGGTTTTCTGCCTTCAGCCCTATTGCCCTGCTGCCACCTTCAATGCCCAGTATGAGCTCCAAAACAGCCAAACAACTCTGCTTAAGGAGTCAGCAGTCAAAGTGTTAATCTCGACAATAGAACAAACTTCCTAAAGTTGCAGCTGTAACATTAACCTCTTAAAATCGGTGGTTTGGGCTGCTATCTATATGCAAAATTTAATCCTTTGTGTTAGTTCACACCAGTAAATTATTCTGCCAGCTACAGCATATAGGTGTGCATGAGAAATGTTCTTTATTTTGAAATAATTTTTTTAATTCTTTCTTGTTTTGATGGAATTGCAGCTTTATTTAACAACATCCTCCCTCCTTTTCCAATGTCATCACTATACACAAGATTTTCCCCCAGATCTGTCACCATGACTCAAAATTCTTATCAGCAACATTTCAGGACAGGAATAGAATGGGTCTCGTGGGATACTTAAGGTTGGGTTAAAGCATTATGGATATTTCAGTTCGATGTCAAGACGTTGTTGGTAAAGCGTAACTCTTAAAAAAAAGCAGGCTCCTAAATAAATACTTGCCTGGAGTCAGAATATATCTACAATAAAGAAAACCAGAGATAAAGTTTTAAGAAGATCTTAGAAGAAAATTAAAATATATTTACTTGACAGTTTTTCTACGTAGAAGAAATTTTCTGAGCTCATGAGAAGAACCCAAACAGGTTTGCAAACCCAGAGGGCAAACAGAGAGCTACTGCTAAATCTAACTAGGAAACACTAAGTGAGACTTTTGAACTATAAGGATGTATTACCACTGCTTTCACAGCCGGGCTGCAAGCTCCTGCAGCGAAGGCACCTCAAGGTCTTGGCTTCTGAGGGGTCCGTCTGCCAGCGGAGTCCCCACACCCTGCTGGTGCTACGCAGTCCCTGTGCACCAGTACCCAGAGTTTGACCTGCTGCACATGCACATGGCAAAATTGGCTATGTCAGCTGTGAAGCTGGTCTGCCTGCCGCAAACACGCAACGTGGATGCCCACACATGTGCAGTCAGTTCTGCCTTGGGGCAAACTAAGCTTTAAAATCAAGTTAATTGTCTTACAAATCAGAGGGCATCTTACGATGCTGTAAACCTAAGTTTCTACACTCCCAACTTCCTTATTTCTATAAAGGCACTCCGAGGAATTTTTTTTGCCTTTGGTCTAACTGTACCCTGTAAAAATCTCTAATGCATTTTGATCCAGCCTCCCTAGCCAACAAACCAATGTGCATAAAAATTATGAAATCTGTTATGTAGACACACATTGACAAATGCCTAAATTCCTGTAAATGTTTAATGGCTGAGATTTGTACTCTGTTTTTCAACTGTGTTTTTTTTTTTTATTTTACAAAACTCCAGTCAACATCCACCTGTCACAAGCACTTCTCCAGAATTTAGTTTTACATAGATGCAAAGCTGCAATGGTTTTAGTCTTTCCTTAAAAAGGGACATGTGAAAAATGTAGCACGCATGAGCTGTTTAAAGAGAAGATTAAAAAAAAAAAAAAAAAGTATTTAAAAAAATTAGCTCCCATTAAAGGAGGCATCCAGTTACCTTTAGAAAGCTGACCCAGTACCTAAAAAAGCCTCATCTTTTTTGTCCCCACCCCAAAGGAACAGAAACCCAAATATGAATGTTTGTACCTGATATTAAGTGTTTCCAGATTTTGAACTTGAGAAGCAATAGCTGTTACTGTCTCCCATGATGATATCAGATTTTTTGATAGATTTATATGCCTGATACCTGAAATTTCACGTTAAGAAAAATAAACTTATCTCAAATCTGAACTTCCATTTTCAGAAATTAGAATTAGGGTTTGGTTTTGAGCCAAACATAGAGACACAGACGACATTTGTTTGGGCTAAGAGATACTACTGCTCAGTTACAGCAAATTTTATTTTGATTTGTGTTATAGAAATGACTTATAGTTTTATAAAAGGTCTTAACTTTACAAATCCTTAAATGGATTAATTTCTTTATTGGCAGGAACTCTTACCCATCTTTGGAAATGAACAAATAATATCTGCTTTGTATCTCCATAACATCACTACAACTTGCAGTATATTGAATACATTATTTATTATATATTGGAAATCTCTGGTGCCTACAGAACATATCAGCTGTATTTTTGTGGGATTAACTATTCTAGAGTCAAATTTAAAAACCCCATTGCTGAGCCCTCTGAAATTGCAGTCACAGTTGCACCCTATGACAATATTTCTATTTTTATCCACAATTTGCATTCCCTCTCAAAAATTGCAGACATCTACCTTTTAGCTCTGTAAATAGTACATTAAGCTTCTAGATATAAACTGGAGTCTTAAACAGCTTTTAAAATAAAAGGATACAAATATCATTCATTGAAGTGAACACTTGGAACACTACAATATGTAGTTTATTAACAGTATCATGCAATATAGCAAAAAAGGATACTAGCACACGTTCTGCTGATTTCCTCTTTCTGACCAGCATGGCTCACTGCACACTCACGCACGGAGATATCCACCAGTTGGTTCAGTCGGCTAAATGAGAAAGCACATTCTGTTAAGTAATCTTCAAAGAGAAATAGGTATGTTATATAAATATCTGTTTGTTATAAGTAAACAATACCCTCTTCAGACAAATCAGCTTTAGAATTAGCAAGGTGCAGATTGCTACATTGCAGTGTCGTTGTTACTCAAACCCAGACAGTTCTCCTCCTCCTCTATTTTTTTGCCTTAATACATTGCTACTACAAAACAGGTCTGGTTGAACCGCAACTCTCACCCTCCTCAAAAACGTAACCAACTCTCATCCAACTGAAAAAAAAAGAGTGATAAACCAAACAAAATAAAGCTCTGCAAATTGGAAGTTAATTAGAGGTTCCAAGTGAAACAAGTTTCTTGTTATACTTTTTGCAAGAAGTTCCAAGTTACTTGGTCATTCTTTGTATAACTTCTCAAAAAAGACAGAGTATTTTTGACCGCTTAGTACGGTCTGGGACACAAAGGGAGAATAGCTGTGGAACATCAGCTCAGGAGACGACTGCCACCTACTGAACTGATACCTCTCTACTGCTGGAAGCCATTAAAACTCCAATCTATTACACATGATTAAAGGCTGAGGGACTTGGGTCTTTTTAGTCTGGAGAAGAGAAGCCTGATGGAGGATCTGATCAACGCCTACAAATATTTAAAGGGTGGGTGTCAAGAGGATGGGGCCAGCCTTTTTTCAGTGGTGCCCAGTGAGAGGACAAGAGGAAATGGGCACAAACTCGTGCATAGGAAGTTCCATCTAAACATGAGGAGAAACTTTGAGGGTGGCAGAGCCCTGGAACAGGCTGCCCAGAGAGGTGGTGGAGTCTATCTCTGGAGACTTTCCTGGACATGTTTCTGTGCAACCTGCTCTAGGTGGACCTGCTTTGGCAGGGGAATTTGGACTAGATGACCTCCAGAGGTCCCTTCCAACCCCATATCATTCTGTGATTCTACGTTCATTAAGGTTCTTTCTGTCTTTCCTTCTTACCCTTCCAGATAAGTGAACATGAGATAACCTGACCAAAAGACTTTTTCACTAGCAGTACAGTGTTGTTCTGCTTTCCCTCTCTTAGATGCCAAGTCACTACTAATACAAGTAAACAAAGATGAAATACTGTACAATACTAAAAAAAGATTAAAATACACCAAATTAAGAAGGACCATGCACATGTATAATGATTGCCAGTATCATGATAATTTCTCTCACTCATTCCTTCCCAAAAACGATCATGAAATCAAAACGAAGATTGTGAGCACATGATCTCAGTTTCTATACATAAACCAGATATATTATGAAGTCACAATAAGGAGACTTATTGTCTCTTCCATCATAGTGCAGTTTGGCTTACTTTGAGAGATATGACGATATTATACGCAAGGCAGACAGCTTCCTTTCCTTACAGTTGAACTATTACTTGACAAATCAACCACTTACTGTTTCTTAGATTTTCGTATGTTACACTTGCCTTTGTTGTTCTGCAATAGAATCCATGCCAACAAATTCCACAGTCTTCTTTCCAAATACTAATGTATTCTCTGTCCCATGTTGAATGTCTTGCTCATTATTCAGTCCATATCGATTCTTTACTGCAGTAAGAAAATCTACTCCAAAATTTGCCTTGTTTGGCCGGATAAACGATCCTCCTTTAGGATGCCTAGAAGAGAAAAGCCAGGAAAAGGTAAAATATGAAAAATTATCATAAGAATGACTAGTCTCAAATGTACTAATTATTACTATTTTTTAAATACTGGGAATCAAAGCAGTCAAAAGGCAATTCTATAGGCAGATTTTAGACATCTCTGCTCCCTATCAGTGAGACCAGGTAAGAGTTGCAAAGTATCTCTGACAGTATTTGACCATCAAGTTCACATTGTGATATGCTACAAGGACTTAAGTGCCAGATCTCCAAATGTACTTACACATCAAAATCACAATGTCAGTGCAATTATTAGAAATAACAGCTCTGTTGTTCCCAAACTCATTATGAACTCAGTTCTTACAGGAAATTAAGTTTTCTACCAATGGATAGATGTAAAGTTAACTAAATCACTCAGTGAATATGTCGGGACTCTTACCACAGCCTAAACCACATAAGAATACTCTGATTAGTCATTGCCTTATTATATTTGACTAGAATAATTCACTTGTAATTCTAAAAGAACGCAGCCTTGTCCTTCCATCCACATAAACGACACAAGATGCAAACTGTAGCACTTGGAACTCTTACACAAACTCAAACTTTTAAAGATTCTGATACTAACTCAGTAACAGTTTTAAAACTGACCATTCAACAGACTTAACCCAGCTAAAGTATGTCCTACAATGTTTCTTAGTTCTTCTTGAGCACTGGAAAAGCTTTATTGAATGGCAATTTCTTGCCATGCAATTGCTTTGACAATTTCTGTCAGAGTTAGCAAGGAAACACCCTATCTAGGAAGAACTGGCAGAGACAAGTTGTGGGAATGGTATTACAGAGCAGATGGACGATCTGATAGGAGGACAAGCCAGAAAACAGCAGGAAGAAAATTGGTAGTTATGATTACCTATCTGCCTTCCAGCTGAGAAGAGTACAGACCTTGGTTGGAAAGTACCCAGGAGGAAGAAATCACTTATGTAAATAAAACTCCTCTTTTCAAAACAGCATGTAAACATCAAGGGGCTAATTAGCAAACCATAATACAAACCACTAATGCTACAGAGTTCAAAATTCTCTCAGAAAAACAGTAACTAGAGAGCCTGACTCTACTACCTATTACAAGTAGATGGAATAGCTTGGGCACCACATAGTCATATTTTTATTTAAAAATCAGTACTGGAAATTGTCCATGTCAGTTTCATTCATTAACATTTCTAATACTTATTTATATGCTCTCGTATCCTAAAGAAGGAGCTGGGTAGAAACTAGGTTTTATTTACTTTAAAAATAAGTGTAAAACTCAGTTTAGAGCACAATGCTTATAAGACAAGCAGAAAGGAATACTCTTAGAGAATGTAAATCCAGTGTGTACTTTCATGTTCAATAAGCGTTTTCAATTATCTACATTTTTAAACCAGTAACCTCTTAAGTCTTTTCTTCCATTCCTCTGAAGTTCTTCACAGCTTGCAAACATTTGGCTAATTTGAATGTTAAACTTCCTCAAATGTAAAAATTATATTACTTTTTTTAACGCCACTTCTTAAAAAAGTAAATGCCATTTTCACTATCTTAGCTGTAATATCTCTTACCTGTGAAGTGTACCACTTTTGTATTTGATAAAGTGAAACAGCTTCATAGATAGCAGATAGTGCAGGATTCTACTTGGGGCTCTGTAAAGAAGAGTCTTGTTTATCTGTAATACACCCTAGGTCCCACTGTATGTTTATTCTGATATTTCCCTGACACCTTGATTCTCCCCATCTTGTCATCGCCATCCCTCTGCACTCAAGTTCTGCTACTTTTCCTCCTCTGCTCCCCAAACCCCTCGCCAGAGCTAATCCAGACCCCTACATCTGCATCCCTCCTGTCGTGCCATTTCTCTCTGGCATAGCCAAGGCCTTTGAGTCTCTCCACCACCACACCCATTCCTAAGTCCATTTCTGTCCTTGCATCTCACCATTTCTATTGGCATCTCCTTTCTCATTGTCTTTGCAGAAGCCAGTTCTATTTTTTATTTTGATCACGGCAAGATCATCTAATGTACACCCAAATCCATTCCACAGCCTAAGTTTGTTTTGCAGTTCCATTCTATTAATTTGATCTACTTTTTCAAGAACTGACACAGAGAAGGACAGAAAAGGAGGCTGCGATAGGAACCTATTTTCAGGCAAAATGATTGTGTGTTCAAGGACAGAGGGCACTTACCTGCAACTCGTTTTCCCTAAAATACACTGCCTGTATTAATTTTCACACTAGGGAATATGAATCGTGAAGTCCACATGTATGTATCAAACAAACAGGTGCACAGCACCTGGACTCATGATAAAGGACACCTATAAGCAACCAGTCTCCATAACTGGGAGCTAAATAGATAAATCCTAAATCAGAGTCATCCAGCATGTGTTTCACGAGATGGAAGAAACTGCAGTTTACTGATCTTAAGCTGAACATGCAGCAGTCCGAGAACAGGGATTTTGCTCCAATGCATGTAAAGTGCCTGTCAGCCAGGACAATGCACTGTGCAGAAATGAAGTGGTACAAGATATTCCCCGATTTCCTTAAGAAAATCAGAACTATGCCCAAGTGGGTCTCTGACAACCAGCTGGCTCTGATTAATACTGACACTTCTTAGCGACATTTAAAACAGACCCCAATCTCAGAAGCCACCTTGTAGGTTACTTCCTATTCATGTATAGCCTAAAGCAATACAGCCTATCTGCTAGCATGCTCAGGGCCCTTGAAAGATATTGATTAAAATTTAGATTACCTATCAGTTTCCACTGGTTAACCATTTCCCCACATAAAGAGGAAATTCAGCATAATTCTTCTTTGATAATGTAAAACAAAGTGGTAGCATTGTTCATCATTACAGGTACATGACAGCTCTTCATATGCTAGAGAAATGTCACACGCATACACTTCTTGGTACCTAAAGAATAACACAGTAGTACATAAAGTATCTTCTGCCAACAGTTACACTACTGCAGAAGTAAGCTCCTGAGCCAAGGACAGAGATCTCAGCTGTATCAACCTAGACAGTCAAGGTGGATGGAAGGACTTCTTTGCCCAGAACTGTTTGCAGTGATTATCAAGATGGCTGGGGTACACACACTGCAAAGCTCTTAAGGCATCATAAACCATAGCCGCTTGAATCCATACACATCTTTTCTAGACAGGCTCTGAACAGATTGCTTCCTTTTAGGGGAAGGTGCTCACCAGACCAGACCTCTTTTAGAAGAATCTACACAGTGCAGTAAAGAAAACCCTTCACATTTTAGAACAGTCTGTGGTAGATGTGGCATCACTTGTAGGTGACACCTAACACTAATCTATGATGGTGTATCAGGTTCCTAACTGCATAGCAGAAGCTTTGCAAACACCAGCAAGTGCTTGAAGTTCTTGCAAGTTTACCTAAGCCAAACAGACATGACAGCTGAGCCTGAGCTTTCACAAAACAAGGAAAGACAGACAGACATCTGCAGTCCCAGATGCTATCTTAAAGTTCTGCTAGTGCACAGGAAATGTTTGAATAGTGGTTAGGGACAACAGTTTTGTTTCCACACTATTGACAGCAGAGAGCAGAAGTCTGATGGGTACAGCAACACAATCAAAACTTCCTCACTAAGACCTCTCTAAGGCTAAAAGGAATCTTTAGCATTTCCCGTTTACTAAACAGCAATCAGTTTTTCTTCACAGATGCTTAAACGATATTGACATCTTCCTGTAAATGAAGAGTTTGTTTGCACTCTAAGTAGATATTTCTGGAAGTGAATCTGTCATTCTCGAGGGAGAGAGAGTATAATTTAATATAAACAGACCTTCTTTTGGGCAGGAGCATAAGTTTCATGCAAACAGTAACATCTGATTGGTTACATTGCTGTCTGTAAATTTAAAAACATGTCCATAAGCAACCTTTAAAGCTCACTGAAGAAGGAAAATCTAGAAACATGTAATGCCCTTGCCAGGATAACTTGGTACTTCAGGACTATGCAAATAAACAAAAGTCAAAGTTCCCACCAGAAGAAAACTTATTAAAACAAAGAGGAGGAAAAAGGCCACAAAGATCTAAGAAGCAATTGCAATTCTGCCAGACAGAAAACATCACAGAAACATATTTTACTATACTTCCCTCCATTTCTCTGGCATCCTTTGAAAGTCAAACCCAGTGAAACATATTACAATTTAATACAGTCAATAGTTCTAGTAATAGTATCTGCTGAAATATCAGGATTCCTGTGAAAGTGATCTGGGAAGAACAGAACACATTCCTTAGTGGGGCCAGGATGTGTTCCTTTCAATTATGACTCAAACTACTCTAAAAGTGTGAAATAGCAGAATATTGCTCCCATCTTGCGAGGTAAGCAGAGAAGTACAGTTACCTACTGCTGAGAAATCCACACATCTCCCCCAGCAAAATGGCAAGGAGAAAACCAACTGCTAAAATGGCAATGTCTGTGTAAACACTACGTGTGAATGGAATACCCAAAACTGACCGAGAGGAAGAAGATGACTCTTCTGCCAGATTGAAAAGGGCAGAAGTCTATTTGATAGGAAGCATAAAAGAAGCTTGAACATCTGTAATTGTGGGGAGACAGAAGAGGGTACCAGAGCAGCAGTAAAACCCTGGTTTGATGCCATTACAAGTCAATCCACCAGTGGAGATGTCTGCCCAGGCCAGACAGAGCTGCCTCCTCATCTCATGCTGAGGTGAGACAGTGCCCAGCAAGGACAGGCATCGCGGGGAGCAAGGTACACTCCACACATGTGACCTCGGGGATGCTTTCTACCAGCATGCATGTTAATAGACTGGGGGAAGCAGCGCAGGGACACAGAACCTGAAGCACTCACATCTCTCACTCGCATTCCCAGGGAAGGCATGTGTCCTTGTAAACTGCATCTCCGAGGGGAGCATGTGCATAGAACTATGTGAATGGGTTTGTGGGACAAGCACTTATTTGAAATCATTCTCGTGTTTCAAAAGCTGTACTTAAATTTTAACACTTTTGAGGTATGATCACTCCTCATCTCTCTTGAAGAACTGTAGAACACAGTTCATTTTAATTACATGATAGACTACTGCAACTGGAAATTAAAATAGCTTCCTCTGTTATTAGGAACAAGACTTTATTATCAGGAAAAATACACAAAATGCCACTTGAGCATGCATTGACGTTTCCAGCTAATCCAGAGCTGACGAACATGCTCATGATGTCAGCATATTTTGAAGTATGGCTGTTTTGTTCTTTGGCTCTCACATTCTTAAAAAGTTTAATTAGCACCACATAATATAGGACCCAGATAAATGTACTGCCATGAAACATAAAAGTTTAGGCCATATTTCCAAAAAACTACAAAGACCACATGTAGCTGTAAGCAGACCTACTGACCTACCCAAATAAGGACTCAAATAAGATTCTCTGGTAATAAGAATCTCAAATTCAATTTTGCTGTTCCTGTATGATCTCATTTCAAAATGTAACCAAAAGATTTATTTTTCTGAAAAAGCATCTTTTTCAAAATTACCTTAAAAAGAATTTAAAAGTGTCTTTTAGTTGCATTTGTTTACAGTACTAGCTGCTTCTGCAGCTAGTACATCATTATAGTACATCAGCTGCTTCTGCTTATCAGAATTCAGGGAGTGAGCAAAGTAGGCTTGTAAGTAAAGGATACTACTGATAAAGTTTGAGGAAAAAAAAATCAACAAAAGTTTACTTTTATGTATGTACATACATTATATAAAGAAACATAATTTCTGCCCCCCCATAGTAAAAAAAATGACACTTCAGGTTGTGAGGTGTTTCTTGGCTTTTTTTAGCATCTTTTTGATAAAATAAGGTAACCATTATACCTGCTTATATCTTCACAATTGGTAAAGGAATTATAAGCCTGTCTGCACACCAGAAAGTTATGCCTGTGAGTGATTGCTGACTGCTAGAACTATTATTTACTGTCTTTGACTCCAGAAGGACTTTCTCTGATTGGGAGAAAGCAGAGTACGAAGAACAGATATTGTAAGAACAACATGTTTAAAGATCACTGCATTTGAATTTGTGACTGTATAGGCAGCTTCAACTCAAAAGGCTGATTCTCAAAACAAGAACTCAGGTTACTATCTGAGATCTCATCTCCTGGGAGCACACTGATGGTTGCTAGAAAAGCAGGAGTTTAGATACGTCTATAAATATTATACACACACAAATGTAAAGCACTCAAGTTTCTGAAAAAACACCCACAACATGTTCAATTGCTTTTTCTGCCCAGAGAGATTCAGAATGGCCAGCCAATTACTTGTATTATTTCTGCTACAGCAGAATATAACAAGCTTCAACTAAATTCAAAGCATTTAAGAAGCAACTTCTGCTAATACAATCATTCAGAGGTTGCTCTGAGACCATAATTTCCAATTCTTTAGCTAAGAAAAATCCAGCAATGTTCAATTTTGTTCTTGCATTAAGTGTGCTTATCCTCTTTTAAGTATTGCTTTATTATTATTATTAGATACAATGGAAAAAATATCCAGTTCGCACAGGTGGTATTTTTTTCCCTTTATTTGTTCTTCTCAAGAACAGATTTTGTTTTATCATCTCATTTTCTGCTAATGAGATATGGCTTTTACCTTACACAAATGTAGAAGTTAGGCAGGCGCACACTAAGAATTCTGATTTGCCCTATTGAATGTTATCTACTCCTTTCCTGGTTTTGACTGGCTACAGGTAAAGGATAGCATTCCAGAAAATAGTTCAAAATAGCTACTTTTTAATTTTGAATTATTTAATAGATAAATTTGTCTTCTGATTTAGTCCAAGAACAAATGGCTCTACTTGCTGGCTTGAGAACAACTTTGATCTGAACCAACAATGAAGTATCTTCTTTAACAAGCCCTGAACTGCTGTCAGGTCTCAAAATAAATACAGCAGCCTCCTTTGCTACATCAAGCAATTCTATTTATCTCCAGAAGACCTTTTGGCAGCAACAAAACGAGATCTACTTTTTCCACAATATAGAAATAATAATTATAATCTCTCTCTTTTTTTTTTTTTTTTTTCCTTCTATGTGACATTTTACAGCAACTGTTCTAAATCCCTGAACCATGACTAGCCAAAGCTAGTGAGACTCTGGAATACTGTCACAATGTACTTTTCTTATTCCTTCACACTTCCCCAGTCATCTGCTGTCAACCAATGTCAGAGGCAGGAAACCAAGCAAGACATGTCTTTGGACTGACTTCATCCAGCTATTCTTACAACTTTCATTTACATGCAAGTTGAAAAAGATTATTTGCTCATCCTCTCATTGATAGCTTTAACTTTCTCAAGATAATTAATATGAAGGATTCATTTCAGTGAAAAGTCTCCTTACATTTTCCTACAAACCAAAGCAAAAAAAAAAGCCATACAAAAGCAAAATCACAGACAACTAATTTATTTTCTTGGTTGCCACTTTCTTTCATGCTTTCCAAAGACTTCTATTAATTCTGAGTGCTCACTGCCACAAGATTTGATTTATATCAGATTCATTTCACTCAAATGAACACTTGAACAGTTAGGAACAAACTGTAATCAACCTGCCCTTTTACAGTTATTACCAGACTTGGAAAGTAGAAGGTGGAAAAAGACCTAGAAATCTCTCCATTTCATCTCATTAGACTGGTTGTGATCCAGCGGTCAAAACAAACATCCATGTAATACCACATCCTTCCTCCAAAAGCTGCCAACAGAAAATGGTTGGGAAAAATATGACAGCAGGGCAAGTGTTTTAATGATAGAGCCACAAAATACTCTTTCATCCTTCACCACATCAGTGCTCAGAAACTTGCTGAGCTAGCAGCCCACAGTATTTAGAAGCCATGGATGACTTTTATTCTGTGAATTCATCCAGTTATTTTTTTTAACTCACAAACTTTTAGCTGCTGCAGTGTCCTCTGACATTGAAATCAACCACTTGCTGCTGTTAGTTAGTCCTGTATCCCCCAATTTCAAACATGTTAAAGGCTGGAGTCTTTAAACCTAAATTGAACATGTTTAAAAAATGCACACAGCTAAACTGTGAATGACATGCCACACTGTGAATTAACTCACCTGCACTTAAAATACTGTGTTCCTTCATAGGTACCATCATGCTTTCCTCTCTGAGGATCATCCCATTCCACACCAAGCCAAATTCCTGAAAAATACAGTAGATAGATTTTCAAATTTATAGCATCATAGTCATAGAAATCACGGTTGGAAAGAACCTCTGAAGTTCACCTAGACTAACCTTCTTTCTCAAAGCAGATTATCACCAGCACTAAACGGTCAGCCAGGTAAGTCTTTACCTAACCAGATCTTGAAAATCTCAAACAAGAGAAAGAGTCCAATTTATCTGGGCAGCCTATTCTATACTGCATTACTTCTGTAGAGAAAAAGATTTCCCTGCTGTCCAATTTGAACATCTCCAGCCACAGTTTGTGGCCATTTTCCCTTGTTACACAATCTAATACTAGAAAGAAGAATTTGGGTCTGTCACCTTTGTAATCATCTGTCAAACAGCTGCAGGCAGCTACTTGATCATTTGATCTTCTCTTCACCATGGTAACCGAAAGCCCAGATCCCTCAACCTCTCTTCAGAACACACGAATGTGGGTCTATGCCCTTGATCATGCCCTAGTGCAGTTCACTGTCACAAGGATTTTGAAGCCCATGAGAAGCACAGTTAGGGTTCTAAATTTTAAGAAAGCAAAATTCCAGCTCTTCAAGGAGCTAGTAAATAGGACCCCATGGAAAATGACCCTCTGGGACAAGGGAGTGGAATAAAGCTGGCAGATCTTTAAGGATGCTCTCTATAGAGCACAAAAGATCTCAATCGCCACGTATAGGAAATTGGGCAAGGAGGCCAAGAGACCACTATGGTTGAACTGTGACCTGCTGGTCAAACTAAAGGGCAAGATGGGGCTACACAGGAAATTGAAGAAGGGACAGGCATCCTGGGAGGAGTATAGGGAAGTTGCTCAGCTGTGTAGGGATGAAGTCAGAAAGGCCAAGGCACAGCTAGAACTAAATTTGGCAAGAGATGTAAAGAAAAACAAGAAAGGCTTCTACAGGTACGTTAAACAGAAAAGGAAGGTTAAAGAAAACGTACTCCCCCTGATGACTAACAGTGGGAACTTGTATCAACAGACGAGAAGGCAGAAGTTCTCAACAAGTTTTTTGCCTCAGTCTTCATTGGGAACCCTATTCCTCCTATCTCCCGTGTTGATGGCCCACTAGTTGGAGACCAAGGTGACAAAGTCCCTCCCACTGTAAGTGAAGATAAGGTGCATGATCGACTAAGGAACCTGAAGACATATAAGCCCATGGGACCTGATGAAATACATCCCNCAAGAGACGACGTGTGCATGTGATCTATCTAGACTTCTGTAAGGACTTTGACATGGTCCCTCACAATATCCTGCTTGACAAATTGGAGAGATATGGAT
>VZRU01001964.1:0-35504 GCA_013398155.1 Pedionomus torquatus
CCCTGGAGATACTCAAGGTGAGGATCAGTGAGGCCCTGGGCATCATGGTCTGGTTGGGGGTGTCGCTGTGATTGTGGTCAGGTCAGACTAGATGACCTTTGGAGGTTCCTTCTGGCCTGGATGATTCTATGGTTCATGAAAGCCTCTTTTCAGCTCCTGTCCTGTCTTAATTACAGCAGCTGCTGACTTCTGGGTACGTTTCCTAGGACGTCTTTTCCTTAAGCTTCTCTTGGTGTGTTTCCCATAGAAATTAAATTGTGCAGCATTACCCCTTTTCCTGTCTTTAAGCCCCTTTTATTATGCAATTTTTGATAAACAACCTTTCTTTTTGCATTTGCCAACCCCTGCCAAATCATGGGTCAGGCTTACGGGAGAAGAGGGATAGTTTTGCATGGGGCTCAATAGAAACCACCTGTGCATGCAATGCTCACGCAGCACCTGGGGGTCTCAGAGAGATTCACCTGTGTCCTCAAGAGCCTCAGAGATGGCCCCTGCAACTGGCAGGGCTCATACAGCTACCAAGCACTTCTTGTGGGCAGCCTCACCCACTCAGCATCCTCTAGCCAGCCCTGGAGAGGCTAAATGCCAGCCTTGGACCTCTGAGTGCCTACTAGCATCCTGCCATCACAGCACAACCCATCCAGTAACTCTGCTGCTGCCTGCAAGAGGACTTGGAATGATGCTGAAGGTGAAAAAGGCATGTTGAATCCCAGCAGCCCCATGAGACATAATGCTTCCTAACCATGTACAAAACAGTTGAATAAACACCGATGAAACAAACATCCAGCTTCAGATGGCTTAATTTTAACCTCTGGTGACATTTTAAGCTAAAAGAAACTAGGGTAGACAGTCCCTCTTCTCTTTTCAGGGAGGCCTGAGTCACCAGTAAGGGAAAAATAATAAATTCTCATCCATCATCCTCAAGGATGTTGTCTGTGCCCTTACACGTTGCATATGAATTGATACATACACTAGCACATACTGCATTTTCTGGTTTTGTGATTCAAATACTTCTTCAGTGAAAGAAAGGAGCCAAAATTGCTCTTGGCATCAAAAAGGTCTTGGGAGAAGCTGCTTGCTTTCAAACTGTGAGCAGTTTGAAATTTGGTTTAAGAAGCACCGTCACGTAACAGTATATCCATTCCCTCTCCTTTGCCTTAACATGAAATTTGGCTGCTGGAAGATACTATTTGCAAACTGGACTCCATTTTCTCCAACTGGAAAATAAAAATTAATATCTATCAATCTCCCGAACCTGTATGTTATTATAGAATCATAGAATAGTTTGGGTTGGAAAGGACCTGTAAAGGCCATTTAGTCCAACTGCCCTGCAACGAGCAGGGGACATTTTCAACTAGATCATGTTGCTCATAGCCCCGTCCAACCTGACTTTGAATGTTTCCAGAGATCGTGCATCTACCACCTCTGAGGAACCCGTGCCATTGTTTCACCACCCTTGTTGTAAAACATTTCTTCCTTATAGCTAGTGTAAATCTTCCCTCTTTTAGTTTAAAGCCATTTCCCCTTGTTCTATTGCAACAAGCCCTGATAAAATATTTGTTCCCATCTTTTCTGTAGGTCACCTTTAATTACTGAAAGGCCACAATAAGGTCTCCTCAGAGCCTTTTCTTCTCTGGGCTGAGCCACCCCAACTCTCTGTCTGTTCACATCAGAGAGGTGTTCCAGCCCTCTCATCACTTTTGTGGCCCTTTTCTGGACCCACTCCAGCAGGTTCATGTCCATTATATCTATGGCTTAACACTTGCAGGATACCCAAGTGTTCCCAGCCAAACCATTGTGAATGGTCCACTTCCAAATATCACTGCCTCTTCTCCAGTGTGTGTCTAACAGCTGCTAAATGGGACAGAGCATTGCTACCAGGAAGGACTTTTTGCTTATCTTTGATGTCACCAAGGACCAGGCTCTGAAACACCTGTAGACCAAAGCTAACTGTCGTCTAACACAGCTTGTGCTCTCATTGAAGCATAAGCGCATTGTCATGGCTTCCGTAAGAATTAGACATTTCTCCTCATATGAACTGGTCACTGCATTGTGCTGCAGAGATGTTAAATCAGTCTCAACATGAAAAAAAGCATTGCAGAACATTTGGCTATGGTTGATGTTCTGTCACCAGCATTTGGCAAACTCCAGTCCCACTGATTTTGAGAGGGTACCCAGCACCTTACAGCTGCACACTGAAGAGGAGCTGATGCCAAGGCTCTCCTGAGCCCAACCACATCAAGCAAAGCAGAGACAAAACCCATGCTTCTTACAAACAGGTTTATTTGCATTTTGACTGGAGCACAGATTCTAGATACAGATTTCTTCTGCACAACAGTACAAGAGCCAGTGCAAAATATGCTTTTTTTTAATTATTATTATTCATGTACAAAAAAAACCCCAAAAAACCAACAAACAAAAAGACAGAGTGTGGCAGTATTTACTCACAACTGGTATGCCTCAGCCTCCAATCAACCCACCTCCACTCACCCTTGCCCATCACGCCAACTTCGTGGTCAGCATCGCCTTTCTCAAATGGCTGCATTGTCAGTGAAGAGACGTAACTCCCCTAGCCCTTTGAAAGATAAACATTCACCCCAAGCAAACTGGGACAACAGCAGGCTACTTAAAACAGTTGGACACACCGGCCACTCACCAATGTGTTCCACCCACACGGGGAGCAGAAGAATTTTGAGGGAACGGCAAAGAAAAAAAAGGTACAAATCAGATGAAAAATTAGGTACCAGTTTCACCCATTTTTTTTTTAAACAGAGGCAGAATGTTAAGATACACTTCGAGTTTGCCTTCTCTCGTTCACCCACAGTACTGATGGCCAAGACCAAACAAACACTCCCTGTTTTGAGTACCCTATGCTGTCAAACAGATTTATAGTCTTAAGAAAATATTTCTATTAGTAGCATAATGTTAAACCATTTCATAACTGAAGGAGAAAGAGAAGCTACAGTCTGAATATGAGCATTTCTGCGAGAACAGTCAAGAACAAAAGCAAACAAAAAGAAACTTGTCCCAGTCATCCACCAGATGATTGTCAGAATTACAGTCAATGCTTAAGTAATACAACATCGAACTAGGAAAGTCTTTGTACAGTTGTTCAGCTCAGGGAGTAGCTCTTACTAGTTTACAAAGCGTTGGGCAAACTATTTCTCTTTAACTAATTTCCAGAAGCTGCAACATAGAACTGTAGTGCTAGTGAAAGAATATGCTCATCTTCACCAAAGCCTGGGATTTATATTGCAGAAATTCATCAAATTTTACATCACTTAAGTGTACCACATCCAAATCACCTAGAGTGGTTATTATGGACTTTTGCATTTCTACCCAAGGAAAGGCTGGGTTTCAAAGCTTGATCGACCAGAGTCTTTTACATTAAACCGCAATTAAACAAAGCAGAGTACCAGCTAAAGCCAAAGAGCACAAGTACTCAGCACATATATGTTTTGATAAAGCACTGTATGTATGTGTATATATATTCGCATAATATGTATATGTTACATTATAAGGAGAGTGCCATTCAGGACTTCACAACTGCAAGAATCCTTTTATTACCTGCAAATCTTGAAACTTCAATCCATTAAATTTCACACCAAGACAATGAGAACTCCAAAATTTTCCAGAATGCATTATTTCTATTTTAGCCAATTTACCAAGCAGGGCCAGCTGAAAGGACAGGAGCTTTAATTTTAATAACAGCAATTCTACCACCTCAGGCAAAGGGCACAAATTTATATCATGAGATTATTTGCCCCTTCACTACCTTTCAGTTGTGTATCATGGACATTTCTAGGAGTTCTCAGACCATCACTAGAGTCATAAACTGATCTGTATCAATTTATTCAGTTGCCAGAGAAAATGCTGCAACACATAAAATAATGCAGTACAGTAGCCGGTACAGTTCTGACAAGAACTTAATAGTACTGGCTGGAGTCATATTGGTTTTAATCATGTAATGGTTCTGCCTCTTCATCCCCAGCAAGCCAACTTCTACTTATAGTGGCTGGCACCATACATACAAGCTAAGAGCTGGACAGTTTGGGATACCATACTATTAATTGTAATCCTAAAACCCAGAGTCTATAAAGGTCTGCTGTCTAAATTTCACATATAGATCTGCAAAAAGTCTCATCTAAATCACTTGGAGCAGGAGTTTTCATTTGTTACATTTTAAAAAAGAAATAGGAGCAACAACAGAAAAAAAAAAAGAAAAAAAAAAGCAAGAATAAATTAATGGACACTTAAGAGCAAAGTAACTGCAAAACCTTTTTAGATAGTTAGATGAGGGGTAACTACTCAGGCCCCTTGCCCTTAGCCTATCTAGAATTTAGGCATCGAGCCCAGACTAATCATTTGCATTTCTTGAGGAGATAAAAGCCTCCTTCTGGAGGCTATCACATCCACAAATAGGGCAAAAGAGTGTCTCCAGGGGTGGCAGGGAGAGTCTAAGCAGTTGGCTAGATTATCTGCCACTTGCACATGTGAGACAAGTCTCTCTCTCCCCCTCTTCACATTAGCCATTAACATAAATTGTGAAGGCTTTGCTTGGTTCCTGCATGGACAAACTTCCCAACTTCAACAAAGCAAGGTTCTGGTTTTATGGTTTTGGGAGGCAGGGGAAAGGTTGGTCAGCAGTCCAATCTCACAACATTGCTCTGACCACTTGCACTAGCTACTCAGCCACAATGGTTCTCGGCCAGTTTGCCCACGTACAGCCATGGTTATGCAGCAACAAGGGAAAAGGGCGCAACTTGTTTTCTAACACCCAGAGATGCATCTCATTTCACACCTTCCTCAAGGAGGGCAGCAAAGGGAGTGCTGCTGATCTCCTCTCGGTGGTGATCAGAGGAGGATGCGAGGAAATTGGATGAAGATACACCAGTTTAGATTGGACATTAGGAAAAGGTTCTTCACCAAGAGGGTGGTTGGTGACAGGAGCAGGCTCCTCAGGGAGGAGCATGAAGCCTGCCAGAGTCCAAGGACGCATCTGGACACTTTTAGTGATATAGTTTAGCTTTAGGCAGTCCTGCAAGGAGCAGGGAGTTGGACTCGATGATCCTTATGGGTGTCTTCCAATGTGAGATATTCTACAATTCTAAATTGAAGTAACTCAAAATTCTCCTAGACACAGAACTACCTGTCCTGCATCATCATGGGCATTTATGTTATTGAGCACAATCTTCCAAATTTCTGCTGGGACTAGAGAGGTTCAAAAAGGTCTAGAACTACTTTGTCAGGTGAGTGTAGACCTTACACACACATTAAAGTTACACAGCTTTACAAACAGGTGAACATAGATACAACAGTAGAGCCCACCCAGTAGGACAATATTTATAATCTATGTGAATGTTTACTCTGGTATACCTTCTTACAGCATGGAAAAACAAGAAATATTGTCAAATTCACCCTCATAGAAGTACAAAATTATTTTATTTTTAAAAATCTAAATATGTCAATGCCCTAATGGAGAGTTATTTTTGTTCAAAATTAATGAAGAAAGTGCTACTGAAACATCATAAGATTCTTAAATATAATTTCTTATGGACAAAATTTGTTTTTTAAATAATCAAGAATGAGTTATATTACTTTTTTTTTTTTTCTAAATAAGCAAACATTAACTCTGAGCATAGCTACCTCTCTCCTTTCTTCACACAGCTGTTTCAGTATTGCTGTGTCCCCTGAATTACAGGGCTATTACACATGAATGGATATGGTACAGGCTACACTCTGACAACTCCAGAGTCTTCTTTTAAACACTTCTCATAAGGTCAGATTCACCTCTCTGCTCTGCATGCCAGCAACAGCCATACCAGGTATTAGGCCAATATTACAAAACAGGATGAAAAACACATGATGCACAGCCAACATACATCTTCCAAAGCACTCCACAGTAAATAAACCAAGCAGCTCCCGATATGCAGGGCTATGTTGGTCCCACCTACTCACAAAAACAGCGGCATCTATCCCTGCTTTGGAAGGAGCTGAGTGTGGCCACAACCTGTATGCCTCAGTGCCCAGGGCTGGGAGCTTCTCAGCTGCTCCCCCCTACATGCACAGCACTGCAGAGAAGGCCACAGAACCATGGAGGCAACACAGGCAGGGTGTAGTTTGGCACAGCCTCACCTTCCTCTCAAAAAGATGCCATTTCTTGTCCTCTACAAAGTCATATCTTTCCCCCAAAGCTCACCCCAGCCCTTATGTCTGACCTTCCTCACTCCAGGAGACCATGTACAACTTCCTCATGTATACAACCTGGATGTCAACCAAGAAGCTTCAAGCTCCTTCACTTCAGGGGGAGGAATCGCCCTGCCCCAAAGCCTGGGTATCCTTTTTGGAGAAATGCTACAATTCATGGAGCATCCAGGACAGCCAGTTGAGCAAGATCGTGCCTAAGTAGGCAATGTTACTCAATTAGCTGAGTTGGCTGAAGGTTTTCCCATTGTAACATGAATTTTCTATTCTAGTATTATTTTCGGTGTAAAAAAAAAAAAAAAAAAAACAAAAACAAAAAACCAGTGGGGACGGGTGGGGGTTTTTGTGCAAAACTTGGTGCTTTTAATGAAAAAAAGGTTGCTTTTCTCAATATTTTGCTTTTTATTTCTGTTGGGAAAACTTGAAACACATCGTTTTTGTCAGAAAAATATCAGTCCGTGTCTGTCTGAATTCCTCCAGTGTCAGCTGGGAGCCGTAATTCACAGGCTCCATGTCCCCCTCTTTCCCAGAAGGCTGGGCTCCTGGGCACCCCTCCAGCCTTCGTGACGCATTCTCCCTTTGACTAACCCACAGTAAGGGCATCATGGGATCTGTAACTCAGCCAAAGAGCTGGGCCCCAAGGGAGACACGGCGCACAAGGCACTTGAATGGTAATTTCTGAGGTCTGCAACAGTAGCTCGGACTGATGCTGCTTTAAGGGCCAAATGGATTTAATTAAATGTTTCCATTTCAAAAGGCTAGAACATTTTATTCGGCATTTTCCAGCTGACAATTTCTCATTTTTAAAAAAATTTCCATTCCAAGAAAATTTTTGGTATTTCATCTTTCCATCTCAATTCAGGATGAAATTAAATGTTCAAGTATCAGAATTTGATGCTATATGGACATTAGGTTTGGGAGACAGCCTTACTAATTAGCTTCCAACAATGAAATAACTCCATACATGCGAGAAGAATGTGATCCAGTTCACCTTTGATACCAGTGAAAGCCACTTTTCAGCTTAGTGGAGCCTAGATGGCATGCCAAAAGGCCAAGAGAGACTGGAGTTGACCATAGTTGCAGGTATATTAACAGAAGTCAAACACAAAAGAGCAAGAATATAAGAAATAGCAACTATGCCATTACCTGGACTCAATCGAAACTTAGTTTTACTTACTTCAGCGAGTAACAGGAGGAAAAATCATGAAGATCATAACCTAATTCCCAGTTACAGTAAAGTTAGCACTTAATCAATGCTTTACAGAGTAGAATAAATCCATTGTATGAATTTGTCACGAGCTCTGTAACTTTCAATGTTCAAAACATTTCCTCAGAAAACCTTCATATTCAAGGAGACTATTCTAAAGCTTCATATTCCTTCTATTCAAGGAGTCTATTCTAAAGCTGAAGATATAATAAGGTAGTGAACTGCTTGCCTTGGGCTGTCTGTTCCTCCCTGAACCCTACAAAATTGCTCTGTTGGATTGGTATTACAGAAGCTCTATCAAGGATGGACTGAGGCCTCTGGACTTCGAGCACATCTACAGGTGGAAAGCAGCTAAGTGTGGGCTTCCAGGGCTGACCCTCTGGGTGAGAACTGGGCATCAAATCTATGCTCTGCATTGCCCGATCTGCTTTTGGATGTAGCCCCCAGCCTTCCACCTCAAAGAGTAAAAGAGGAGCCCCAGGGAGCCTATGTCCATCAGCAACAGGGTGTGTTGAAAGCAAGAGAGCACTCAGAACAGTAAATAAATCAATCCACCCAACCATGAGGGGTCTAGAAAATTGGGTTTTGTTTATCTTTCATTTCCCTTTAGTACAAAGCAGATGTTTCTAAGTAATAAGCAGAAACTTTGACAATTTTTAAGACTGAAGAGGAAGGGAGGGAAGAAGAAACACGTGCAAGCTTTGAGGATGTTCTCAGCTCCGGCTTCAAAAAAAAACAAAAACAAAACAAAACAAAAAAACAACAAACAAAAAAAAAAAAAAAAAAGAAAAAAAGAAAAAAAGAAAAAACAAACCCAGAAAGAAACAAACCAAAACCAAAACCACACACCATCAAAAATGTATATCTGTAAAAGCAAGTTTTTCCTTAAGCTGTTTGGTACTTCTTAGTTGATAGGAGCATTTTATCCAGAAGGTTCTTCGTGTTTCCAGTCTAGGTTGTAGCAATCTCAGTGAGGCACTAAATTTTAGGCTGTTAAGAGTCTTTCTGTGCAGCACGGTCATTTTAAAATGATGTGGTAGCCATCATTGCTTTCAGCTGTAACAAAGAAATGCAAAGCACTTTTTCACTGCCTTTAGAAAACAGCACAGATACAGAACTTCAGATTTTCTTCTGTGGTAGCTTGCAATAATTTGTACTCTTGTTCCACAACCCATTCATGAAAGTCAATATTGAACATCTAGGTCAAAGTATTTACATAAAGAAATACAACATATTAACTGTCATCTTTTATCATTTTACTAGGAGGTTTTCTGCTTGTTTATGTCAGTGTTATCGATGGATTTATGAAAATTTTATTACAGGGTAACTGAGATGAAAGCAGAGATCAATCAGTCTATCATAGTGTAAGTTGATGCAACACCTTGACTTACACCAAATTAGATTACTTATCTTTTCAGGATAACAGCTCTAAGTTTGTGATAACATTTTGTGCAATTGATGGGAGAAATTATCTTTAGAACTCTATGTAATAGTGGCAGCAATACATACCTTTTAATGTGCTGATAACAAAACAAGATTCATCTTGGAAGTTTTGCACCATCTGAAGGGCAGAAGGAAAGAAGCCAACGTACAATATCTTTAGCAATTTAATTCAACTTTCTTTCAGTGCCAGTACAGATTTTAGAGGAGAGTCATTAAACAACATTCAGTGTTTAGCCCTACAGAGTCTATAGTCCTACAGAGTGAGTAACCCTGCCCATAAGATTACTGAAGTACATGACTGATTGATTAAGGTGCTTGCAGCTGCTAGTATAAGCTTCTCTGAAGCACATTAAAGTGATTGCCTGGTACTGATCTGGCCTATTCATCATTTTACCATCCTCTTTGCAGTTCTTGATCCTTCAAGTTCTTACACCACTCCAGCTAGTCTATTAAAAGGTATGCTCTCAATCTCCTTCAATGAAGATATACTAGTTTCGACTGGATGAAGACAGTCCTTCTAAAATCTAACAATGGTAACACACATTCAGCTGAACCATGAAGCTCAGCTGAGCTTACATAACCATCTGGGATAATATCTAGGGGTGGTCAGCCCTGAGAGAGACTCCTTGCTGAATCAAGGAATATTGTTACTATAAAGTCATCTCAGCAGCATCCACCTGGTTATTTTGGCCGGTATAGATGCTGTGTTTGCAAGAATAATTTACCTGTTTGTATTTTGTCAAGGCAAAAGAATCTTAATGAAGCTGCTATGAGAGGCAAGGCAGATCATGGGAAGCAAGATCAGTATCTAAAGTTATTTCAGTTATTCATGAGAAACAACTAGATTTTCAGAACACATGCAGGTTCAGTGAGGCCCCTAATCAAAGAGATTCAGCTGACTTCAGATGCAATCTGAAATGGTCATTGATTGCAGATGAATCTTAAATGTTTCTTCCTGTCTCAGAGCAGCTGTGTGGAACAGAGGAGGTGAATCACCTTCAGGTGTCTCATACAGCTAGAGTAGAGGCTGTGCAGGAAGGAGGGGAGGTGATCAGAACCTCTCTGATCAGCTCAGAAAGTCTAGCTTTAAGCAAAAGCCTTCTCCTAGCTCTTGAATATCATTCAAGTAGAGCACTTTCCAACTGTAAGTTCTCACACCAAATACTCTTTTCAACTTAGACTAATCTCCCTATTCTCTTTCGGTTTTAACAACCACCCCCTACTACCGCAAATCAAACTTCACTGGCCAGTCTATGTGTCTATGCCTAATCATGCATGAAGTACATTCATAGAGTGCCTCACTCTTGCCACTATAGTACTAGAACAAGAAAAATATTATTAAAAAAAAGCAATAGACATGTTAATAATTGACTTAAATAAATACTTAAAGCCTTATACCCAAGCTGGTTCAGGCAATTCCCCTACCAAGAGTTGCCTCCAAGCACTTTACATCCATAAAGCATCAAGGTTTCAGATTTAATCAGGTTGAAATAGCAAGAAGGTTTTAGGAATAAGCATTACAGCCTTCATTTTAGGCTCCAGTTGAGACCTACGCTCTGCTTCATTTGTTTTAACAATGTTTCTTATAAATGAAGCTCCTTAAGTGATTCTGGTGCATGAATGAATAAGTAATTTAGTGGGGGCAAAAGAGGAAGAAGGGCAACTCACTATTAACCTGCAACTTAATGGAATGGACTCAATTAAGCCATCATATAATGGGACACAAACAGCTAGCAGAGATCCATGAAATCATAGCGTGCACTTACGCAGCACTAACTGTGACCCAGTGGTTATAATCACTGGCCAAGATCTAAGACTAATTGTCTTAAAAATTTTCAAACTTGCCTTCTTCAGGAAACCTTCCTATTAAATTCTAGAAGTTCTTACTTTAGATCCTCACTTCAGAATTTGTTTAGTAATCAACATGAAAATGAAATGGCCAACTTCATTGTGTGTTGTTTTGCTTTCAAAGAAAACCCCTCCTCTACACAGGCAGAGATCTTAAAACCACACCAAAATCAATAGTATGAATGCATGATTTGCTCTAAGTATTTGTTTTAAATTGTTGAGATTAGTAACCTTGTTTGTAAGTAAGCTTCCTTCAAGATTCATTCCGTAATTTAAAAGAGCTTTCTAACTTCAGAAGTCAGACAACTGTTACAGCTCTGGCAGGAGCTTGCCTTAACCCCTTACCTCATTGCTCACTAATACATGGATCCCTGTGGGTCCCTGCCGATAGATTCGATTTATCTGCTGTGGAGAAATGCTGTACAAGTTTGCAATCTTTTCAATTAATTCCAGCGTGGTCAATTCTTCCAAGAAGATTGCATGATATACTGCAACAAGTTGAAAGTAATTACAGAATTACAGAATAGCAACTATAGAAAACAAAGATGCTTAATATCAATAACCAAGTGGGTTTAAGATCAAGGCTCCAATCTTGACAGTAGGTAAACAAGCTTAGTACCTTTAAAGTAGCCCCCAAATACCCAGCTTAAAGATTTGTAGAAAAAATACCCAGTATTTGGATGCAGTGGGCAAATGAAGCACAGGTCACTTTTGCCCAGAGAAAACACTGGGACTGATGACAACTTCTATCATGGGGCACTAAAAAACCCTACAATAAAAATGTCAAAAAAACCCTATAATAAAGATGTCAATATTTTTGGATAATCTACTTTACTAATTTTGTCATTTTACAGTAGATCCAATTAAACAGTACAACACATAATATGATGTAACTCAAAAGTGGTATTTTATTTGATTTTATCCCACCAACCATATAGGAATAAACTAAAGACTACAACACATCATCGAGGATTGTTAAGAGCAGTGAATCCCCAGAAACTTTGAATTTCTAAGAATTAGAACCTCATTCTCAGAGGTTCTAATAGAGACAATAGAGACGCTCAGACACACAAACCTTCCATTTCCCAGAACATTTTTGAACAAGCTCTAGTCTAAGCAAATTGTGGATGAGAAGATAGATTTTAACACTATGATCCCTTATTAAGAACTGAATAGGGACTTTCTGGCATTCTGCAGATAGCTTGTAAGTTGGCTCTGTTCCCCAGGGAGATAGTACAAGTTGGATCCTCTAACCCTGAAACTAACTTAAGTGTCAAAACTGGGACAAACAGGACCTCTTTAAACATGCAGGACACCGAACTGTCCCACACAGGAGCTCAGGCAGAAAGCTGCTTTCTCACCAGAGAAGTGTTTAACAAAATCCATAAAAACTTACCACAAAGACTGCCATCTCCATTTTCTCGTTTTTGGTGGAGATGAGATCTGTTTTGCTCTGGTTCTTGACAGACATAAATTGTCATCTTGGGCCTTACATTTCTATGGATTATTAAAAAACAGTAGCAAGTTATTTAGTAGATCGAAAATTGTTCCAGTCAGCTAGAAACATTGAGAGATGGAAACATTCAAGCTGTGCTTAGATTACCAACTAAGGGATGGTCTTGATGCTGGTGACTAGAGTCTTAGGAGGTCTAGTAAGGGCTCCCTGGGAGGTGATGGTATAGTACAGAGCACTTCAATGTCTTCAGGATCACATAAGTTTTTAGCACTCGCCAAGCAGCTCATCATACCTGCCTTTACAGATTTGAATCCTGCCCAACTGGAGAATTTATGACGTTATTGCACTAAAAGAAAGTTTAAGAATCATTTGAGGTTCCAGGGGTTGGTTGGGTTGTTACATGTGATGGAGATGCAACACAGGGTACCGGAGGCCATGTCTCATATGAAGTGGGTGGAAGCTCAAGGCCAGGCTGGATGGGGCTTTGAGCAGCCTGCTCTAGTGGGAGGTGTCCCTGCCCATGGCAGGAGGGTTGGAACTCGATCTTTAAGGTCCCTTCTAACTCTAACCACTCTATGATTATATGAAGCTGTCAGCTGGTAATAAATAAATCACTAGAGATTTTTGCCACATTATGCCCCTTCATTTTTTAACTCAGGTGTGACTTTGGCAACATTTCTGAGCTGTACTTGGATTTGAATACCATTGTGATCTCCAGCCTTTGAGATGACATCTCTGAAGTGTTAAAAGGACGTCTAAATGCTACATCTCCAGGATTAACTTCTAGTTAACACTGAAATTATCAAGGAATGCTTCCATAACAAAAATATAGGAAGGAAGAAGTACAAACCTTCCTTTGATTGCATTAAAGAGCCGAATTCCATCAGCAGGCCCACAGATTTGAACAAAATCTTCTTTGGACATCTTCAGTAAGTCAGCACCTACATATTTCAAATTGATTTTTTTTCAGAAGTTAAGCAAATTTAGCTTCCAAATTGCATGTATGGACAGCAGGAAAGGACAGGGGGAGAGAATTCACAAAGTTAAATCAGACAGATTTGCCTAGAAAAGTTGCAAAATTCAGAGTACGCTGCAAATCATTCATTGTGAAACAGAGAGCTAGAAGCTGCCAGAAGACCAGTGCTGCAGTGGAAGATATTCCAGCCAACTCAGAGACAAGCTAGATATTTAACATCGGCCATTAAATGGCCCAATTTTCTCTGTCATGCTCATCAGGTTATTTAATCAGGTTGCAAGTCTGAGAGAGGCTCCTCAAGGTTTCAATGTCTTTAACAGTTCCCCCTTTTACCATCTTACTTCTCTACTGCTCTTACAACTACCTAAAGGGAAGGTGCAGTTAAGATGGAGCTGCAGACGGAGCCACGCTCTTCTCAAAGGTGCATAGGGACAGGATGAGAGGCAGCAGACAGAAACAGGAAACACTGATTAGGTATAAAGAAAAACTTTTTCACTGTGAGAGTAAAGTATTTGAAGAGATTGCTCAGAGAGATTGTGGAACTTCCAATCTCAAAGATACTCAAAGGCAACTGTGCAAGGCCCTGGACTTGCTTGAAGCAGGGGGTTGCACCTAATGAACTCAAGAAGTCTCTTCCATCTTAAGTTATTCTCTTCCATCTTCACTTACTCAAACTGTTTTGGTAAATGCTAACTAGTCTAAGAATAAAAGAATAACCACATTGGATCAGACCAGGGATCCCATCAACAGTGGCCAGCAGCAGATTCTATTGATATGAAGCCTGAGCTGCACTTACAAAAGAGAATAAAGACAAAATAATTGGACTGTTTAAACTCACCCGAAAAACTTGAGAAGAGTCTACAGAATGGAGAGAACCTATTACGATGAAGCCACTGCTGGGCATCTTGAATAGAAGCAGAAGGAAGGAGATGCTACATTGCAAAAAGAATAAGAAGGTCTTGAAATGAACTGTTCACCAGTGTCCTAAAAAAGAAAAGCACCACATTAACATGATCTCAAGTACTTACATCATTGCTGGGAGGCAGGAGCTCCACTTGGTGGGTTGGAGAACTGTTGCTAAAAAAAATTATATAAAGTTGGAAGAGAAAAAACAAATTATTTTAAATTTTACATTTCAGTGTCCATCCTCTTCCCCCTCCTCCATTTGACTCAAGTGTCATATGTTAAATACCAACTTGGTTTATTTTAAAATCTGAGAGATAAAAGGTGTCCAAAATCTGGACCAAGAAAAGAAAAAAATAGTAATAATCTCTAATTGAGCCTTTTGTTGGCCTTTTGAGGTCCTACTCAACACTGAGAAAAAAACCCCTCAGTTTACTAACATCATTCAGGTTTTTCTATACAGCTGACTCACTAAACCAAGCAAGGAAGTTGTGACTTACAAGGTAACTCAAAATTTCTATGAACCAGAAAACCCAAAAATAAATCCACTGTCTAATAATGATTCTTCACAAAAATTGAATAAATGACCTTACAATTCAACCCTGGAGTTATCTTAAATATAGTAAATTGCCATTTAACTATATTACACAAAACCACGTTTCTACTAAACCCTCTTAAAACATAAACAGGACTTCAACACATCAAGGATTTTCCCAAAGAATTAATACCCTCACATCTCTCTTTCAACAACAAATTTTGTCTTTTCAGTGCTTGTCGTTATTCACAGGTTGAGGTCACTCAGAAGTGACTTCACTTTGCGATACAACATCAATTAATTAATAAGCTGTGCAGGAGGGTGACAAGGCTGCAGAGTCCTAGAGAAGGAAAAGAAAGCCTATATCAAATTCTTAGGAGAGAGTATGTTGCAGGGGGAACTCAGAAGTACTAAGGGACCCTGCTATATATTTCTGGCATCAGCTATCACCTTGGGTGTTTCAGGACTATGAAAACTGTTTCTTTATGGTGTCTATATTAATGAATTAAGCATGCCTCCTATTGGTCCTTTGTTCTATAATGACTTCTCAAAATCCAGGCTGTTTTTTACTTCTTTAGCTCCCATTCAACTGGGAATTCAGCACCCCAAACTACCTCAAGACAGAAAGGAAGGAAAAAATACCAACTCTGAAGAGGTGCTGGAAGCTGAAAGCCTCTAACGCTCTTGCCTGAAAATACTGGAAATTACTGGTACAGGACATGATGTGTCCTGTGACCTCTACAGAAGAGTAAGGGAGGAAACTCATGGCAGAAATTGCCCTGGTGATCCTCTGATGATCACCTTCCATAAGCAGTGAACACAGAAATAGTACTCTGCATTACAGGGAATTCATGGCTGGAAGACTTTGAAAATCTTTGTGGGAAACATTTTCCCCTTTCTAGGAAGGGTGATCCTTGACGCCTTCTTCCAGAGTATGAAATGCACAGACACACAAAGCACAGGCACACAAAGGCTACCATATCAACAGGAAAGATAAAGCATTTATTTGTTACATACCCATCTCCTAGGTTGAAGCTGTTGGGAGAACTGTTGTAGCTCGGAGATGGAGCATTGTTCATTTGATAAGGCACATCTGGCCAGGGAGAGCACTGTTGGAAGAAAGGCAGCAGAGATACTTTCATAAGGATGGAAATAAAGGATTCAATTCTCCTCTCATACCACATTCATGCTGTTGCCACGCCACTAGCTTCAGCTCATCACTCCTGCTGGGAGGAGGAGATGGGCCATGGATTTTCTACACCACTCTCCAAGCGGGCTGTCAGGGGGCCAGATTGATTCCAGTTGCGCATTCCACATTTCTCCCATTTCACAAAGCCTGTCCCCAAATAACACTGAGCCAAAGTGTGCACAGCTGTAAGTCAGAGCAACGCCAGTAAGTCGACTCAGACTGAAGGCAACGATGATACAGGAATACCCCTGGTCTTAATTATAAATCCCTAATTAATTCCAGGCATGAGTGACAAATACACTCCAGTGGCATTGCTTCAGGTTTATACCAGTGAAAGAGCAGAATCTGAACCAGCCTGTTAAACCTCTGGCTATTAGTTGAAGAGCCTGAGTTATAAATGGGTATTACAGGGAGAAAAATTAGGATAGACAGGCAGACACAAAGCTACTAAAAGTCTTCACAAATATAGGTCAAACTCCATATTCCATTACAGTACTGTAAAACCAGAATAACCCAGTTAGAATTGGTGACTCTGTTCTGCATTTAAGCCACTGTAATCAGTAAGAGAAATCTACCCCTGTGGAGCTCCCACCATCAAGAACTCAAGAAAATATTCTGTAGAATCCCTTCTTTGCAATGATCCAAAGATGACAAGTGTAGCTTTGGAGTTTTATTATCTCCACAAATACTAGAAAGTATTTTATCATGTCCACAAGCACCAGCAAATATTTAACTCTTTGGCAACCCATATTTCCCCATCCAATGTGTCAAAGTGCGTCAGAGCTCACATGAAGAGTTTGGGATCTGCCAACTCTAGAATTAGGTCTGTGTACACAAGAGCCTTGTTCACAACCACCACGCTGAATTAGAAAACATGCTGGTTGCTCCTGGCAACTTGAGGGAAATTGGGTGGGAGGGACTGGATCTCACAAACAGGAAGTTTATTTAAATTAAGAAAAACCCCTCATTTTTAGAAGTCTAGCAAGCCACTTCAAAAAAAACCCAAGAACTAAATCAAACAACAAAACATTCCTGTAGGGAGATGTAACAGCACTTTTAAACTTGAGTCTTGATGTTTAGTAATTCTGCAGCCCAGGATAAGCTCATATATGCATGTAAGCAAGAGCAGCAAGGTGAAGAAACATACACATCTCTACACCAGATACATCAGAATATAAGACATTCAAGATGTTCCTAGAGTACACACCAGAATCTTCTGAGTATGTAATAGTAGCCTCATGGGTACATTCACAGAAAAACAGAGTAATAGTTTAATCAGATGGCCTATTCATCTGTTCAAGTGCCCCATCTCCAACACGAGCTTTTGCCAGATGATTCTGAAGAAAATACCTCATACAAGTGGAATCAAAGGACCATGATACGTGCCCAGGAGCATGGTAGAAGACAGAGAAAATGCTTCTTTTAAACCCAGGCTTTTAAGGGTTGGTTTATACCCTAAAGCATAGGAAACTTTGCCATCGTTTATAGGCTCCAACAGTGAGAAACATTTAATAATTTCACTTAGGTCTCAATCATCCATCAGATCTGGGCATCCATGTCTCCACAAGGCAATCTCCAAGGCTCTGTTAGGCTGCATTTTCTCTCAAAGTAGTATGAAATGTGTCTAAAATGCTTTACCTCTGTGAGAATAGTTGTCTCATAGGAAGGCTGATACTTCTCCTTCTCTTGGGTGGTCTTCTTCTCCATTTTTTCCCTGTCAGTCTTCTGTTTTCTGTCTGCTCCTTTAGGCTATAAGCACAAGCACAAGCTTTCCCTTATGCCAAGTATTACGAGTTTGGAGACAGAGGCCAACAGATTTTTTTTCCTAATCTGTTTACAAAAGTCTCCTTAAGATTTATGGAGACTCTACATACAAGATCAGATCTGCATTTTCTAGACAAAAATTAGTCAAATGGTTCTACTGTTTCTCTAACATCCCCCATTGCTGCATATTGCAATTTCAAAATAGGCTGACCACAGTCCTGAGATTCGATACCAACTATTTCAGACAACAAGCCCCATGAGATATGCACTTCAACTGGTATTTGTACCATCTCTCCAGGAACAAAAAAGACACTGCTCATAGGAGCAAGGCTGAAGCAGCAGGTCCTTTGAGAAAACAGAACTTTGAAAAGCTTGTCAAACAACTACAGGTCTGCCGTGCCCAAAGTAGGCTTCAGAGATGAACAGAATAATCTTTGTCTCCCCCAGGTAGCACGGAGAGGATCTCTGCTGCAACCAGCAAAAGGTCTATAAGATTTCAAAGTTATACTCTCACTGTTCATGGAGGATTGAATCAAAGAATTTGGAAATGCTTGTACTTGCCTAAGAACATCAAAATACAATAGATACCCTGAATATCATCAGTGTAACGTATTGACTCAAAATGACCAGTAGCCTTAATATTTCTGAGAAACTGGACCATATTTTGTATAGCTTGCAATACACATCATCTTCCAGACACAAACTTATGAGAGACAACGCCTTCTAGACACTACTTGTCTATATTCCACAGAAACTTATTTTGTTCACTGATGCCTCTCCAATGGGTTTTGATGCCAATCAGTCAAGGTTTGAGTTGCTGATGGGGTTATTATTATTGTTATTATATCCACACAGCACAGATATCAGTATTTATATAATGTTCAAGGCATAAGGGACAGGCATAAGTCTTGCTGTGGCACTTGGGTCATTTGAACTTAACTAGAATTGCTGTGTAGTAGCTCAGGCCTTAAGTCACTTTGTGTGCAAGAGTGCTGTTTAAGATCATAAGCATACACAGTTAAAAGTCTGTTCCTCTTTTACCCCACTACTCACATTGCTCCTACACAACTTAAAAACTCTATATGTTACTGTGTCTGTCTAACCCAACTGCTGAAAAGCTAAAGCTACCTCATACCTTGAACACTTTGATCTGGCAACTTGCGGAATGTAAGTGTTCTGTGTATTCACCATTTTCATTCTGCTTAAAGGTGTCGATTTGCACACGGAAAGGCACCCCTTTCTCTCCTCCATGTTTCCGTGGAGTAAATTCTGTGCTGATGCAATGTACCTGGCAAAACAAAAGCTGTGCTCATCTCTGGAGACAGTTGGAAGCTGTGAAAATCTGAATTTCAGACTCCCCAAACTTGCAGGGTGCCTGAACAGTGGGTTTGGCTCCTCCTGAGAAACTAAGAGACAGAAGAGTTCAAAATGTTTTCATTTTTGTTCCTCAGGACAAAACAATTAGAAGAACAAGGAGCCCAGAGAGAAACAGGGCATCAGGAAAAGCATCCTTTAAGTAAAACCCACACACAGATTAAAACCAGACAGTTGGCATTTGGGATGTGAAACACTCACGAAAGAGGAAAGCAAGCTAAACTAACAGGTTATGAACAGTTTCCTCCAGACCAAACCCATGCTTAGAAAGCAGCATCATTTTGTTTGTTTGGGTTTTTTTTTTAAAAAAGATAATAATTAGTGTAGCAGATGGTACTCCAAAGCCAGCTAGCAAGTAGCTAGCGAGGTGGCTTAGCAAGTATCCCACAAATTAATTGTATGTGATTGGCACTTAAGTTTGCATATTATCATTAGCATCTTTCTCTCTTCTTCATGTTCTGGCTACTTTAACTCTCCAGGTTTTCATAAGATATCTCATCACTGTATTTACCACAGGAATATCAATTCTGTCTTACCTGAATGAATGCTGAGGCTCTCTTTGATGGGTCCCACAGAAATTCAACAGTGTTCAACTGTGTTGGGCTGGCCCTGGGATCCAAGATACCAACTGACAGTGGAATATCTGTAGAAGAAAACCCCTAAAATTTTAAAAATATTAAATTGAAGAAGAGAAAGCATTTCCATACAGTTACAAGATGCATGTGAAAAGCAAAGCCACCAATGATATGTCTATTTGGGACCTATACTTCTAGGTCTCTTTCCCACCCAAAGACATACAGGATTCCCAAGAGTGTAGGACATAAAAAAAATCTAAACACACACGCAAACACACGGTGCATTGTTCAGCACCTCACTTCCAAACACTGCACAGGAACCATAATGAAATAGTCTCACCTATATCAAGGATGCGATCCCCAGGCCGACTCCATCTCCAGCCCTCAAGCTGCTGGTGCTCTGTGTACTGCAGACGTCGATCATGGAAAACTACACGAATTATGCTCTGTTAAGAAAAGATGGCAAGATGAGCAACATGATCCAAAAGCTCTTCTCTTGAGATGACTTTGGTTTTCCAGCATAGAAGCAAAAAGCTGATCTGTTGTCTTTCTCACCCTTATTCATGAGGAGAGCAGAGGGTCCACCTAAGAGACCCATCACCATCATATTCCTAAGGGACCCCCTCAGTGAGAGGGCAACACACTTCCCCCTTCACAATGCATGTCTACGCTGTGTAATGCAGCTCTGTACAGCTTTCTGGGATTCAGTCTGGAAGCACTATAGGAATGTCCACCTAATCTTGGGTGTCATACCATGTAAACATCACTATACTGCCTCCACACCCAAAGTGGCTCACATGGGGGTAATATTTCAGGTGTCTGTACCGTGCCCCAACCCCAGTATATCCCACTCTAACTAGCAAATGTGAAAGCCAGCTCACCCGTCCCTGCACTGGTGGAGCTGACGTGCCCAGACACCTGGTCAGTGGGAATAAGACTTGATTCCAGCCATTAACAGCCAATCATTGTCACTAGATGTGCCCCAGTACACTAGTAAACCACGCCACTACATAGTTAAATGAGTGTAGAATCAAAAAGCTTCTGCCACAGGACAATTTTCATCTCTAGCCTGCAATGGTGCAGCCATGTCAATGACTGGAGTAAAAAGGCTGGAATAAGAACAATCCCCAGGGCAGACAAGTCCAAAGTACCCCTAACTAATATATCCTTTTGTATACTGAGCGTGCTACACTAGCATGAGTTTCTCAAATCCACATTCCTGATGGGGACTTCTGTATCAAATGGAAGTGAACATTTTTTGCCAATGAACCTGAGAAATGCCCAAATCAAACCCTAGCTCTAACAAGCAAGCAAACCACAGTGGGAACGCCTGCAAAACTGGAATCCCAATCCACATGCTTTCCAAAATGGGCCAAAAGACAAACAGGGAAATACCTGAACTTGGATAACATTTGAAATCCAGATTGGAATCCAAATTTTGCAACTAGTCTCCACTTCTCAAAAGAAACCCTGAGGCAGAACAGCCAAGAATTTGGGAGAGGAAGGTTTGAAAGTTGGATCCAGAACCAAGATCTGGACCCAAGTTCTTGAATTTGAAAGTTTGGGAAACAATAAAGAAAAAAATAATCCCCAGAACCAACAAATCAAGTTGCGTATGTTTATAATTATGCTCATTACCACAGTAAACTGGAGCTATGCAGAATCTGCATTGCAGAACGATGTAAACACCAGGGTCCTCCGTTTGATATGTAACAACCCAGGCGCCTCGCTGGGGTTAGGAAGGGAATCAAGTCTGCCTCTCGGCAGCTTTGACCACATTCACCTCTGAACTTTGGGATTCCCCTGAACCCAATATTCACAGTGAAATTCTGGGGTCATGATCACAAACAGAATAAAGGTTCCCCTGAAGCCCTGTAAAGCCAAGCTGCACAGTCCCATGAAACTACCTCTCAACTCCATCAGCCCGGCTCCCAATAAAAACAATGGCAAAGTATTCTCCATTGTCTCAGTGTGAGCAAGGTCAGGCCCTTCATTAGAGGCTGTATGTAGTAGCAGGAAGAAAAGAAATCTATATTTCTCCTTACCTTTACATATTTTGTGTTTAAATCTTGAAACTCTCCCAATTTCCTATTCTCAAGTAGACGGATTTCATAAGACTGACCTAGAGTTTAAGGAAACATTTCCAAGGTGTTTAATACGTTGTAGCAATGAGAGAGTCATGCTGGCATTTACGTGGCTAATAAAGCATACGTTTGATCAGGGAAAGCTCATTTTTGGTAACATAATGCATTTGCTCCCAGCAATCAAGTAGGCAATAAAGCACAGCAGAAATCTGAGGGGCAGGTTTGTCTTTTGGCAGCTAAAAGCTCTCAGTTGGGGCTTCAATCACAGTTTGTCTCCCAGGGCTGCTACAGTTTTTCTGGTCACTCTTCAGAAAGTCACCAAGGTGTTCCAGGCAGTTGTCCCCCTTCCCCATGTCACACGGCTGTAACAGCGCTGCCTTCGGCTGTCCCTTGAGCTGCTGGCACAACAAGTCTAGGGGTTGTTCTGCAGAGGATAGCCATTGGGTGAAATCTCACCTTCTGCAGAGAGCAGTCAGGTCTGTAAGGTGTTTTGGTGAACCAGAAATACATGATTTGTTCCATAAGGCCTTGAACGTGGCCTTATGGCCAGGGGCATACATACCCCTTCAGACAAATGTGTGGAATCAGCAATGGGTATTGCAGGATGTGCAAGGATCAGTTCCAGGAAGGGAATTCATGCTCCAGCACCCCATCACCACCCCAAGCATAAGGAATTTAGCCAGTTTGGTAGAATTCAGCTAACTGGTTTGTGAAATAACATCTCCCCGTCCAGGGTTGACAGTAGACAAAGGAGACTGATGTCCCAATACCTTAAGCACAAATGGCTAAGACAGCACAAAAGCTCCTTGTACAGGGCCGACTTGCTACAATAAACCTACAGCCGCTACAAAGACAGGGCAGGATCATTAGGATTAATGGAGCACATGTATAGTTTATAGCTAGTTTTTCTTGTTTGTCTGGCTATCCTCCCTTTTACTGAAAAATGCGTAAGTACAACAAGGCAGGGACTAAGAAAATCAGTTTGAGTTTTCTGGCTCAACCAGTATCCCCTCTGAACTGGCCCTGCAGAAAACCACAAAGTAGATAAATCTCCCTCTAAGCAGTTGCTGCCAGCAGAGACAAGAAAATGCTACATTTCTGGATCTAGAAGTAGAAGACTTATAACAGCAGGTGTGTCAGGAGGACACCGTATTTCAGGTAGATTTTCCTTTGGGAATCCCAGCTCTTCTGGTTGCCTGCATGACTACAGACCACATCCCTAGAGCACAGGGACAATTGTGGTTATTCAGCTGGCTGGCTGAAAAAGGGGGGAAAAAAAACTTAAAAAAAAATTAAAAAAAAAAGGACAAGAGAGGCCATATAGAAGCCCCAAATGTTTGTGCAGCACTCCTACTGATGCCAATAGGAATTCTGCAATCAGGAAATGACCCTCTAATCCACTAAGTGTCTTAGAGCACAGCGAAAGGGGAGAATAAACCATATGAAGTACCAAATTAAGCACTGGAAACATACATGGGTCTTAACCCATATTTTTGTACGTGTGTAAACCAAAATACCAACAGCGACCTTCCTTTGAAGACCGCTGGGAGTAAAAGTGGATTTTGTAAACCACAGTACTGAAATTGAGGTCTTCCCCACTTGAACTCAAGAGACTTTCTAATGTTCCCACTGATATGTGTTAATATTGTTTACCTGGCAATTTTTAGAGAGATTACATCTCTCCTTACATAATCAATGTTGCTGTTAGCATAAAAAATGTTGCATTAGCATAAAAAAATATCAGTCTCAGGTTCACAAAATTAGTTTTCTATGCCATGCTATGTATGTGTGTATATGTCAAATGCATATCTGCATTCTATTAGGTATTTGGCTGTTTGCTGGCTCAGTTTGGGGACAGATTTCACCAACTATAAGAATGATACAGTCCACTGCCTCAAAAAAATATGCACAGCCAAGCATTTCTTGCACTTACAGTTCATTCCTATGAATGGCTAAATCATCACAGAAAATAATGTCCAAGAGACATCAACTTACATCTGTGAGTGTACTCAGATGGGATAACAGGAACAGAGAAATAAAGTGGCATGAGCTGTGCTATAGAGGAAGGCAACAGTAGAACCAGAAGTACTGTCAGCCGTTCAGTGAGCACCTCAGGAATAAGCAGGTTTTTGGGAGACCTTTGTACACTGATAGTCTCCTACTCTTCAGTCAGCCCAATCTGCTTGTTTGTAGTTCCAATGAGACATAAGAAAATAATGGACATAAAAACATCGGCCACGTTCCCTCCAAACTAGCATCAAGCACTCAGAAACTCTGCAGCGTGCATCTTCCAACCTAGGGGCTGGAAGAGGGGATAGGAACAATACTGCAACCCGGCAGGCACTGCACACCTCCTTCTGACAGAAGTGATTCACTTTGGATGGAGTTAGAAAGAGGTTCTGCCCACTGGTGAAAAAGAAACTGTAGTGGAGACAGAGTTCATATTAAATGGAAAGCTAAAAAGGAAATAAAATGCTTTGATGAAAGACACGTGAGTCATGTGATAGAAGCCCTGTAACTCAGTTTATGCCATGAAAAACCTCAATCAAAATGGTACTTTACACTAACTGCTTTCCCCTTGACCTCTGAATGCTTAACTGCAGCTACTACACAGAACTGTTATCAAAACAAGACTGTTCCCAGCCAAGCTTCGTAAACACACAGTTTATTTCCCTTTCTGTGGAACTTTATCAGTGAAAATTTGATCCTAATTCCTCACAATTTTTTTTTTTTTTTTGGTACTGATTTTGAAAAAAATGCATTCTCCCCACAATTTATGCCAGCGATACATTGCTTCATGGCTAATGGTACCCATAATTCATTGATATTAGCGTGGACAGGGATCAGATACTTCTACTTTTATAGCACTTAACTGCTTGGATTCTATTTTTCTCTTGAAAAATACCTTCCAAACCTTGATTCCCTTAAGTTTTCCACCATCACTACTTGCAATTCGTCTGAAATGGTGAATTGCAATCTCAGCCCTGCAATTAAAGCAGGATAACTATACTCCTCCCTGGCATCAGAGGGCAAAGAAGACACTCAAGGCTCTGGTACACAGATCATCTATGAATCCTGCATCTCTGACTCATCAGCAGTAGGAGGCATACACAGCAATTTTCTGCTAAAACTAAATCAGTAACAGACCATTCTTACTCAGGTATCTAAATCTGTAAAGAAATGTGGCTGCAAGCGTGACTAAAACAAACTGTATTGTCAGTTCCCAAGACAGATTGCAACTACCTAAGCCCAAAACACAGGTGATATTCATACATCTGAGTATTCATCCATTCATTCAATACAGCTGAGTCCCTCTATACTGAGTTTGTCCTTCTGTCTCAGATGAAAATATATGTTAATACAGGTTAGACTACACATTTCCAAGTCAACGTTTGGTGGTAAAGCTGGAAATGGGGGCAGAGGGTACCAATGCTGAGACTCTGCAATGGTTTGAATGGTCTGACCTTGACCAGGGCAGTACCTGGACCTCAGCTGACAAGGGTTTAACATCCTCAGAGCTCAGATGGAAGGAAGAACATGAAAAAAACCATCTGTGGCAACAGAGGACAGCAGTATAAGTTTTACATCCGTTCCCCCTTAGCAGGATGATGTTCAACATTGCTAAACATTAGTCTTAAACCCAGTGCTAAATGCCAAAACCCTGTTCCTTCCAAGCTCCCAAGATTGGCCATAGTTGTACCAGAACAGGCAACATGTTCAAGACAGATTCAATGCTGATGACCAGCCAAGTGTCTGATCACGTTGTAATACTGGACACATACATACAAGGGCTCCTTAAAGCATCTCTATCACTACTTGAAATGAAGAATACATTTTGCAAGCAAATCCCCAGCACAGCTGAGTCCGAAACAGCCTCTTCCCTGCACAACCCACTGAGCACAGAGATTTCCACAACCCGTCTTCCTTACCTCAGGCAGGGAACAGAAAGGTAATAAATATTTGGAAAACCACATTCAATTCCTGAGATGTGATTTGTCTCCCAGCTTCACCGAAATCTCCAGGGCCACCAATAAAAACATGGGCGGGTAATGGTACACTGTGATTTGTATTTTGAACAGATATTCACTGAGCAACAGCAAATTTATGCAATCTCCTCCTAGGCTAGAATTTGAGCAACTTGGCTTTACAAACAAGAGTAGTATCCCCCAAAGTAGTAACCACCCAGGTCCAGAGAGTTCCTGCTTGGTGACTCACAGAGCAATTCCACCTATCTTAAAGAGGATTTATAGAGTGTTTACTTTTTTAACTTTTATTGTCTTTGATAATTAACACACATTAAATGCAGGCATGACTACTTAGTTTGGGGACAAAAGAACTGAAAGTCAACAATTTGCTATGGATCAAAAATAATTTAGTTCAACACAGGAATGTTTTCACATGCTCCAAAGGTGCAAGCTATAATAGCTTAACTGATTTCCATTGCTGGAATTTAGTCATCCATCAGGAATTCTGGGCAACTTCTGATTATAGAAGATTATCAATATTTTAATTATATTAATATTTTATTTTAATATTAAATTTTAAAAATGATTTTGTTATAATTTCTGTAATTCTACTTCAAGCTTGAGGTTATATTTTGTTCAAAGATTATTTGCTACACAGTCACAATCACAATATCCTTCTTGCTTTTTATTCATTGCTTTGGTGTTACATTTCAAGCGCCACTTGCACTACAAATTTTGTGGTTTTCTGCACAGTACACTGATACAATACTGATACAATCCACTGATTTCAAATTAAGATGCGAACCAGCTACACCAATACGATTCAGACCTTACCTAATGTAGCCAAGCAGTCTGCTTGCCTTTCCAGCAATTCATTAAATCCTAACCTTATACTAAGCAATATCCTCAACAAAAATCTGCGGAAAGAGAAAAAAACAACTGCAAGTTCTCTTTCTCAGAATGGATCCACACAGCACTAGACAGAACCAGCTTGGAAACTGTTTGATTATTAAGCCAAGCTGGCCAATAAAAATTCCATTTAGCAACTTTATATGAGCATCCTAAATAGCGCAGAGATAAAGGCAAAGGAATGCTGACAGCTGAATGCAGCACGCAGAAGGAGGGGGAAGTTAAAAAGAAGAAAGCATTTATCCTCCTCCACCAAAGCACGTCCAGCAGGCAGGAGGATCACCTCTGAAACAGCCAAATGCAACTACTCAGGACATCAGGCAGGCACACTCAGAGATTTTTCTGACAAAAAAGATTAATGAAAAATGGAAATCCTACAAAGGAAGAACAACTGTGGGCCAGGAAATGCAAAAAGAACACAAGAGTTATCCTGACAAAGTACTCCATCTTGTACCACATCTCATCTGCAAAGCAGCACATCATAAGCACCCAGGGATGGAGCAGGGTGGACACAGTCTGCCCTGTCCTGGCCATAACTTACCAGTTTCTGGTATTCAGTGTCCATATCAAGCTGGCCAGTCATGACCAATGCTCACAAACTCCAATTTTGTACAATCTCTCTCTGAACTTTCTTATATGGCAGCAATAAGAACCACAATTTACTCATTCTTTGCTTTCGTATTCACTACATTACTACTACAGCATTCAATACATTCTTCAGCAAGCATTAAGTCTTGCTTTTCACCTGCCTCCTGACCATTTCCCATTGGAGCAAAGCTACCTTAACTACACTGTTTCAATACCCATCTGAGTCCAACACTCAGGATACCTGCCCTACTTGCCACCACCACCAGGGTAGCAAGACTACAAGAGAGCAGACTAATTCAACTACTAGTTCTGCTACCACACCACAGAGCTATACTGTCATCATGTCTCCTCCTATGTCTTTCCTCCTTTTACAACCCGCCCCCAGTTTGAGGGGGTTTCTTTGTCCCCTCCTTTCTCTTTCCCTAACTCTTTCTTGTGGGAAAGCCAAATACATGCCTTGGAGCCAAGTTTGCTGGAGGAAAATTTCAGTGCTCATTTACTATATGAACATTTGGCTGAGCTCTACTCTTCCCAGACTTTTGAAGATGGTCTATTTTACAGTGGTGACATTTCATAGCTAACAGGCACTAACAGAAACACTCATTTGATTTCCACTCAAAAGAGAGGGATGTACGTTTAATTCCTTCAAGCCTACGGTTTAAGCTTAAATCAAGAACAAAAAAAAAAAAAAAAAAAGCCAGTAAACACAGAAACACTCTCAGTTCGACAGTTTACCATGTGTACTTCGGCTTCTCCTGCACAGACCCTGTCCACTTTGTTGGACTCCGTCTAATCTAAGCCATAGTATAAACTTTGATTTTTAATACAAATTAGTCAGTGAAGAAATTACGGATTTCTGATGGAAAGCTGCAAAAACATCTGCCCTGTAAAAATAATTCATTCCTGTATTTCCACTTCTCTAGCATGTACTTGAAACACCCAGTATTATCTTAGTCACATCTGCCCAGCTCAGAAAACCTCAGCCCCTTCTGTGTAAGTAAAAAATACAGGATTTTTCTGGTTTCAGCCTGTTCTAAGTCAATTTGGACAACAGGTTTTATAGCTCTATAAGAGTAGCTTTGTGTGTAATGTTTACTTGAGTTTCAGATAACTACATGAAGAATGGGCTCAGGTGAGCATGCTGAAGAGAGATGCAGAAGAGCTCAGTATGACTCCTGAACTCAACCCACCAGCTTCCTTAGATGCCCTCAGGTAAGTTGTTTCCCTCACCATGTTTCCACAGTAAGCAACTGGAAGAAAGCAAATCCCACTCCCAAACCTGGTTATTTAGTTAGTGCCTACCACAGAGCAAGGCAGAAAATGTGACTGACAATCATCCAATCAAAGCAGACTGTACCTTTGACACAAATGTCACAAACGTGGCACTAAAACAAGAGGAATCTCACTGCTCAAGTACCTCCTGACCAGTTTCAGGAACACGTAACAAATACTTGGCAGGAAGCAAAGTGAAAATAAAATGCCTTTTTTTTTTCCTAGTTTCTTCAGGAAGAGACTAGATATTACACCTATAAAAACAGCTAATCATATCAAACCTACAGTGCTTCCCCAAGCTTCTTATTCTTGCCTAAAATGTGATCTGTTAGGACCTTGCAAGTTAGGGAAAGCTAATTGAAAAATTACCACATCTCAGATTGATAGGTACATTGATATAGACAGCAAATGTGGTAAAAACACGGGCAAAAAATTCACTATCATAATTACAAGAATCTCAAAGGAGACATAGAAGATGGAGGAAAGTAAGAGTGTGTCATGGAATATAAGGGAAAAAAGTATTACAGATACTCTTTTACTTCTCACTACACTCAGAGGAACTTCTGACCACTTTCTGAAGATTTATTGAAGGGGGAGAACAAAATCCAGTCTAGGGACTTCCAGTAGGAGTTGTGCACAGGCTACAATCCAGCAAGTTCACAATCCCACTTGAACTTCATCCAGATGTTAGCAACAGAAGAAAAGATTACAAAAAGAATAGAAAACAGCCTCTTGGTTAAAAGACAACTGAGATTCTATCTTCCTAGGGACAACAGAAGTCAGATGCTCTACTTATGCAGAGGTGCCCTGTCATCTGAAACAAGATTCATAGTGAGCTTAGGGTTGGTGTGGTTTGGAGACAGGGTTGTTTATCCTGGGCTGCCAAGTGAAGGCAGAGCTGCCAAACATATGGGAAAATTGCTGCTAGCACAATTCATGGCTTCAGCTGAGACACCATAACCTACTCAGAGCTGTCTTCAAAGCCAAGCAGGAGACAAATTCCTCCTCCAAAGATGAAGAGGTGCACCACAAGAACCAAAAATACCAAGTAGCCAGTCTCAGAAATGGGAAAGACAAACCAACTCTGTTAGGCTTTTTTTTTTTTTTTAAGCCATCCAAACCTAGGAACAGAGTGGAAAGAGGTCAAGGAGCAGTACAGCACCCCACAATGATCACAGATTGAGGATGCATACGTGGGCAGCCACCACAGAGCACCCGATACTCACAGTCTCAATTGTACAAAGTCATTGTTGTGCCTGTGATATGAGGCAAAGGTGGGCCACATGTTCACACAGGAGTCCAACAGCAGCAGGGGCACCCAGAGCTTAGTCAGTAATGGCAGTGATTGTTAGGAAAAGAAGCAGTTCTTAGCATGGGACAAAGCAAAAATATCCCCACAAACAGAGCTATAATTAAACCAGAAGCACACCCAGGCAGAGCTGGTCACTCAGCCTTCTCTACACTTCATTTAGGCAAATAAAGAATTGTTCCAGGAAAACTACAAATATTCAGACAGTTGTGACCCCATAAAAACTCAATTACGTATGAGTTAACGTCAATACAAAACAGCTTTTTTCATTTACTGTAAATCTCAGCATTTAAAACCGGGTTCTCTGGCTGTAGATTAGACTTAATTTGAACTTTAGACTTTTTAAGGGAGGCAAAGGTTCTCTTTTGCCTTCTGTTGCCAGCAATGCCCTCTCCTGCCTAAGTAATTAGCCATCAACTTGAGAATGTCTTCTTCAGCTGCCCACTGCCCAGTGCTTTCTACACCTTTCTTTGGAGGAGAAACCAGAACATATCTACAGTGAGCTGAGGCCAGCACAACACCCCGCAGATTTTAAATACAGTTTGAAGTGTACCAATTTATTCACAGAAACCTCGAACCTGGGTACATGTCTTTGCACCCGAGGGCTGAAATTTGGGGCTTTCATTTAGATGTGGCCTGGACTCAAACTAAGTCCATCTTTAGCTTATGCACCTCTACAGCAAGGCTCCCGTCACAGGTCTTCTCAGATGTTAGTGGTTTTCCCTCATGATTTGGGGTTTTGGCTTGTTTATTTTCTAAGCTGTCTAGGACTGGCAATAAAGATGACTCCTGGAAGACACTGTAAAGCAGAGGTGGCCAGCCTTCCTAACCCTAACCATCTGTATACTAAAATCCTCACATGGCCAGGAACCACAAGTCCCATACCGCAACTCTAGAGAGATGAACAGAGCCCAGGAAAACTTCACAGGCAGGTGACAGCCAGTTACTCTGAAGCACCACTGGGTAACAGGGCTGGATTTATCACACACCCTGCTCTCAGTGACCCCCTGGCATCAACCTTAACCACTCTCTATTTGGAGTAATTCAGATCTGAGGCTCTGAGCCAGCTAATGCTGGTCATGAAACAAAATCATTACTTGAATAGCTCACAGTCCACATGTGGTTCTGGCACTATGAGCTAATTCCCTTGGGCAACGACTTTCAGGTTTTTGGCATTTTGTTTTTTAAATGAAGGATTTTATTTCCTCACATTTATTAGCGTGCAGATCTACTGCACAGTGCGTGTTTCCTCCGCATTCCTCCCAGTGCAATTTCTGGAACCACCTCCATTGCTCCCTTTTCTGCCCATGTTTGAAACTAGTTTCAACCAGCCCTGGTCAAACCACACCCCATATGACTGCAGACCATGGAATATGCAACTGCATCAAGCCCTCTTGCTAAAACAGTGGTTTGTTATATGGTTGCTGGTTGATTGTTTGTCTGAAAATCCCTATCCACAAGAGACACTGAAATAGTGCTAAAAGGCGGGCTAGTTCCAAAAACGTTAGGAGATGTTTGTGCTGCAGACTTCTGGACAGTGTAGCTCTGTTGACAGATGCAATCTCTGACCAAAGGAGCAATGCCAGCAGCAGCTCCTAATGCGAGGACACAGCACCTTTACCAGTTGCATGGACTGAAGTTGGAGTAGAGTTAAGGCACCATACTAACAAGCCCATAACTTGTCCTGTCAGATGAGTAATCCTCCCAAGTTCCAGTAAAGATCTCTTAACATAGGAACTGCCCCAAGGATTAACAAATGAAGATCATGTTCAATTTGGGCTAACAGAGCTCTGGCTCCAGTTTCCCAAGAAATGTGGGAAGGCAGGGGGGAAGAGATCGGGAAGGACAAGTGTAATGAGTCAGTCTTTGGAAACCAAGCTAAGGATTTGACTCTAGTTACTTCATTTACAGGCTAGTTCTAGAGCTGTAGCCAGCGAGCACTCAGTTTCAAACTGGAGCAGACAAGCCTGGGAGTCAGCCACTGCTGAATGTCCCCAAGTCAACTTAACACAACAACTAAGCTCACTCCCTTATGCTCCCACACAAATACTTCCCCTGCCCTTGCTGAAGACACTAGTCTTCAGCTTAGGAGTCGTCTCAGCTTCGTCTTTAGCCCTTGTGGAGAGCCCAGGTCAAAGACCTCTTCCTCCTCAATGCCACTGACCATCTCTCTGGGTCTAGTCAGCAAGAAGCAAGGCTCACAAGAAGACATTCTGCTCCACAGGCTTGAAGCCCTCTCCCATTTGTACACAAACACACTTACTGGACAGCCCTTCTTCCTAGGCAGTAGGTCATTCCTAGGTGACACCCTTTCAGATGTCACCTGAATCTCTCCACTGGTTCCTCTTCTACCTCTGCTATGTAACTTGCCCATCAATTTGCTACCCAGTTCTTCTGCCTTCTCCACTCCATAGCTCTGTCAGATTTGACCTTTCTTCTATCCAGTTATGCACATGGAGTATCTTCTGAGTTGATCCACTCACTAACCAATGTCAAACCAGTCACATGTGGAGTAAGTGTTTCAGAGCGGAGTGCAGAGCTGCTCGATGGTGACAAAGGGTCAGTTTCTTGGTGGCAAAGAGTCCAAGTCAGGGAAGACCATTTGAACAGCAAGTGCCAAGAGTCACCTAGCAAGCAGGAAACCCCAAACTCAGACCTCATGATTTGGTTAACTAACCACACTGGATATGAATATCTTTGCTGGAGCTGGGACAGCCAGTGTGTCCTTGTATCTGCCTTACTAGGAGCCAACGATGACTGAAGCTCACAACAGCACAGACAAAGTGAAGGGAGATCCATTAATGAGGTTACCCATTTACTAAAGCAATCCATCACAAAACTCAAGCATACAAGGGAGAAGGGAAGTTTTGTGTAACAGTGTTTCGCCAGAGGATGATAAGCACAGAAAGAGGGTAAGGTGCAAGAGGTGTCCCTTTGCTTCCAGCCAGTGTAAGGTGATAAGGTGTAGGAGGGAATGGTCTAAACCATTCATGAGACAGCTACAGCACTGCAGCTGGGTCACAGTGCTCCCGGCATCAGTCAGCTCTTCTGCCACGCCACGAGTATTGACTTCACATACTTCCTCAGGCTCATACAACATAATTCTATTAATGGGATTCATTTTCTGTCAGAGCCTTTAACTTAACTTGCACTTAGCTCTACTTCAGGCAGAACAATTGAGGTCAGTGTGGGATTCCCTGGCTTGTGCTCATCAGGTCAAAGTAAAGAGTTGCAGCACCCTCCTCTGGTTTTGGAGAAGGAATGGGAAAATACCTACACAACAGGTACCTGCAGGGAAACCATATAGCTCAAGAATCAAAAGTGGTACCAGCAGAGAAGCATTGCTGAAAGAAGAAAAAGCTTAACTCAAACACTTTAATTTGTGCTTTTAAATAGACACAACTCCTATTTTTTTTATTCCAGAAGGTCAATACATGAAGAATGTGCTTTTGACATGGATGTTATGAAAGAGTAAGTAGCCTTTTATGTAGGAGTTACTAAACAGAATCCTCTAAGTGAAACAGGAGGTTACCTGCCAAATCAAGCTGATTCTTTGTCCTGGAATTGCAAGACAAATCCTCATCTCTTTTAACCTCAGGTAATATCCTCACTGATACCACACCAGCAGAAGCTAGACTCCCCAGCTCTGACCACAGCTGGTTGAAAGATGTGTCCAGCACCCTCTTCTCCCCATATCTGTAGTTACCTTCAAGGAACACACAAGCTTCTCACAGCAGCTTATATCCACATGGGAGCAGACTCCAGTGTCATTTTCTTAACTAGCACAGGCAAAGGATTTTGGTCTAAGGGACTTAGTATCAAGGTAGAACACGTCCGACAAATACATAATCAAGGCCTGGCCTGTTCTTGCAGCAAGGGCAATGTGCTGGGAGCAAGAGTGCAGCCAATGGCACGGACTTTGAAGCAGCCTGCTGAAGTGGAACAGAATGACTTTTACAGTAGGTACACTGCAAGATATAAAAAAATAAAGTTAAAAAGAAAATAAAAAAAAAAAGAAAAACAAAAAAAAATAAAATCCATCTACATATAGAGAGCCTTGAGTTTTCAAGGAACCTAGAGTGTAAGAAGGAAGACAAATTACTTGGGAGCTTAAATAAATGAGGAGAGGATGCTCCTGAGAAGGTGAACATCCTGCCAAGAGGAACAGAAAGCAGTGAACCATTCAACTGTCAGGAGATGCACCCCTTCTACTATTAATCACCCCAAAGATCCTCTAGGAAAAGGTTCTTTTTCTATCCACCGTGGTAAGTCAACACCACTAAGGAGTGCCAACTTCTTCACCCAGCCCCTTCCCAAGCCTGCCCCACTGTACAGCTCCTGCCAGCCTCGTCCCTGCTTTGTTCCTCCAGGCCTATCCAGCCTCATGCTCCTGTGTTCTCCAAGGACACATACCACCTCTGCCCTTGAGGAACAAAAGACAGATGCAGAAAATAGACAAGAACCAGTGGTCTGCAAAGGAAACAGGTCAGTACTGTGTCAAGATTGAGCAGGAGAACTGCTTGCAATCGTAAGCAGGAAAAAGTATAACACGACATGGTCTCAACTGCTCTAGTCACACAGGTTTTTGGGTTGGTGTAGGGGTTTTTTTTGTTTGGTTTTGTTTGGGTTTTTTTGTTGTTGTTGTTTGGTTGGTTTTTTTTAAAGAAACTCATGGTACTGCATAGAGATTGTCTAACTTTTGCCCTACCAAGGTAAAAAAGCAGGCACCAACTTATGTATGCTAAAATTTCTGGCTCTCAACTGCTTTTCAGAACAGAAGATCTTTTTCTCAAACAGGAAAGAATTTAGATGGTTCACCTCCATTCACCCTTGATATGCCCCATTATCACCCTTTGGAGTCTGCTGTATTTGGATGGATAACTGGGAAGACAGTCACAAGTGTCAAGAATCTTTTGATCTATGAAAGAGTACAGTACCAGCTTATGCAATGGGAAACATCTGGCTCCTTGAATAGAGCCTGCAAGCAGTTGGCTGATCTTCCTAGGAGGCCTCCATGGGTCTGCCAGCTAGCAACACAGATCCAGCAGCCAGATGCACCTGAGGTCAGAGCCTAGGAGGGCACAACTCTGTTTTGTACAAACATTGAGAGAAATGTGGCCAAAGCAGCACCTGAGTGAGCTTAATGCTCAGTGCACAAAGCTTGAAGAACTGGGAAGGTGCCCTGAAGCAGAAGGCTAATGGCCTTCAGCTTGTTGCTAGGCTAATGCCCTTGTTTACAACCTGGCAGAAAATAAGCATAGTAAATTTTAGCATAATCTGTGCTTAGAGAAGTCTAATCCCTACAGGACCCACATGCAGGAGGTGCTGCAAAGTGACAGCCAAACTCCAACCACAGATGTGTCGGCACAAATTCTGCCAAAGGAAAGAAAAAAAAAAAAAAAAAAAAAAGCCTAGAGAAACACAGTGCTTGTTTAGCCAGGAGTAAAAATTAGCCTATGAGGTCAGCTATGGAGGACCTGGTTGCACTGAACCACAGCAACTTGTTAAGTTAGGGACTGAGCAGAGCCACATCCCCCAGCCAGCAGGAGCAATAGCAATGTCACCCTCTTCCCAGACCACCAAGGAGCCCTTAAATACTTGCTAATTCATCCTCTGGCAATACCCTCCAGCAGCACTTGGAGACTTGTAATGTTAAGAGCCCTCCCCAACCCAAGTGGTGCCAATCCACTTAAACTTGCTTTTTAAAATGAAAGTAAGAGACCACAGTTTAAAAGGGTTGAGATCAAGCCAGTGCCTGGCTAGAGAGAAGAGTGCATGCTATAATGTTGCTTTAAGTCAACAGTTAAATAAATGGTACTTCATTGCTTTATATCAGTTGATAATCTAGTATATAAATGTGCAAAATTAAGTATTTCCCTTTTCCTTCATCCCCCTTTCCGCCC